>OZ020306.1:54456148-54968864 GCA_963971305.1 Arcuatula senhousia
GTATTGTACGATTTATCAACATCAACTCCTGTAAGCTGTTGTTTGATGTGGGTTCAGTGGACAACAAAGTCAATAACTTCTCTATCAACCCCTCAGGGCGGCACATGGTATCCACGATGGAAGATGGTGGCATCCATATCTATGACCTACATGTTTTGTCAGAGGAGATTGGAAAGGTACTGCAATTCTATCTGTAGACAGAAATAAAATTTGGAATAAATGTACTTGACACATTATCCATATACAGCTATTTCAATATCTGCAATGAAAACAGTGAGCAACTTCAAAATATAACAGTGGTCAGTGCTTGCTGTCACTAGCTAAAAATTAAAATGCAAAAGAACAAATAACTTTGACAAACTTCCAAGATTTTATTTTGGCATATGTAATTAAAATGACATGGAAGCTATACAGTTCTGAATATTCTCAAAGTTTTAAAGATAAAATGTCTAGAGTTAAATATGAAAGTATACAGGGTTTTTTCCAGGATTTTGAGGGCTTTAGTCACTTTAGCGTTCGAGCAAAATGTGCGACCTAATAATCCATAACCATGTTTGCTTCTAGCAGTCTGGTTGAAGCAAAAATACCAATACTTGAATTTCTATATGTGCAGGTTATAGCTATGTATATTATAATTTCAGTACCATGGACAGGACACAGATTACAACAGTTATTATCATCTTCAATAAAATATATCTAAACATTTGTTGAATTGATTTTTCCCCTTTCAATCATACTTAATGTACTGCAGATTCTTTGCCTTTAATATCTTATAGGCATAACAAAATGATAACACCCCCACCACCCTTTTTTACAAATTAAGGGATGTATTACTCATCAAGTTTAACATGCTCATAGAAAGCTATAAGCACACATAAAGTCTCTCTTTTTTTTCTCATTTGAAGAAGCAGTTTGTTTTTGTTTTACCATTTTCATAATGGTAATGATTAGTGACTGGTGGTCCCTAAAAGGAGGAATATACAGACAACAAAACAGAACATCCTTCATGTCCCATAAAGGAGCTCTACAAATTTAGTTTAGTGTTAAGGTAGTACAATAGTAAAAAATCGGTAGGATAGAATTTTTTTAAATTTTGTCATAAGAAGTATCTATGTGCATATGTTTGAAAAATAAAATAAAAAGAATATGTCACCGTGCTTAATTTTTGTAGAAAATTGATCAAAAACAGTTCAAATTTGGCTATTTTTATATAGATTATATAGGGAAAAATGGTTTAAATCAATTTTTTCAAATTTCATGGGATAGATCTTTCTTAAATTTTGTCAAAACATCAATTTCTGTTAGTTCTTTGAAAATAAGGTATAAAATCATGCGGTCACCGTTAATTTTCTGAAAATAAATTGGAAAAACTGAATTTTCCTTACACATTTCATACAAATTATCTCCCTTGAAAAAAGTACGGGAAATGTTATAAAATGAATATAACAATTAGGTTTTGTTTCTAACTTATTTTTTATCTAATAATTCATCATACAAGTAATCTTCATACAGTTAAATAGCAATGTTTTTGCATTTGCTTAAATTTGGTAACATGCTCAGAAAAGATCCTCAGTGTTATACCACTGTACTACCTTAAGTGGCTTGAGGTTATTAAACAAAACAAAACAATTTCTTTACTCAAAATCATTGGAACTCCACTACACCTCCGCTGAAATGGAGGTGCTCCTATCTAAGGAGGGTAAGGAGATCGTAAAAATGTAAACAAAGTTCTTTTCATCTGATCTCCTTCTAATGCATGAAAAAGGATGTTTTTTGATTACAGGATGTTCTTAATAAAACAGTTTCATGAAGGTAAATCCTTTCATCTATATTTACTTCTAAGTTTTTGTGATATTTACACAAGAATTATCATTTTGTCAACATGGTCAGAGCACGTGGGTTGACAAACAAATCAATATTTTTCAGCTGATATAAAGATAAGATAAGATAAGATAAATTTATTAAGTCCAATTAAGGGCCCAAGAGGGCATGATGACAAAACGTAACAATTACAATTAATTGATGATAGAACATGAAACATATAAGTATATATAAGAAATGCTGATATAATATATTAGACCAAAACAGGTTAACAGTGTCATGCAAAATGTTCAGATGAGAAAGACACCAAGGACGATGCATTAAGACTGAGTAGAATGATAATAGGATAATTGTGTGCAGTGGTTGTGGTAATACACACAAGATACATGCATAGAAAAATATAAATAATGGAAAAATAAATTTCAAAGCTACCAGTCTTCTTTGTGTCTTAATCAAGTGAACATGTTACATGGCATGTTTATGTTAAATGTTGGTATGTATATAAGGTAATATATGTCAATAGATTGAAGGTGAGTCAGGTGGAAAAGACACCATGGGACGATGCATATAGATATGAACAAAAGGATTTTCCTGTTTATATTCGGTTTAAATATATAATATTAACAGACCAGTAGATAATTAATGAATTTAAATATTCCAATTGATATGTCTACCACGTGTCTTAACCATATGACCCAGCCACAACCTAAACATGCTAAACATTTGAGAATTTTATTATGTCACTAATCAATGAAAGTATATTAATATTTTCATTATTCATTAACCACAAAAATTGATTGTCAAGATTCAATGAAGTAAAATTCTTGCAATATGACTTGGCAGATGCAAAAAGACATGTCCTTAAATCTTTAGTATGATTACATGAAATCAAAAGGTGTCTCTCATCATCTAATTCTCCTAAGTTACATCTTGTACATTTTCTTTCTTCTCTTGGGATGCCCTGATATCTACCTTTCTCAATATTTAATTTATGAGCAGATATTCTTAGTTTAGTTATATTTCTTCTTGACTCATTATTTTTTAAAATAAGTAAGTATTTTTCTAAACCAAAATTTGTTTTTAGAAAACTGTAAGTATCAAGTTTTCCTTTAGAAATCTTGATTCTCTCAATATGCCATAAATCTATAAAATGATTATGAATAATTTTTTTGCTATTATTTTTGAATGTTTGAGTGCTAGAAAATTTGAACTCATTTATTTTATCAATGGATCGCAGTAAATATTGTATAGAGCCATACCATGATGGTTTCCTTTCATTAAAGATTTTTTGGGAATTAATAAAGGCATGTTTTAATAATATAAAGTTTGAGGAGGAATCTAAATTTTCAAGTCTATGCCAATAGTTAACCATGTTTTTGATAATATCATAGTGCATGGATGTTCTTCCTAGTTCAGAAAGAACACCAAAATTGGTAGCTTTTTTATGCACTCCAAGAATAGATTTACAGAATTTTATATGTAGTTTATCACATGCTAAACTAGGAAAAACTGTTTTAGCGCACTAAAACTGATGTCTCCCCTTCCTTGAATAACACAAGTTCAAACTTGAGGTCAAAAGGTCAAAGTCACAATGACATACATTGTACAACATTTTTTTCAATAATGATACATCTACATTCTAAAGCCCTATGTCAAAGGATAAAAAAGTTATGGCCTGGAAGGCTTTGCATGTCAAATTAGCATTTATTTGACATTGAAGTCACAGGTCAAAGTCATTAAATTTGGTGACACATTGTTCCCATGATGACACATTAAAATGTGAAAATTCAAAGCCTTTTGAATAGGATTAAAATGTATATGGCCAAGACATGTTTTATGTGTAAAAATAGTATTAATTTGACCTTGAGGTCAAAGGTCAAGGTCATATGAAGGTCATTCTGGTATGCGACACATCGTCTTATGGCGAAACATCCACATGATAAATATCAAAGGATAAAAAGTTATGACCAGGACACACTTTGCACATAAAATTAGCATTAATTTGACCTTGAGGTCAAGGTCATTCTGGTACAGGACACATCGTCTCATGGTGATACATCCACATGCCAAATATCAAAGCCCTATGTCAAAGAACAAAAAAAAATAATGGTCTGGAACACATTGGATGTAAAAAGAGCATTAATTTGACCTTGAGGTCAAAGGTCAAGGTCATGTGAAGGTCATTCTGGTATGCAAAACATCCACATGCCAAATATCAAAGGATAAAAAGTTATGACCAGGACACACTTTGCATGAAAAAATTAGCTTTAATTTGACCTTGAGGTCATAGGTGAAGGTCATATGAAGGTCATTCTGGTACGCCACACATAATCTCATGGTAATACATCAACATGTTAAATATTAAACCCCTATGCCAAAGAACAAAAAAAGTTATGGCAGAGACACAGTTTCCACGTAAAATAAGTATTAATTTAACCTTGAGGTCAAAGGACAAGGTCATATGAAGGTCATTCTGGTGTGTGACACATCGTCTCATGGTGATACATCCACATGCCAAATATCAAAGCCCTATCTCAAAGGATAAAAAAGTTATGGCCCGAAACACTTTGGATGTAAAATTAGCATTAATTTGACCTTGAGGTCAAAGGTCAAGGTCATAAGAAGGTCATTCTGGTACGCGACACATCGTCTCATGGTGATACATCCACGTGCCAAATATCAAAGCCCTATCTCAAAGGATAAAAAAGTTATGGCCCGGACACGCTTTGTATGAGAAGAAGAAGAAGAAGAAGAAGAACTGACACAAAAACAATATGTCTCCCCCTTCTGGGAAGGGGAGACATAATTATTATAGAGTTTATCAAGAGGGCAGAGGCCCTCTTTAAATTTTTGAGTAAAGGGGTTAAAATAGCCCCATATCTCAGATCCATATAATAAAATAGGTTTAATAGTATGGTCAAATACATGTGTTGAAATATCAATACCTGGATTAAGTGAGAGAAGATCAGATTTTAATTTGTAAAAGGCTTTCAGGGCTTTATTATATAATTCTGATTGGGCTAATGAGAAAGATCCTGAGCTTGTAAAATGAAGACCCAGGTATCTATATGAGGAGACACACTCTATTTCTGATCTTCCTAATTTAAAGGACTCTTTGAGATGCCTGCCTGCCTTGTTGAAAATCAGAACCTTTGTCTTTGATATGTTAACATTAAGACACCAATCTTGGCAGTAAATATGTAGTTTATTTAATTTTGACTGAAGTCCTTCTGACGAAGTTGAAAAAATCACTATATCATCTGCATTTCCATGGATATAAGATAAGATAAGATAAGATAAGATATATTTATTTCCAAATTAGGTCCCCAGTAGGGCATTGACATACAACATTTATGATTCAATATATATGACAAATAAACAAACAAACTAGAACAATATTACATTCAAGTACATTGTACATTGATATTTTAAGTTTAAAGTTAAAGTAATGCACACATGAAGATGTAACCATTGACTATGACCAATGCGATCTAGAGATATGGAAAATGCCATCATTATGTAATATATTCTATATTATATACCTACTAATATACATGTATGACAGTGTTTTATAAAAATAAACTTTCTCCTGATTGGTCAAGTATATTTTATTCATGATTGATTTCGAAATAAATCAGCGATGGTCAAGCACCTGTTATTATGACTCATTTAAACCAATTAATGGTTACAGTTAATTAACTGTAAAAACATATCCGGCCTCCGGGTGTTTATGCAGACACTGCCCTTCCCTCAGAATTCCATCAGTTTCTATCATTTCCGTCAATTTTCTGATAGAATTTGATGGATTTCCGTCAAGAATTAGACTTTTTGATAGAATACTGATGGAAGTTGATAGAAAAGTTAAAACCAATGGAAAAAAATCCGTCAACACATGCTTGATGGAAAAAATTCAACTATTTCCATTAAAAAAATAACCCGCTGACGGAAATGTTGATAGAAAACTGATGGAAAATTGTCTTCCAATGGAAAGCTGACGGAAAATTGATGGAAAAATCATCTTTTGATGGAAAGTTGACGGAAAATTGATAGAAAATTGAAGGAAATTATCTTTCAATAGAAAATTGGCGGAAAATTGATAGAAATAAAGATCATGACGGAAATTGATAGAAAAACTTGATGGAAAAAATCAGTAATGTTATAGTGTGCCGGAAAAACTTGCACCTGCTGAACTATTGACGGAATCTTGATGGAAAGTTTGACCTAAGTGCACTTGATGATGTCATCTATTACATCATCAGTTTTTTGGTCATGATTTTGCTAGCAGAAGATAACATGATGTCTGTTGTGTTCAATGAGATAAATTTTACAAGATGAAGATACTGTAAGTACACAAATTTTATTCATCTATTGTGCATGCATGTATTTCAGTTGTTGAATTACTTACACAATTTTAACTTCAGAAGTTAAAATTTTGCAATTTTGATGAATTATTTCCTGTTAAGATTCAGAAATACATCAAATTGTCTAGCACAGCAAACACATAAAAAGAGAGTAGGTTTATTCAATTGCAGTTTTAGATTTTTATCGTTATATAGAAAATCATGTATTAAAAGTGTATGTAGTTATTCCATGTCCCCCCTTTTCCCCATTTCTTAATACATGGCAGGTAATAATATTTTCTTTCCAAAGTATAGACACACTCATGCAATACCTAGAAGGGTAGATTAAGTTGTAAATGACAATGCCCATAACAATACACTTAAGTCAACATAAGCTCTGTAATAAATGCAAAACTTCTTTGTGTAGATTGAGGTATGATATTTTGCAGAACTTACATGTATTCTGCTTTCTTTAATAGCAAATTGTCTGCAGCTGTTTCCAAACATAAAAAAATGAAAACTATGTTCATTTACACTTCTATTTCATAGAAAAATTACAATACATGATTAAATTAATTTAAATTTTCAAATTTTAGGTACACAAGTGACATCCTAGGTCAAGGCTATTGGCCTACTTTTTCAGGCATGATTGGTCGGATGGAAATATTTCTATCAGTTTCCATTCTTTTCTATCAGAGAAAAACGCTAACTTTCCAGTGAGATTCCATCAACTTTCCATCAAGATTCCGTCAACTTATCATCAAGATTCCGTCAATTTTCCATCAAGATTCCGTCAAGATTCCATCAAGTTTCCATCAAGATTCCGTCAACTTTCTATCAATTTCCATCAAGTTTCCATCAATATTTTCCGCTACTTTTTTCCATCAGTTTCCGTCAAACAAAATTTTTGATGGAAAAACAGTGCCAATACTCCATCAAGTTCCATCAACCTGATGGAAATTGATAGAATTTAGTGATGGAAAATTGACGGAATTCTGATGGAAATCTGAGGGAAGGTGAGCTTGGGTCATAAATCAATAGGGCTTCATTGTAAAATCTGTTGTCAATTTGAATTACACGAAAATGACGAAATATTTAATTGATTATCGTAAAAAAGGAGGAGAATTTTCTACATTTTTGAAAATTAAAGTGGCGAAATTGGTTTGAAAAATTTTCGTCAAATGAAATATCTTTTCGCCAATGACGAAAGTGACGAGCGCTAGAAAAATCACTGAGTATATAAACGTGTCTCAAAAAGATATGACTGTCCTTCTTTAAAAAAAACCCAAAAATATAAAAAGACAGAACATCACCCACACATTTGCTTTCTTTATTCATTAAATGATTTGTATTTAATTCATGAAGGTCTGACTAAATGTTCATGAATATTCATGTTTAAGTACAGACACAAACCCAGAAACAAAATAGAGGAAAAGTTTGACATATTTTCTTTCAATTTAGCCACCAGCTCCTCTAGTCAAAGTGGTGAAAGAAAACAAAATGTCTGACACAGTAGCATCAGACCAGACGTCAAAATCTCAGAAACTTAAGGGAACCAGAGCAAGGGGAAAGGAAAACAGGAGAACTCAACCAGATCTTCAAATAGAGGTAGGTTATAAAAGGTCAGAGTGGGGAAGGATAAAAAACACAAACAATAACGAAAGTGCAAAAAATAGTGACAAATTTATGTTATTTATGTAACATAAAGAAAAGACACTTACAAAAAACAAAAAAAACAAAAACAAAAGCAGACTTAGAAGGCTCATGTTAAGATTTAAAATTTCTATTTTAAACTTAACTTTGAATTTTTTTGATTTTCATGTTGATGCAGTCAAGAAAGTATCAAATTAGCAGGAATTCCAACAAAAAATTAATACATTTTTATCCCACTGTAAATCTATAGACAATAAACATACTGACTCAGTTTATCAAGTAGGTGTTAACACGATTGAAGATGGTCTTGTGTTACTGCTACCCGTATTGATAAACGTCATGTGTGTTTACTATCGATGGCATTATCATTTACTTTATTAACAAGGATACAGGATAGCTTGTGGTTCTCTTGTTGTGGAATTACCTGTACACAACAGCCTCTACTATTTATTCAAAAGTAAAGATTGACAAAATGGTGAAAATTGACCAACAATGAGCAAAGTTGGCACGATAAAAAAAACGAATCTGTTCAGTTATTGATAATTTGAAGAAAGTGCAATGTTATAGAAATGTGATTACTTTTACATTGGTTCTTATTTGATTATGAAATTATTATTTTCTTCAAAGGGAAAGATTTATTTTGCGTTGTGGTATGTCTGTGTCACTACCAAGTAGGATACTTTAAAAACTAAGATAAAGTGACAGAAATTTATCTTGGCTTACAGAAATTCTTCTAGTTAATACACTAATATCATTTGAACAATATAAAACAAAATTAAAAATTACAAGCCCCATCCATGTAATGACTAACTTAATTTCAATAGTTCATATTCAACAGAGTAATCTATACTGAATTTTTGTAGGTTATTTTTAGAAGATGTCAGATTTTATTTCTTATTTCTTTCAAGAAACTTTTAACAGCAAGGTTATTTAATTGGCCAATCCTTAATTAACCAAAAGCACTTTAAAACAAAAATATTAAGAAATTCAAAAAATGTATGGAGAGAATGAAGACATACAAAATTTCCAAAGGGAGGAAGAAGAATACAAGTACAACAAATTTCTTTAAAATTTCTAATTGCAAAATCAAAGGATCAGACCTGTCAAGTGTCACGCAACTCGCGTGAGACTCACGCATGTTATCGGCAATTTGGCCGCAAATTTCTTTGATCTTTTCTTTTTTTCTTTTGATCTTTAAATTTTTTGTTAAATCTCACGCAATGCAGCTCTTAAAAACTTGACAGCCCTGAAGGATCTAACTGCACACAATAAAGATACACCCTTAATCTTAATATTATTATTTCATACTTACATAAGGACATGACTTCTAAATTGATTTTGAATTAAAGCTGTTGTTTAGTTTGTCAATGCATGAATTGTTTTTAATACAGATTTATATTTTAAGAATATTTAGAACTACATACATGTATTTTAGAATTTAAAAAAATGACTACTTTCTTTTTTTTTTCTACTTAAATAGGGAGTCAATAAGTGCCGTCTTAGTGTATTTAAAGGCATATTGTCTACGAAAAATTATTTTTTTGTAAAACCAAAAAATTGTCGTCAGACTATTCGTTTTGTTGATTTAGAAAGATACAAACGTTCAAAATACCACTAGGGTACCTTATTACTTCAAAAATTGAAAAATATATAATATTTGTAAAGCTTTACAAAAATTCATATTCATGAGATGTAGATGAGCTGTAAGCATGCGCACTATACTTTCTTTAGTTTAAACATATTTATTTATCCTGGATTGGGAAACAAGCTTAATGCTTATGTAAATCCCTCTCCAGCTAGCAGTTTGCGAGTGTGGCCTTTGCAGCGGCCCCCATTGAGCCTACTCTTATCGAACTCTACAAAGGGGTCTTTAACGTGCATGGGGTATTGCTCTCCACATACACGGGACAACCTTTTTTCGTCCTTTCCGAAGGACTAGCATCGTTCCTTGAGACCATCCTCGCAAATGGTGTCAAGAGAGAGTCGGAAAATTGGTTCATGAAATTTTCACCCCAGACGAGGATCGAACCACGAACCTTGATGTTAGTAGCCCGACGCGTTAACCACTACACCACCGACTTTCTTTGATTGAAAACTTCCATAGTTCTTGCTCGTGGTGCATAATCTGTTTCTCGAAGTTTTAGCTCGGAAGAAAATTAAAACAGCATCCGAATATTAGAGCTACTTAATGAATAAAACTGACAATTATTGCCTGTATTAAGTTTTGAATGTGATTTGAAAGGTAAACACGAAAAATATTGGTATTTATTCAACATATTAATGTATTCGGGGGACAAAACCCGAGATTCCGATTAGGATCCGCGTTAAAACTACTCAGTCTAAATCTGTGTCAATGTGACGTGATGAAGGTAAATAAAATATCAATCAATATTGTCGAGATATTTTGATCAAAATAAACTACTTCTGAGGCAAAATTTGTAGCAAATTTGTTTTTCAATATTCATTTTATTGCATTTCGGTCTAATTGACACCAAAAAATTGGGGGGTGAAAAAAAAAGTGTGCCGTAGACAATATGCCTTTAATACTCATGTTAAAAAATAAAATCAACTAAAAAGATATGCAAAAACTACAATCAGCATGGCATGATAATTAGGTACTTGGTGATTTGTGGTAACTCATATGAAATATTTGAAGTGGGGTTTGATGGAATTCCTGGAGTTTCAAAGTTCCATAATGCATTTAAGATAAACATAATCAATTTGAATTTATATTTTTTTTAATTACAGAAAGAACTTCCTGAACAACTCAACATGGAAAAATTGAAAGCCATTCTGAAAGGATATGGGGAATACCCTTCTAAATATAGAATGTTTATATGGAGATCTATTTTAAGACTTCCAGAAAACCACACAGCTTATGCTGCTCTTGTAGATAAAGGTACACATCCTGCCTACTCCAAGATTCATGAAGAATATCCCATCAAAAGCAGGAGACTTTTACGCATTTTACAAAGGTAACTTTCTTATAAACATGTTTGTCACAATTACCAATTGCCATACATTTAAAATATGAAAAAAGGAACAAAATTTCTTGTTTTTTACAACATTTCCAGTAGTATAATAAAAAAAAGTATAAGTATATAATATATTCTCAGCTCATAGATAAAATATTTTCATTTAAGGCTTTCAATTAATCAAGATTTTCTTAAAGTACTGAAGAATCATTTTATATATTCTAGAATCCTGTCAGTTATGACCCATTGTTTGCTTACCTTTTAAAAGACACTGTGTGCTTACCACTAGTCAAGATTTTCTTGAATTAAATTTGAGATATCTATTTATGTTTCAGAATCTTGTCAGCCATGGCCCATTGGTCGCCTATCTTTGGAGAAACACAGTACCTTCCATGTTTAGCATTTCCATTCGTCAAACTGTTCCAGAACAATCATTTAGTCTGCTTTGAGATTCTCACTAGTATCATGAGTAAGTATACAAAATGTTTCCCTTGAAATATTAAAGAAAATATTTTCAGTTTTATCAATTAGAAATTTACGAGATACATTTTCCAAAATGTATGATTTTTAGTGAGTAATATTAAAGTTGCTGTTAAAATTTACCCAAAATTTACACTTACTAAAATTGTGATTTTGGTCAAAACAGAATCAAGTTAATTATGATTTTGGTCAAAACAGAATCAAGTTAATTATGATTTTGGTCAAAACAGAATCAAGTTAATTATGATTTTGGTCAAAACAGAATCAAGTTAATTGTGATTTTGGTCAAAATAAAATCAAGTTAATCATGTTAATTATGATTTTGGTCAAAATAGAATCAAGTTAATAAATTCAAGTTTTATCTGTTGATGACAAGTTTCCATTGCTTAATTATCTTTTCCAGTGAACTGGGCCGACCATTGGTTTGAATATTTCCCTAACCCACCAATCAACATACTAGGGATGATAGAGAACATTCTGGCTTACCATGATAAATATCTACTGCAACACTTTGTCAAATACTCAGTCACCTCACAGGTACGTAGCTTACCATGATAAATATCTACTGCAACACTTTGTCAAATACTCAGTCACCTCAAAGGTACGTAGCTTACCATGATAAATATCTACTGTAACACTTCGTCAAATACACAGTCACCTCACAGGTAGGTAGCTTACCATGATAAATATCTACCACAACACTTTGTCAAATACTCAGTCACCTCAAAGGTATGTAGCTTACCATGATAAATATCTACTGCAACACTTTGTCAAATACTTAGATACCTCACAGATACTTAGGATTTATGTGCACTTTTGTAACTGGTGAAGGTTTCTTATATGATCTTTTTGTCAGATTCTTCAATAATCTTGGTTTTCTATTTGTTGTTCATTTGTTCGTCTCATCTCAGATACCTTCGCATTTAAGACTGGTTTCTTGGAAACACTATGTATCCTTATAAATTTTGTATATTTTATAAACACTTGTTTAACATTGCAAGGACAACACAATGCAGTTAAGGTCAAAATCTCAGCAACTGCAAATATTAAAAGGATATTATTTTGGGTAATGGGTACATCTTGGGTAGTACTCAACAACCATATCCAACTAAGTTCCTTTGACTTATATTTTCTACATGAATGGCTTAGTTTAAAGTTTTGGTTAAGATTAATATCTCAGCAACTGCTAGTGGTAGAGGGTTGATACTTGGTTAACGGGTTCATCTTTGGTAGTACCCAACATTCATATCCAACTAAGGTCATCTTAACCTCAGTCCCATGCGGGGCCCGGGAGGCGAATAGGCCCGCAGCAGAGCTAAGCTTGTCGGTAAAAGTCCACTAAAGAGCGCTCAGAAACCTGACATCGGGGTCAGGCCGCTTTGCCCACAAAGGGACTGGGATGTGTGCCCCAGGTGGTTGAATGCGGCAGCCCTGACATCGAGAGATGCGGGGTCGTCAGGCGATAATGCAGAAAACCTGACCGCAAACCATAGTGGTGCACCATGTTGGGAAAAATGTCACGTTCCTCGCACGTTAAAGAACCCTGCTGCAGGTCTCAGTAAGAGTAGGACCTGTAGGATCCCCATGCAGGAGGCTAAATTTCCCGTCCCTACCCATCACTTCTTTTTCCAGTGGCAGTCAAAACTCTCCTACCCGATTGGCCTTGTGTCCTTATTTCCTCCACTTCATCATCATTTCATGTTCATTGTATCATCACTTTCATGTTCATCTCCCGGATATAGCCGAATTCGTGCTGCTTGGGAGTAAAGCAATAACTAACTAACTAACTAATCATTTTCTACATGAATGGCTCTGGTTAAGGTTAATATCTCAGCAACTGCAAATTTAGGGGTGATATTTGGTCAGTAGATATAATCTATAGTTATAGTAACCAACATATCAAACCCAAGTTAAGTCACCTTGTCCTACATTTCATGTAACAGGCAGGTAGAGTAGCTGTCATGTGTGACTGCTCCATTTCTTCATTTAAATTGTTTTTTGAGAAAAATAATCAAGCTTCAAAGGTGTATAATTTTAAGGTACACCAGGAAAATTTAACATAGTCTTTCAGGTCAAATGAAACGCATCCATCTATTCTATAATGCATTACAAAATTTTTAAAAATGATGCTTACAATAGATGAATTTAATTCAAAAACAACATGTCTTAATTCACAATTTTCCATTCAATGAGTATTGTTGAAACATGAGAAGCAGAAATAAAGAGATAAAAATACAATCCTTATAATAAATATAGATAATCTAGTGGTGTCAAAACAGATAGATGTTACATAGGAATCACCCTGTCTGTCTGTCCACAAATTTAAGCACAACTCCTCCTAAACTAATTGATGGATTTTGATAAAACTTAACATGAAGAAAGTAAATAATATGGAAATGTGCATGAAGAATTTCATTGCTGTCAAAAATAAAAAGACTTGGAGTTTTTAAATACAGTGTTCAATGGTAGACATTGCGAGTGAATTTTCTCCTAAACCACTAGATGGATTTTGATGAAAGTTTACAAAAAGGAATTATATCATATGGAGGTGTGCATAAAGAATTTTCATTGCTAATGGATATTATTCAGGGGAGATAATAGGGGATGAAACTTTGCAAAAAGGAAGTACATCATATAGAGATGTGAATGATTAAATTTCATATCACTTGAATATAATTCAGGGGAGATAATTAGACTTTAGCCTTTTTAGATAAAGTGTTAAATGGGAGATATCATACATTGTCATCAGCACAGCTCTCCTAAACTGCAAAATTGAATTTATTGAAACTTTATATGGAGGAAGTAGTTCATATTGAGATGTGCATAAAGAAATTTCATTGTTCTCTAATATAATTTAGGGGAGGTAATTGGACTTCAGGTTTTTTTGGCAATATAAAATCCACAACAAAGCAGGGGGTATCCTTTTGTGAGCTTGCTCACAGTAATCTTTGTTAGATACTGAATTTGAAATATAAAAAAAATTCAGACTTGCATAAAAAAAAACAAGCGGTGAAGTCTTAAGTCAGACTATTTGCTGATGACTGCCTGCTCTACAGAGAAATCAACAACATTAAAGACCATCATTTGCTACAACAAGACCTGAAAAACCTAGAAAAATGGGCATCAGACTGGGGCATGCGTTTCAATGCTAAAAAATGCTACATACTCTCAATAAAACAGAGGAAACACCATTTCTACCAACTGGACAACCACATACTAGAACAAGTTAACACCAACCCATACCTAGGACTACAAATATCAGAAGACCTAAAATGGAATACCCATATTAACAACATAACAAAGAAAGCCAGCTCCACACTTGGATTCTTACGGCGGAACCTACAACACTGCCCTAAAGAATGCAGAAAGAGCGCCTACATCTCCTTAGTAAGATCCATCATGGAATACGGCGCCATAGTGTGGGACCCATATTTAAAGAAAGACATTGACCAACTGGAAAGAATACAACGACGAGGAGCGAGATTTATAACTAAAGATTATAAATCCAGGGAAGATAGCCAAGATGATGGAACAACTAGAACTCCAGCCACTGGATGAAAGACGAAAACAACAAAGACTGGTCTTCTTCTACAAGGTGGTGGAAGGGCAGGTACCAGCTATACCAGCATCCGAATTCATTAACCTACACCAAGGAAAACGCCAGATCCGCCCAACATCATACGCCAACACCAATATAATCACAAGACAATCACGCAAGAACAACAAAAGTGTAATAGTGCCACAAGCAAGATCAGAATCTTATGAGCACTCGTTTTTCGTTAAAACAGCTATAGAGTGGAACAACCTAGCCAACGAAATCGTAACCTCGAATACATTGGCAGCCTTCAAGACAGCAATCCACACCTGCTGTCAGTGCGACTACATTAATTACTACTAATTACATGCATCCTAGCACCCGTCTTATAAGAGACCATCAATTGGTAGCCTACGACGTACCCACACAGATACAGAGAACAAAAATAATTTAGCTTTTCTTTCTGTTTTGTATTTCCATCTTATTTATTGTTCCACATTTTAGAAGCACGTGACATGTAAGATTTGTTATAAGAGAGGATGGCCTGTTATCCAATCCATTTGTTTGCTCAATAAGATATTTAAAATAGTGCTGTACGTGACAAATAAACACAGAAAATATACATATAATAACACAAGAACAACATACACATTAAAAAGTAAAACACAAAGATAGAGATATACATGTATAAATAGACATAATGAAGACAAATGACCTGATATTTATGAACCTACGTGTATAAAATAAAATTAAACATTAATAAAATAATGAAAATAATAACATAAACTTTATTTATTAAAGATACCTCACTGAATAAATACTGTAAGGAGATTACAGAACAAAAGAACCATTATAGAAAGAAAAATTTCCAAATCAGGCTAATGAAAAATAAAAAATTACAAAATTACAAACTGACAAAAAATTAAAGAAAAAAATGAACATAGTCATAGTACTGTTCAGCTATTTTGCTATTAAACTAAGTTTCAATGAGTTTGAGTTATTCCTCTTTGATTGTGAAAGGATTCAATTTTATTTCCCAAAGCATTCTAGCTGCTGAAATAAACTGACTGTTCAATGATCTCCAATCACAATATCAAATTAAAGTTTCATTGTGGTCTTTAAATTGCTGTTTGTTTACATGAATATTGGCTGTGTCACGTACACTTATTCTACATCTTATTTTCTGCCATTTACAGAATCTTAAAAATTTTCAAGTCAGTCATAACATAGTGTATTCTTGCTCATCCGGAGCACCTGAATTCACTCTCATTACTACTTGACTTCACATTGTTGATTTTGTGTTTTTTGTTTCTTCGTGCTCTTTGTTTGGTTTTGTTTTTGCCCATTCAGACTTATGACACTCATATGTAACTGCCCTTGAAAATAAGTTTTATAACTGTGAGAAATATGTATTGATAAACTAATGTTTTGAAATTTTGCCAATTTACCATTTCTATTAAGATTTTAATTGGTAGTTAAATAATCTTTAGCTTTAAATATATTGTTTTTTCATGGTTCTCTGTATTAAGTATTTTTTGTAAATGATTTTATTTACATTAGACCATAAGAGAATAATTCCTAGATTCTCATCTAAATTTGGGGTGGATGGGTGAATTTATATACATGTATATATTTTTTTTTATCCATTTTGATAAAATATTCCAAAATAAAATTTTTTTAGGGGGCTGAAAAATGGGGGGGGGGATGAGAATCTAGGATATTTTTTTATAAAGGCCTTGTAACTGCACAAACATTGCATCCTATAGACCTTAGCATTGATATTAATATGTATGAACTGAAAAAATTCAAATATTATTAGATGTTCGTGGTTTTATCAATTTATAACTAGAGGCATCATACAGGAATTTTTCAGTCTAACAATTCTCAAGGTGGAAACATTTTTAAGGCCATAACAAGTTGATAGATTCTCACAGTAGGCTTTGATCTTTTATTTTTTACAAATCTGCAGAATAAAAAATCTGATAAAATGGAAAGAATGTTGTAAACATTTAAAAAAAAAAATACCATCTTATAAAGTTGGGACGGGTGGGGATGAGAATCTACACATAAATTTGATGTGGACTAATCTAAAAAATATTTAGAAGTATTTTGTTCAATACTTCAGAGTTTATTTTGTAATATATGATAAAATTTCTGAAATATTTACAACATTACACATTAAAATTTTGTTGTAATATCTTAGAAAATATTCATGACATTTTATTTTTTATTGTGTAAAAGATTTTATATTTCTATAAAAAAATTCCCATGGTCATAACTTCTTGGAACCATTCTCATTTCAAACTGCTAATTTCCAAACAATATAAAGATATGAGTTTTATTTACATGTTCAATCAGTTTGCAATATTGTCTGCCAACCATGTCAGGTAGATGAAAACAGTTCACCCATGGTTTGGGCTGGGAACGTTCACACCTTAGGTTTCCCTTACCCTGCCATTGTCCTATTAATTAACCCTACTCATTGTCCCCTAATCAAATAATATCAATACTTGATTGGTTGTTTGAGATTTCCTGATTGGTGTAATCTACAAGGTTAATTAATGTGAGACCCAATTGACTTGGAGCAACTCTGTTTTTGATTGGTTGAGTAGTCATTAGGAACTGTAATTTGATTGGTTGGGGTTACTGAAGGGGAAACGTTATATCTAGTGTTGTGAACACATTTCAAGAGTATTATTTTGAGAACTCAGAGAGACTTTGTTGGAAATAGAAGAACAGAAAACAGTTTTCATTACAAAATGGCATCTTTGATTAGAAAGGATAGAAAGACTCCTGCTGAAGAGGTTAATGAAGGACTGAACAAGTTGTCTGCTCATCCCATGTTTCAGGATTTACAAGAAACTCTTGCAACTGAATGTTTTCAAACTTTTGTGCCGTACACCTTGTGTTCTGAAGAACCAAGCAATGAAAATGAATCTGATGTCAACATGGACCCGTCATTCGTAGCAGTACAGGAGGCTCATCTACAGTCTCAATTTCAGAATTTAATGCCAGATAATCCAAAAGTTCAGGAGTTACACAATTTCTATGGAACACAGTGTGCCGAAATTGAAACACAGAGATGTGATGCCATTGCTAAATTGAAAGGACAAATTTTTCAAGACGAGTCACAGTATCAGACAGAACTTTACAATGTGCATAAATTTCATGACAAGCAGAGAATGCATCTAACAAACCGTGTGGCATCTAGTCTGGACTTATTAAAAGTGGCAATGCCAACTGGCAGTGGGTCAAATGCATCCAAACCTAGAAGTCGTCAGCTCAATACAAAAGCTGTGGAGATTATGACCAAATGGTATGAAAGAAATATAGACAACCCTTATCCATCAGATAGTGAAAAGGAAAGAATGGCTGAGGAAGGAGGATTATCACTGGGACAAGTCAAGGCTTGGTTTGCAAACAAGAGAAACAGGACCAGCAACACAAAACCCAAAAGGCAGAAACAGCAAGTGGAGAAGAAACTGTTATCTATTTGTACAGAGTTGACAACTGACAATGGAGGTGGTGCTCCCAGACTTTATGGAGACATCATCCAGAAACTCTCTAACATTATCAATAGATCAACAATGTTCACCCAAGGTATACCTGTAATGGGACAACCTTCAGGGCTGGAGATGGGATACCAACAACAGGAAATCAGCTACCACAATCAGAATACAGCAATTTTCTGTCAGGGATTACCAGTGGCAGATTCCACAATTTCTAGTAGTGACGATAATAGCAACGGAAGTGTGTGAGCATGCTTGAACTGGTTCAATTTTCAGACTTTTATTGAATGTGATTGTGCTAAAATAACATTTATTTAAATGTTGATTTTGTTAAAAATAATGCAATATTTAAAGTGAAAGTATTGTGTACATTTTGAACATTTTGAAAAATATAGACATTATTTATACATATATTTTTGTAGTGCTTTTTATTTTGAATCGAATGTGTAAATAAAAATTATTTATTGTTAAATTTATTGTTTATGTGTTTGAATGATTGCTTTGTTTTACATCACTCATAATAACAACAACATTAACATTTAGGTTTAAAGAAATGGCATGTTAATATTTTTAGTAAAAACTTCAATTCCTAGGTTAATTCAACTTTGTATGCTTTAACCAGGATTGGGAAACAAGCTTGATGCCTATGAAAATCCCTCTCCTCTTTATAGTTTGCGAGTTTGGCATTTGTAGCAGCCACCATTGAGCCTCTCTAATCATTCTCTAACAAGGGGTCTTTAACATGCATTGCACACCCCATACACAGAACGGGTGTGCTATAGCAAGCAGGAACTGCTTACTCTTCTGGAGCACCTGAGTTCACTCTCGTTACGACTTGAGTTCACGTTGTTGATTTTGTTTTTTTTTTTGTGCCATTCTCGTTGGTGTTTACTGGTCTTGTTGTTGCCATTTTGGACTTTTGACACTTGAATGCCCCATTGGTGTGGTGCCTTTTTGCTTCTTTCTTGGTACTAGCTATAACTTAAGCCTACCATAGGCATAGTTTTAATGATACTTGATATGCATGTTTTTGTTTTGTGTACATCATCTGCATCAATTATTTCTGATTACTTTTCATACTTATAAAAGCAAAATTTGAACCAAGTTTAATGCAAATGATTTTAGTCTATTTTTGACCCACATTTGTCAATTAAAGTTCATCAGAAACTATTGTCAAAATTTGATGCCAAATACACAATTAAGACTAGCCTATGCTCGAGAGTGGAACAATCTTTAACACATTGTTGCTGAAGTGGGAGAGCCCCCCCCCCCCTTCACAAGCCATCCTGTTTATCGTGGTTAAACAAAATTACAACGTAATTCTTTGGAAAACGTTTAAACTACATCTGAGGCATATCAACAAGACACTTATCAGATACACCGTAGCCAAAAGTTTAAATGCTTAAGTAAACCAGAATTTATGAAGAGCATAGTATAAGAAATGAAAGTTTCAAATTTTGCTATTTATAGCAAGTACAATTTTTTTAAAACAACTTAAAACTTTCTGCAACCATATTATGTTAAATGGCGATGTCTTTGACTGTGGACACTTTGGTTTCTGTATGTTCATGATGTGCTCAGCATAGATTTTTATACCCCATGCAATGAAGTTGCAGAAGGGATATAATGTTTTTGACTGGTCCGTCTGTCTGTGACCACAGTTTGTGGACGAAACTCCTTTGAAACCACATACAGAATTTAAAGAAACTTGGTATGCAAGAAGTACACCATATGTAGTTGTGCATGTTACAAGGAATTCTTAATCAAATATTTTTATGGGAGTTACAACCCTTTGGACTTTTTTTGCCAAAAAAACAAACTCTGAAAATACATCCTCTGAAACTACAAAACAGAATTTGATGAAACTTGGTGTGCAAGTATTACACACTATTTATATGTGCATATTACCAGGAATTTTTAATTTGCAAATTTTTGTTGGAATGATGATCCTATGGACTTAGAAATTAGCCAAAAATCCTGATTCATCATCTTGTGGATGCAACTCCTCTGAAACTGCTGAACGGAATTTAATGAAACATGGTATGCATTATGTACAATGTACACCCTATGCCGTCATGCATGTTACCAGGAATTTTTTATTTGCAAAATTTTGTGAGAGTTATGGCCTTTTCCACTTGGAAATCTGCTTACAATTCTGTCGTGGACAAAACTCCTCTAAAACTACTGACCATAATTTAATGAAACTTCAGGTATGCAAGCGATATAACATATGTACTTGTGTATGTTATTACAATTTTTTTTTCTCTCAAAAATTGATGAGCTCAAAGTTAATTTTTATGGTCAAATAGCTGAACGTATGGGGTATGTGAGCGAGCTCACTAAGCTTCTTTCATTATTACTAAAAAAATTCAGTTAAAATTCAGTCATAACACTCAGTCCATCTACAAGTTTAAATTAGAATTGGCAATGAATTTTGCTATGCCTCTAACATCTCTATTTGAGACTTTTTTAGAAGCTCTAGTCAAAAGGTTGAAAATGAAAAAAAACAATAATAAAACCAAAAAAAACTAAGATCAACCTATGCCAGGTAAATTTTGAAATTATTGTAGAAATTTTCAAAGCATTGATGTATAAATTTGTCAACACAGAAGTGTTAATGCTGGATTTGCAGGCTAACCTAGGTGAATTTGAACTTTTTGGAATTTTGCAACATTTTGTTAGGTTTTGCTAGATATTGTAATCAGACTGACATCAATCTAGAATGTAATTGCCCAAACTGTTAAAAATACATAAGATTAAGACATAAATATTTTATAGCTGTATATTATAGGTTTAAAATGTCTTGTTTGTTTTAATTATAGACATTTTGACTAACACTCAGTATCACACTGATAAGAAATTATGACATTTCATTTAATTGATAATCAAACAATACATTTTCTTGATTGTGATTAATTTTAATGCTTGACAGCTTCATACTTTTAGAGGAACAAATATAGATAGAAATGTGCTTGTTGAGAATGAAAAATAACTGTCATGCATAACTACAATCTCAAAAATCATGCATTTCATTATTTTTTTATGCAATCTTATGATTGAAACATCTTCAAGTTCACATCAAGTTCATTGTGTGTCTCTTTTTGATGCATGTTTCTCAGGGTTTTGTTGTCAGAAATTTCTGTCTGGCTATCTGTAAACAAATCTTTTGGAGCATTAAAGCTCAAAAGCTGCAATGTATAATACACATGTATTACATAAATTTCTTAAATTTTTTACTGGTAGATTAAATTGTAACATATAATGCATATTACAATTCATAGAAATTTAAATAATTTTTGGAAAAAAACCCCTAACAGATTAAAAATTACAGATTTTGAAAATTGATACTAATGTAAATGTTATAACTAAAAACTATAAGTTTTACAGATTCGAAAATTTATACAGTGACTTGGTACCGTTTGAGGATTTGCATAGTACAATTTTATGCAAAACAGAATTTTTTCAAAATCTGAAATCCTTTTGTGACTTTTTCAGACAAATAAAATATGATTTATAAAGCACACTGTTTACGGTTATAGTTGGAGTCCTGCTTTGTAATTTACACCCCTGTACATTGTATTTACCGGTAGTAGGTTTTTCAGTTATCTGTGTAAGGTTCTCAATGTTGGTGATTTCCTCACAGTACTATACAGTTATCCCTACCATAAAAAGTTTCTCAGAGGTTTTGACCAAAGATGAATGGCTGATGATGTTTGAAACACTTTTTCTATCCTGCTTTCCTGTTAATAAGTTTGATATTATTTTTTCAGGTCTATGCATGGCCCTTATTAGAGACCCTGTTTTCGGAAGTTCTGACCAGAGATGAATGGCTGATGCTGTTTGACAATGTCTTCTCCAATCATCCATCCTTCCTGCTAATGGTTGTGGTCGCTTACACCATGTCTGCCCGAGGACCACTGATGCAATGCATAGAACTAGACGACTTTAAAGTTAGTACAATTTGTACCCTTATTTTAAATGCCATATTGTGTATAGAATTTATTTTAATTATCTCCTTTTGCAATTCTTTAGTCAGTCATAGAGAGAAAAAAAATTGTCGCTTAATGTCTTTGTTTAATTAATCCAAATGCATTGATGAACTGACACTTATAGAGCTGTGTATCACGAGAAGATAAATCTAATTTCTAGACAAGGAATAACATTGATTATATAAAAAGCAGGCTGTAAACAAAATTTGAACTCTTAACCAAGTTAAGAAGGGAAATGATTAAAAAAAGTTTTTGGTATACATCCGATGTGATAGTTTATTTGCCAAATGAGAAGACTACAGTGTAATGTGCTTAGTATGAAAATATCTTGTTAATTTGACAGTTTTCAATAGTTGTGAATCTTTTTTTCTCTCCAGTACTTTTATCACCATAGAAATGCAGTAGACATCAAACATGTTATAAAAGAAGCCTACAGATTGATGGAGTCTACCCCTAAAGACATCCACCCAGAGAACACACTGGGCGATTTCAAACCTCTGACTATAGGGCAATACCCTGTGTTTAACAAGTACCCCAAGTTCATTGTAGATTATCAGGTAATGGTGAAATGCCTGGCAGTACCCTTTGTTTAACAAGTATTCCAAGTTTATTGTGATTATCAGGTAAAGGTGACATGCCTATAGTCTGAATAAGTATTCAAACAGTCAAGTTTTATATATTTTATTATCAAAAGCATTTTTTTACTGTTGACTGCACAAAAAGTTCTTTTTGGAGACAACATGTCCATCAGAAGAAATTTTGAGGTCGATCAAAGCACAGGAAGATTCTACTAGACACAGCAGTAGATAACTTTTAAAAAATGACTGTTTATGAGTGCTAAAAAAAATACCACCACATACCATCAAGAAATCAAGACATAATTTTGAACATTTGATTTTTATCAAATTTTGTATCAATTTGATGTACATGTATTTTTCATTTGATAAATGAATGGTTCTTTTGTAGGTCCAAGAAAGAGAGAGAATAAGACATGAAGAAATGGAATACATGAGACAAAAGTAAGTTATTTAAGAGACATTGAAAATTTTAATGCACTAGTTTACCAATTTATTAAGTGACAACAAAGCTACTTAAATTTACCTAAGTTGTCATTTTCATTAGGACAACCATTTGTGAATTTAAGATAAGTAAGTCACAAAGTTAATATCCTCATAAGATTTACTGCTCTATAGTGTCAAATATCTTTCAGTTTTTAGCTCACCTTGACCGAAGGTCCATGTGAGCTATTACCATCACTTGGCGTCCTTCGTCGTCGTCGTCATCGTCGTCTGTCGTCGTCGTAGTCTGTTAACAATTTTTCAAAAATCTTCTACTCTGAAACTACTGAACAGAATTTAATGAAACTTGGTATGAATGATCCTTAGGGTGTCCTGCACCAAACTTGTGTTTCGATTTTTGATCCATCAAAAAACATGGCCACCGTTACTAAAAATAGACCAGGGGGGTCAGACTACTGTTTTTGGCTCGTAAATTAAAAAGTATAAGAGATAGATGAAATCTGATGCCACCCTGCTGCTTCAGCATCAAAAGTTCTACAAAAGTCTCCATTTGGTCAAAGTTGTCAGATGATCCCTTATAGGGGTTACAGCCCCTTAAAGGTGAAAAATAGCGTTTTTGCATGTTTTTGGCCTATAGAATGAAAATTATTGCAGATAGAGAAAAGCTGTTGCTTGCTTAAATGTTCAGCTCATTTAGCTCTTCAAAAGTCTCCATAAGGTTAAAGTTGTCAGATGATGCCTTCCTTATAGGGGTTGCAGCCCCTTAATGGTGAAAAATAGCATTTTGCATGTTTTTGGCCTATAGAATGAAAACTATTGTAGATAGAGAAAAGCTGTTGCTTGCTTAAATGTTCAGCTCATTTAGCTCTACAAAAGTCTTCATAGGGTTGAAGTTGTCAGATGACCCCTTACAGGGGTTACAGCCCTTTAAAGGCGAAAAATAGTGTTTTTGGCCTATAGAATGAAAACTATTGCAGATAGAGAAAAGCTGTTGCTTGCTTAAATGTTCAACTCATTTAGCTCTACAAAAGTCTTCATAGGGTTGAAGTTGTCTGATGACCCCTTATAGGGGTTACAGCCCCTTAAAAGTTGAATAATAGTGTTTTTTGATTATTTAGAATGAAAACTATTGCAGATAGAGAAATGATTTTTCATGCTCATTTAGCTATACAAAAGTCTTCATAGGGTTGACATCAAGACCAGGTGAGCGATTCAGGCTCCTGGGAGCCTCTTGTTTCAAAGCACCTTCAATTTAAAAGTAAATAAGTATAGTGTGAAATAATGGTAATGATTTATAGCTTTCAAAGGCGGTTTTAGAACTGGCCTGCCTGGTGTGCGCCCTCCTAATTGACAGGAAAATTTGGTGAGGTACTGTATAAAACAAGAGGTCCCAGGAGATTTTTTTTTTAATTTGCGCTTCCCCATTTGAATATTTCTGGATCTGCAACAGGCTTTTCAATTGAGACAGTTTCATACAGCAAATTCCAAGTAAATAGAATATCTACAACTTGTGTTAACAAAAAATCATTTTATAATTCTTTTTCTCAGGCATGTATCTTTGGAAATGCAAAAAGAGACTCAGAAAAGACAACAAGAGGAAGAGGCCTGGTACAGGCAGCAGCAGCTTCTACTGGAGGCTGAAGACAAGAGGAGGAAACTCATACAGGACGAGGAACAGAAACTAGTGGACCAACGTAAAAGGTAGCAAAACATTTTGAAAGCTTTGATCACAAAATTACTGTAACAACTTTCCAAATGTTTTCATGTTTATTCATTAATATTAATCATATCCCATGTTTATATTTGATATTTAGGTATATTTTGATAGAAAATATAGTTTGACTCTAATATTGTTTATTTTTAGATTGTATGCCATGAACAGGGAAGTAAAACTAAAAGAACTACAGTTACTGGACGGAGCTAGAAGAAAGTTCTTACATTTCCAAAAACAACAGAGAGAGTCTGAACTAAAGAGACTGGATGATGAAGTTCAAAGAAAGGTTTGTTTACATGATTGAGTCAGAACCTATATTGAAATGATAACTGCTGACTGCTTACACAGTTTTGCTTAGGCCAAATAAAAAAATATCCTAGATTCTCATCTCCTTCTGCCCCTATTTTTTCAGCCACCTTAGATAATTTTACTTTGATTTCTTTTGCAAATTATGTTCATTAAAGGCCAATTTCCTTCAAAAGGACAGAAGATTTTATCTAATTTGGGGGGGGGGGGGGAATAAAGAAAGCCATCCCATGGCTTTCAAGGATATTGGATAAGAATCTAGGAATTATTTTATATGACCTTAACATCTAAGGGGAATATATTTTACTGAATTAGATTAATGATTGTGTCAGCCAGTGGAGTAATGGTTAACAAGCTGGGCTACTAACACAAAGGTTACTGGTTTGATCCTTGTCAAGGGTGTAAATCATGTAAATTGAATGAAGCAATTTATGAATCTCCTGACACCATTTGCCGGGATGCTAGTCCTTGGGAAGGTTACTGCATGATGTGGAGAGTAATACCCCATGCACATCAAAGATCCCTTTGTAGATTTTATTAAAGTAGGTTCAATCGGGGGCCACTTCAAAGGCCACACTCGTAAACTGCTAGCTGGAGAGGGATTTACATAAGCATTCAGCTTGTTTCCCAAACCAGGATAAATAAGTATGTTTGATATTGAGAAATAAGACTTCTTTAGCTCCAAATTGAAATGAAAAAACCCATTTTGTTTAACAAAAAAAATTTCTGCAACACACATATATGAGGGTTGCACATTGATTGATTTACAAAGAATTTTTTTATCATTAACCTCTGTCAAATATATTTTGAAATTATTTTATTTTTTAGCAATTACTTCGAGACCAGGAAACTCAGGGTGCCATGGAAGAAGCTGAAATCAGAAATCTAGAATTACAGTTACAGAAGAAAATGTTTGAACAGGTTTGTTATCATTGGTTTTTGTAAAAAAAATACTAATTGCTATAGATAATTGAGAAAAACACAAGGAATTGAGAAATCTTTAGTCTATTAATTACTAACTGGTCATACAAAACAAATAAATGGCTCATAAGATTTTTTTTTCGATTATTATATTTCGCATTTCAGTGATAGAAAGCAGTTTGCGGCTATTTGTTTTTGCAATTCTTCTTAGAAAGACAATTATATTTCTATAAAATCGGGTTAATTGGCAATGTCTTATTATTAGTGAATTTTGCTTTACGTGAAGTAGATGAATATGAATTGCTCATGACAGCACCCATAAGACATAAATTAGATAAAATAACTGGCTGAAGTATGAATTAAAATCAGTACTTGAAAAGTTCATGATAAAGGCTATTAAACACTGCTGTATTATCTTACCGGTAGCTTTCTCATGCCCATGGGTTATACTATTTTACCATTGTTAAATAATTAATTCCATTGTTATTTTCTTTGTAGGAATTGTTTAAAGAGTTTGCCACATCTTCACACCATTTGAGAACAGAGATGGACATGCATCGTAAACAAGTGGAATTAGAAGAGAGAATCCAGGAAAAACTCAGAGATGCAGAGAGGGAAAGACAGCTAGAAATAAGGAAGGTAGGAGCAAGAAAAAAATAATCTAAGCAAAGGCGGACTCAGCATGCCCAGTGGGCACCCTCTCATATGACAGAAAAATTGGTTAGAAACGATGAAACATGAGGTCCCAGAAGATTTTTTTAATTGCACACCCCCCATTTGAAAATTTCTTGATCTGCAACAGCTAAGTCTGTATCAATACTCTTTTAAATTGGTGTAAAACATTATGCCAACAGACTCTAATAAAAGATGTCTGTTCACAGTTGAATTTAGAGACCTTAGCTTAAGAATCCATTATCCAGCCAAATACCGCAACAAGATATGGATAAAACATAACATTTCTGTCTAAGCGTGATTCACTCATACAGGCTTTCAAAACAATATTCCCTATTAGATAATTAAGTTATTGATTCTAAGATTGCTTTGTTTTCAAAAGAAATAATGGCCAAAGTATCAAATGAAAAATAATGTCAAAACAATATTGATAATACATTGACAATCTAGAATATGCTATGGAAAACAACCAGCATCCTACAAGAATTTTTGAGATTGACCAGATTAATATGACTTATTTCTTTTTAAACATTTCAATATGACATGGCTAAATGTTATGGACAGAACATCAAGGATTATGATGAAAGTGAAAACAAGTATTAATCTATATTGAAATATTTTGGGTCAGATTTCAAGGAGTGAAAATGATGAATGTGGGGCAGCTGGCAGAGGGCGGGCGAGGAAGAAATTTTCGAAACAGTCACTTGATAATTGGTATACAGGATGGGGTCCCCATAATGTGGCAAATCCATCATTTTTTACTATGACAGATTTTTTTTTTAGACATTACAAGATGGCCTGGCAAAGTCTTCACAACAGAACATAGAGGCCTGGGCATCTAATGAATATGAATCCAGGAAGAGGATACAAGATTTAGAGAGAGAAACACTGTCTCTGCAGGTTTGTCAAAAATGATTAAGTATCATAAAAATTCATTGTTATGCTCTGTCTACATAGTAGAGGGACATAAAGTGTTCAAGTCTGTATATCTGTCCATCAGTTTGTCTGTTCCTGCATCCTATATCAGGTTAACATTCAGGTTTAAGTAACTATACCACAAAGGAGATAAAGATCTGCATATTTCAATGTTAGAAAGTCCAACTGTAAAGAACATAACATTTCTATATGCCATATTATTTTTAAAACCAGTGTTCTCCTTTTTTCAAAAATGTAAGGTGGGTCTTTGGAGAAACTCCTATCCAGCCAGGTTTTATATTATTGCAAACCCTTACCAACCAGGTATTAGTTCTCATTTCTATAGATGTCCATTGTTTGCAAATTACCTATAAATTACTTAATTAGTTTAGATATGGATGTCTATTAATTAAACAAATGAGTTTTATTTAAGTTGGCTTGGAGCTGTAAATGTGTCAATCACTCAATGGCTTGATTTGATTAATAATGTACATGTAAGAGGAGTTGACAAAACAGGATTTTGTCAGAAAATTACCGACCACCTTACCCAAAGGAAAGGTGGCCGGCTCTGAAAAGAAGGTGGTCTGTAAACCCGGCTTAAATGGCGAAAGGAGAACACTGAATAACTGTCAGACAGATGCACACATTTTCATTGTTTATGTTTTCAGTTGGCCAAAAGGAATGCAGAGAACAGATCATTAGAGAAAGAAGTCCAAGACTTGATGGCACAAGTACAGGAGAAAAAGGTGAGATGATTATGTAATACTGTGGGTTTATTTGTTTTTATGGGGATGAATTTTTGTAGTTTCCCCCAAAAGGCACTTTATTGGATTTTTTATTTTTTGTGTTTTGCCAATATTACTAGAAAAGTTCAATATATAATTCGTTAACTCTTTGTTACATTTTTATACTCAGGGCTAACTACCACCAACAAAACCACAACCTCAGTGATAATAATGAAACACAAAGTACCTGTCTAAAACGATCATAAGATTTTTAATATAAAGACTTTAAATCAACTTTATTTTGTTTTGTGCTTTAGTCCACATGTCCTTTTGGCCAGCAAACTCATGTATGCATTCAAGTGGGGGTTTCATGAAAGGGGCTCCCGCAGGGTACCCCCCTCAGGTCGCAAGGTCGCTTTTAAAAGGCATATTTTGGCGGAGGTTGCAGGTTGTTTTTTGGCATAGGTCGATTTTTTGAAGTGTAGGTCGGAAGTCGCCCTTAAAAAGCCCTCAGGTCGCAGGTCGTTTTTAACCCTGTGGGAGCCACATGAAACAATATGTTTCCCTGAAGTTCCTTTATGCTTTATGCATCATAGCATAAGCTACATGTTATCAACAACTGAATTTATAAGAAAGAAGGTTTTTTTAAGTAAGGACTGAGCATATTACTGTTTATCTTTACAGCATTCTTATTTTTCAGGAAATATTGGTCTTTTTCTCACATAACTATGTATTTGATAAAATCAAACTCTTTTTTTAATATCCACTATTTCAGGACAAAGAAACAGATATTGCCCATGAAGATTTACTAGACCAGAGGGAGAATGCTGCTGAGAGCGACCAGAGGAGACTTAAGTTGTTAGAGGAGGAAGGATATGCAGCTCATAATCATGGGAGGTCTATGACTCAGGATGCCTTGTCTAGTATTAATAATAATAGTGAGTTTATAGAAGATATTTTATCATAATGTTAATTCATGTAATACATGTATAATTTCATGCTGCTGATAATAGTAGCAGCTGTCTTATCTAACTTTAATAAGTGCATAGAGGTCATTTATTTCTTTAAGAAAATATGTTCTGAACAAAATGATATAGGGATTTTTACTGCTTTCAACACAAAGCAATGATGATATACAGGTTGACTTTTGAGAGATTCCATCCTCACTTGTCAAGGTTCGAGGTACTCCTGCTTGGGAATTTCATAAATTTTCAAACATTGAATATTTTCCTCTACTATAACTTGACAACCAAACAAGGGATTGTAAAGTAAAATGATGGTTAATCTTGCTTATGTTAAAAAGCTTGATACACATCAAGTTAATTTATTGATTCTCAGCCATCAGCAAAAAAAAAATGGGGCAGGTAGGAAGATTTATCATAATAAATATTTATACATGTATTTCTATCTGGAAAAAAAATGAAAATGAAATTAATCATGGCAAATCATTTTGAAATGGGGCTGGTAAATTAACTTGATATGGCCTTGCTGTTGCATTTAACCAAGTTATTTGCACTGATGTGTTCATACTGACATATACAAATCTCACCTTTAATTAACTTAACATTTTTCTTATAAAAAGCAATTTAGAGAAATTTGCAGAATGTTATATATTCTCTGTTGGTCTTTAATTTATTTTTATTAAAGTAAATTATATTGTTATGTTGTAGGCACAAGGTTTGGTAATACAACATTAAACAGCACAAAACAGTCAGATCTGTATCAGACGTTACAAACTTCAACCTCCAGTGCCTCAGGTATATAAAAGAATTATTACTTGTATACTTAAAAAGTCAAAGCAAACAATTGAAGGGAAGTAGTGTTTGTAAACCTATGTACAATGTTGAAAATTCATTTAAGAATTGAAAATAAAATTCAATACATTTAGATGACTTTTCTCTTTGGTAATTATCTTCATCTTAAGTTTTGGCAGAATAGAAAAAAGATGCATCTGTACCATCCATACATTTAAGCAATTATGTTGTTGCAAAGAATAAGGAGCAAAATTGTGATACAATGTAAAAAGCAAATTTGAATGTCTCGCTAATTGAAGACCACAGAGGAAAATTTTGAATGTGCAAAATATTTTTCTACCTTCACTTTAATTTATATAAATATCTTGGTTTTCTTTCAGTGTCCCTTGAAAGAAGTGGTCGTGCTTTTGATGAAAAAGAAATCGCGTTATTGAATGAGGTGAGAAGGTTACGACAACGTTTGGCTGTAGAAAACAGATCTAAAAGACCTCCACCAATGCCATGCCAGTGAACTAGATCAATCATTTAACAATGCCAATCCGTCCATATTTTATACCATGTGTAGTCTGTTAAGAGTCTAAAATATGCATGTATTTGAATTATACAACTACCATGTCTATTGTGAAAGTACTTAAATAAGTGGGTATCAATTTTCGTGGATTAGGAGTGAATTGCATATTTGTGGATTCATTAGTTTGTGGTTGTAGAAATATCTCTATTGAAAGCAAAGTTCAATTCTATGTTTGTGGGAATTTATTTTTTGTGGTTTGGCTGAAAAACAAAAACCATGAAATTTGGTACCCCTCGAATATAAATACTGTCACAGGACATACTGGAAAAGGAGATATTTCAGCAATGGTTTAATTTTTTAAATTTCTGTATGAAACATGTCTCCAACATTTAATATCCATGAATATTGGAACTTAACATGGAAATTAATATATAGGTTGTTCTTTTTGTTCACAAATTCAAGATGAAGCAAAATTTATAAAAATAAATCCCTCTTTTGCAGAATTTGGTTTTCCACTAATCCATCAAATATTTGACACCATTCAGCATTTTTATGCTTTGCCTTTCTAGTTATGTTATTTTTCTGTATTTCCCTTTTTAAATATTTCACAAAAACCAGAATTCAGCTTGGATAAAATTGAAAAGTTTTCCATACGAAATGGGGTTGCCTGTTTGGATTCCATGAAGATAGATAACTGCATTTTCATTTTACTGTACTGCCATTTGTGTTGTTATGAATATGTACAAAATGCATGTACTAGACTATAAGTACAACAGATTACTTCGTTCTTTTGATCAAATTGGTGTAATTTGAATAGAAATTGAACATTATACAATATTGTATGATGAAGACATTATTGTATTTCAATCTTTTGTGTTAGCTGAGGTCTCTCAATTTTTGTTATAATGAAAATTCGACTAACATTAAGTATATTTCAGTATGTTTTTAGATTTTTTGCTACTTTAAATCATGTACATTTATTTACATGAATTAGACATTTTATTTGTACTATTGTTATCATCTAGAAGATGTTTATTTATTAAAGAAGATATAATTGAAATGTGTGTAGCTTGCTTCAACTCTGGTCAACAAAGAAAGTCATGGAACATTCAGCTTGTCTGTAAAACTTCTGATTTCTTAGATTTGCGAGTGAAATCATCATGAAAATTTGTACACTTATCAATTATCTGTCACACTATAATGTTTTCACCAACGTGTGCCAAGGTTTTAGAATATATTTTTAATACGTTTGTATGTGTTATGTAAGTTTTGTATAAGTTATGAACATGTTACAAATACATGAGCAAACATCATGATACTTTGGTGAACGTCTAGTGGGTCTCAAAATTTTGAACATGCTTAAAATTTCCAACGTTCTCCTCAAGTAAATAATAAGTAATTCGAACGTTAGACATAAGTCAGAAGAACATTATACACATGCTGATGTATGCAATGAAGTAGTTTTGCGCACTATGAAATGCGTTTGATGAATGCCAAACAAAATGAAACAGAACGTGTAATATATTCAACATGTTCAAAACATTTACAGAGCTCACAGAGCGTCATTATATCGAACAAGTAGCCCATCACCCCCATAATTTTAAAGGTAAAATTGAATTGCAAAGGGGAAAGTCAATTTACTAAGATGGTCTGGAAATTGTAATACACCCTTTGTGTTGTAGGTGGATATTTTAGGGTAAAAAAACTTCAAATACAACATGTTACGACAGTCTTTTATCAATATTCATTGGAAATTATTTGTATTTTTAAAATTCATTAAGTACATTCATTCTTTTCTATTAAGGACATCTGTCATGCAGTCCGTGATCATAAAGGATTAGTCAAATGCAGCCAAAAAGATGATAGGCAAACTCTACAGACTGGCATTTCTTACATGTATATACTCATTTGAGATTTTTAGCAGTTGTTAACAAGCGCATTCCTTCCCCTCTATATATTATGGACACATCAAAATTTAAAAAAATATAATATTTTTTTTATTCTGATAGACTGAATCCAAAAATCATCACTATTGGTTAACAAGAGGCTCCCAGGAGCCTGAATCGCTCACCTGGTCTTGATGTTGACCCTATACTTTTGTAGAGCTAAATGAGCTGAACATTTAAGCAAGCAACAGCTTTTCTCTACCTGCAATTGTTTTCATTCTATAGGCCAAAAACACCATTTTTCACCTATAAGGGGCCATAACCCTTTTAAGGAGTCATCTGACAACTTCGACCCTATGGAGACTTTTGTAGAGCTAAATGAGCTGAACATTTAAGCAAGCAACAGCTAATCTCTATCTGCAATAGTTTTCATTCTGTAGGCCAAAAACATGAAAAATCGCTTTTTTCAGAGGCTGTAACCCCTATAAGGGGTCACCTAACAACTTTGACCCTAGGGAGAATTTTGTAGAGGTAAATGAGCTGAACATTTAAGCAAGCAACAGATAATCTCTATCTGCAATAGCTTTCATTCTGTAGGCCAAAAACTTGAAAAATCGCTATTTTTCAGGGGCTGTAACCCCTATAAAGGGTCAACTGACAACTTCGACCCTGTGGAGAATTTTGTAGAGCTAAATGAGCTGAACATTTATGCAAGCAACAGCTAATCTCTATGGGCAACAGTTTTCATTCTGTAGGCCAAAAACATGAAAAATCTTTATTTTTCAGGGGCCGTAACCCCTATAAGGGGTCATCTGACAACTTCGACCCTATGGAGAATTTTGTAGAGCTAAATGAGCTGAACATTTAAGCAAGCAACAGCTAATCTCTATCTGCTATAGTTTTCATTTTGTAGGACAAAAACATGAAAAATCGCTATTTTTCAGGGGCCGTAACCCCTATAAGAGGTCATCTGACAACTTCGACCCTATGGAAAATTTTGTAGAGCTAAATGAGCTGAACATTTAAGCAAGCAACAGCTTATCTCTATCTGCAATAGTTTTCATTCTGTAGGCCAAAAACATGAAAAATGGCTATTTTTCACCTTTAAGGGGCCGTAACCTCTATAAGGGGTCATCTGACAACTTCGACCCTATTGAGACTTTTGTAGAGTTAAATGAGCTGAACATTTAAGCAAGCAACAGCTAATCTCTATCTGCAATAGTTTTCATTCTGTAGGCCAAAAACATGAAAAAATGCTATTTTTCACCTTCAAGGGGCCGTAACCCCTATAAGGGGTCATCTGACAACTTTGACCAAATGGAGACTTTTGTAGAGCTTTTGATGCTGAATCAGTAGCGTGGCCTCAGATTTCCTCTATCTCTTATACTTTTTGATTTATAAGCCAAAAACAGTAGTCTGACCCCCCTAGTCTATTTTTAGTAACTGCGGCCATGTTTTTTTACAGATCAAAAATCAAAACACAAGTTTGGTGCAGGACACCCTAAGGATCATTCATACCAAGTTTCATTAAATTCTGTTTGGTAGTTTCAGAGGAGAAGATTTTTGAAAAATTGTTAACAGACGACGACGACGACGACGACGACAGACGACGACGACGACGACGACGGACGCCAAGTGATGGTAATAGCTCACATGGACCTTCGGTCCAGGTGAGCTAAAAATGGCTTCAGAATAGTAATATATTCATGTAAACAGAACGTCAAAAACCAATATTTTTATAATGAAACTAAATTTACATGTACATCTACTATTATCTATATTTATTCATTAATACAACAATACATTTAGGACAGATAATACATCTATTTGGGCTATTGTAAGGTGATACTAGAATTCCTTGGTCTTCTCACTGATAGCAAAAATTATAAAATAAGATGAACGTTATGAATGGGTTCTGCAATCATCACAAATATATTATGCAATCGTCACAAGTGCGTTATGCAATCGTCACAAATGCGTTATGCAATCGTCAATTACACTAGACAAACACTATAGATAAGTTTTGAATAAGTTTGTCGTGGGTTGCAGGTAGCTAGTCTGATATTTTGGGTTGGTTCACTTTGTAATGTTTGCCTAACTCCTCTAAAATTGTTAGAATTCTTTCATATTATACCCCCATAAGAGAGGGTGGCACTATAAACCAACTAATTTTCGCGAGCGATTTATATTCGTGGATTTCGCGAGGAGCAGAAATTCGCGAAAATATATCGTCGCGAACTAATTCTTTTTGATGGTACTATTATTATTTACAGAGTATCGCAAAAATTAATAGCCGCAAAATTGCCCTCTGACAATGAAACGCGAAATATTGTAGTCGCGAAAATAAAGTTGGTTTACAGTATATTGCAATCACCTGGTTCATCCCTCTTTCTGTCTGTTACAAACTTTCGTAACAGATTTCTCGGCTTTCACTGAAGGGATTGATTTCAAATCTGGTATACAGCTTAAGCATGGTGAGTTGAACTGTGCCTCCCCTCTCAAGGTCAGTCAGCATCTACTTCCTGTTTTCTGAGCCAACTTCGACATTTTCAAGGTATAAAATAGATAAATTTTCCATAACAAATTTCTTGGCTTCTACTATAGGGATTGATCTCAAATTGGGTATACAGCTGTTTAGGTCAGTTCTAAATTTATTTCCTGTTTTCTGAGCCAACTCATACTTTTTAGGGGTAAAGAAAAGACGTTTTTAATGCCCATACAAAAGTAGAGGGGCATATAGTTTTCGGGTCCGTTTGTCCGCCTGTCCGTCCATCTGTCCGTTTGTCCATCCCTCCCAACTCCCCATATTTCAAAATTCTCACACTTACTTACAAGAGCCACATCAACCATATTGGTATGGTTAGTGCACCTAGTGACCTTAGCACAATGCATGCTCCGGATGCTGGATTTGACCTATATTTTCCGCATGAACGACCACTTCCAAAAGAATGGTTCAAGTCTATTCCCACTTACTGACAGTGCCACAACAACCATATTGGTATGGTAGGTGCACCTAGTGATGCTAAGTACAATGCATGCTTCGGATGCTCGATGTGACCTATATTTTCTGCATGAATGACCACTTATAGAATAATGGTTAAAGTCCATTCCTTCATACTGAAATGTGCCACATCAACTTTATTGGTATGGTATGCCGGCTACTGTGTCTGTTTGCCACATTTTCAACTTCAAGGTTGATTGAGCTATGAAAAAGGGGGTGTCATACTTAGGTTCACCTAAAGTTACTTTATCATGATGTAAGTAAAGTATCATAAATCATTTAATCAACATAAACCTCTTGGAACAACCTCATGGTTTAGTGATTGCGGAAAAAAACAAATGTTGTGAGATGGAGCATTATGTCTTTTGGACATATTCTTGTTCATAATACTAAATAGATTTCTCGGCTTCTTCTTAAGGGATTCATTTCAAATTTGATTAACAGCTTTATTATGATGAGTTGTACCGTGCCTTATCTTTCCAGGTCAGTCAGGCATCTACTTCATGTTTTCTGAATGTTTGAGTGAGGGTATCCTTAGCACGACTAAGTGCAACCCCTTGTTTGACATGATTGACATTCTTATGACATGAATATGTGCATATCCTACCACCATTTTGAAAAAGTTTGTAAAACAGGTGTGGCATGTGAGCGTGCTCACTAAGATTCTTGCATTTTTGTCTCACCTGAGATGAATGTTGCAAAAGTCGAGATTTATGGATGGTGATTCCGGCGATGAAGATGGGGGCTGTGTCCACAATGTTAAAGATTTTTGCTTAAGATGTTTTAGGTGAACAACTTATGGTTCATCATTGATATTTGGTATGCAGTTGCAATAGCATCCGTATCGATAAGTTTTAAAAGCATTTCATCTGTATGCTCCTGCAGTCACAATCTACTGACTTTGCAATTTTATGATTTGGAATTTTGGATAATATTAAGGTTCTTCTAAATGAAAAATGACTGCCATGCATTGTCAATACAAAACTTTCAGAAAATACACAGCCTAGTTGAAAGAAGTATTTTGCTAAAATTATAATGAAAACCTTATCTTAAGCAAGCTAGAAATAATTACATATAAAAACTGTCTTTAAAAATAAAATATTAAACATTTGTAAGGGTGTGCTCCAATAGCAGGATAGTAATCAGACGCACCTTACATGTTTATGTAAATAAAATTAAATGAGGACTCATTGTGGGATTTTAAATACTAGCTTGCTCTGGGTATTGGTAAGTTAAATCTAATTAGACAGGTTTTGAACAAAATACATCATTTGCTCATTCTGTGTATTTTTAGCTCACCTGACCCGAAGGGTCAAGTGAACTATTGTCATCGCCATCCGTCCGTCGTCCGTCGTACGTCCGTTACTTTTTCAAAAATCTTCTTCTCTGAAACCACTGAATGGAATTTTTCAAAACTTGGTCCAAGTATTAATTAGGGCATGATGTTTAAAAATTGTGTTCAGCTTTATGATTTGATAACAAATATGGCCGCTGTTACTAAAAATAGAACATAGGGTAAAATCACATTCAAAGACTTATAACTTGAAAACTAGAACAGATAGAAAAAATCTGAAGGATCTTAGGCTCTTCAGAATCAAAAGCTCTACAAAAGTCTCCATTGGGTCGAAGTTGTCAGATGACCCCTAATAGGGGTTATGGCCCTTTTAAGGTCAAAACTAGCGTTTTTTCATGTTTTTGCCCTATAGAATGAAAACTATTGCAGATAGAGAAAAGCTGTTGCCTGCTTAAATGTTCAGCTCATTAAGCTCTACAAAAGTCTCCATTGGGTCGAAGTTGTCAGATGACCCCTAATTGGGGTTATGGCCCTTTTAAGGTCAAAAATTGCGTTTTTTCATGTTTTTGCCCTATAGAATGAAAATTATTGCAGATAGGGAAAAGCTGTTGCCTGCTTAAATGTTCAGCTCATTAAGCTCTACAAAAGTCTCCATTGGGTTGAAGTTGTCAGATGGCCCCTAATAGGGGTTATGGCCCTTTTAAGGTCAAAAATAGCAGTTTTTTATGTTTTTGCCCTATAGAATGAAAACTATTGCAGATAGAGAAAAGGTGTTGCTTGCTTAAATGTTCAGCTCATTAAGCTCTACAAAAGTCTCCATTGGGTTGAAGTTGTCAGATGACCCCTAATAGGGGTTATGGCCCTTTTAAGGTCAAAAATAGCGTTTTTTTATGTTTTTGCCCTATAGAATGAAAACTATTGCAGAAAGAGAAAAGGTGTCGCTTGCTCAAATGTTCAGCTCATTAAGCTTTACTAAAGTCTCCATTGGGTTGAAGCTGTCAGATGACCCCTAATAGGGGTTATGGCCCTTTTAAGGTCAAAAATAGCGTTTTTTCATGTTTTTGCCCTATAGAAAGAAAATTATTGCAGATAGAGAAAAGCTGTTGCCTGCTTAAATGTTCAGCTCATTAAGCTCTACAAAAGTCTCCATTGGGTCCAAGTTGTCTGATGACCCCTAATAGGGGTTATGGCCCTATTGAGGTCAAAAATAGCGTTTTTTCATGTTTTTGCCCTAAAGAATAAAAACTATTGCAGATAGAGAAAAGGTGTTGCTTGCTCAAATGTTAAGCTCATTAAGCTTTACAAAAGTCTCAATAGGGATGAAGTTGTCAGATAAGCCCTGATAGGAGTAATGGCCCTTTTAAGGTCAAAATAAAAAGCTACGCCGAGCGCAGCATGATACGACCGCAACAAGTTTAACCCTGTACGTTGGAGGCCTAATATGGATAGTCCATTGCTTTAGTCACATGACGCCCATGGTGGACTTACAAAGCTTTTTGACACATGCATCCTGTTGTGGACTCAAAAATGCATTTTTGACACATATATATTTACATCAACATCTAATACAAAAAGCCTTATTTATATACATGTAATAACTACAACTTAATTTTTAAGTATAAAACTATTTGCCTTGACAAACTTTTAAAATTGGTGTTTTAGGCCCTTTTGACCCCTAATTTCTCGAAAACGGTAAGAGATATTGCAAATCTGATTGATAAAAGCAGCCAGGGATTTTCACAAGGATTCCAATGAAAAAAAAAGATTTTGAAAATCGGACCAAAAATAAAAAAAGTTGATTTTATGGGCGTGGCCTGTCTTTAGCCCCCTGTAGCAATGTAATGGTGAAATACATATCAAAATCATTGACACATTTAGTAGACAGAATTTTATGAGCACTTCAAGAAAAAAAGAATTTTCAAAATTGAATGAATAATGAACATTCTACAACAGTTTAGTCAATACACCCGTTTTAGCCCCTTTGGCCCTTTTTTCTAAAACAGTAGGGGCTACAAACCCCAAATACAAAACCAACATTCCTTTAGTGGATATGATCATCATATTTAAACTTCATAACAATTGGCTGGCCCACTACAACTTAATATTGGTAAAAAACTATTTGCCTGGACAAACTTTTATAAATGGCGTTTTTGGCCCCTTTGACCCCTAATTTCTCAAAAACAGTACGAGATATTGCAAATCTGATTGTAAAACGCAGGCAGGGATGTTTACAAGGATTCCAATGAAAAAAAGATTTTGAAAATCTAACCACAAATAAAAAAGTCGATTTTTTGGGTGTGGCCCATTTTTGACCCCTTATAGCAATGTATCTGTACAAGATACATCAAAGGTGTTGTTACATTTTGTTGACAGAATTTATTTAGGAATACAATAAAAAAAGAATGATCAAAATCGGATGTCAATTAAACATTCTACAGACGTTTTGTCAATACTCCAGTCCCCCTTTGGCCCTTATTTCTAAAACGGTAGGGGCCAGAAACCCCAAATGCAATACCAACCTTCCTTTAGTGGTTATAAACATCATATCAAAATTTCATAACAATTGGTTAACTACAACTAAAGTTATCGCACGGAAACCAAAGTGTCTACAGACGACGACAACGACAACGACGACGACGACAACGACGACAACGACATCGCCATAACATAATACGATCGCAAAAAATTTGCGGTCGTATAAATAGCGTTTTTTCATGTTTTTTGCCCTATTGAATGAAAACTATTGCAGATAGAGAAAAGGTGGGGCTTGCTTTAATGATCAGCTCATTTAGCCTCAGGAAAGTCTCCGTTGTATCTAAGTTGGGACTTGACCCATTAAAGAAGAGACCATTATGCCTTAAGGACCAGGTGAGCGATTCAGGCTCCTGGGAGCCTCTAGTTTTTAAGTTTTGTATCGACAATGCATGGCAGCCATTTTTCATTTAGAAGAACCTTAACCTTTTTCTGTCTGATTAACATGAAGCAGTTATGGTACACCATTGATATTTAGTAACCATTAGTATCAGTGCAGATCAATTTTAAAGGCTTTTTGTCTGTATGCTCCAGTAGTCACAGTCTAGTGACTTTGAGATGTTTACTGATTTGGCTAAATGTAAAGGTTTTTCTTAGTCTGTTTTAAGTGAACAAGTAATGATACACCATTGATATTTGGTATACAATTGCATTTGCATCAACAGAGACCAATTTCTTGAGTAATTGCCAGTGCTGTAGTCACTTATAACATTTGCATTTTTCTTTTTTCTTTTCATTTTATACTGTGTCCAGCTGTGACAGGCCAGACATATCTCTGTGTTTACAATTTATTGTAATAAAACGAAGTTTTTGTCCTTATAGAACCTAACACAAAACAACTTTCAACATTTTATTTTTGGAAATGCAAACAATAACTTGTATATAATAAATCATAGATAAGAAAATATGATTTCTTACAGATCATTGGCAACCACAATTAAATGAGTTAAAACATTAATAATGAATAGCATTCTGATGGAGTAAAAACTGAGACATGACTACAGAATTCTCAAGTTTTTAAAATTGAAATCACAATCTATTGCAAATTATTTGAAGTGTAAAAAAGGCTTTTATATCAATTGTGCAAATATAAAATGTCTGCTGCTTTCACATCTAAATGATTATAATTTATGTGTATTTAATGTATAGTAATTCTAACAATTTAAGATAAAAGTAGTGCCCATTTCTTAACTATAAATTTCCCACCAATTAACTTTTTACATCTTTTTTTGTCTATTTACCTTGAGCTAAATGCATAGATTTACATGTACATGAGAGAAACAAGTCACAAAATCTAATAGTTTATCTCCAAAGAGCTCTTCTTTAATCAAACATATATCCCATTTGTGACTTTGTCAACATGCATAGGCATTTTAAGGAGGATTGCTCCTAATATTTTGGAATTTTTGTAAGATTTTTGAGATCCTTGGGTTTTATCCTCCTAATATGCTTTAAAATTTTGCCCATTTTCTTTTTATTATTAAAAAAAAAATTATGTGAAGTTGACTTTGATCCCGAAAGTTTATTGTGAAACGGGCGAGATGTAGTTATTGCAATTTTTAAAGAAATTTTGTTTACTCTGTCATACATTTTAGTAGGTTTAAAGATGTGGATAAGCGACAATGCAAAAGTAATGAAAACTATAAAAAAAACCTTATTCCCCAAAAATTATAAGCACTTATAGCATGAAAACAAGCACATGGGACTACATTTTTTTCTTGATTATTTTGATCATTTGTCTATATTCTTGAAAATAAATGCAACTTTAACCATTTTTATTCATTTAAAGATAGAGGAGCAAACCTCCTTATATAAATCACAGGGAATCAATAATTGCTTAGGTTTTCTGGTATTGGAAATAGCACTCAAAATTATTAACCTATAACCTTACTGAATATTTTTGACCAAATAAACATAATTATAAAATAGTTTCTTTAAAACTTGACAAAATGCAGCAGAGAAGAAACTTTTTTTTGAAATATTTTCATTATTTATGATTTATATATTAAAACATTCTAACATTCATTCATGCTTAGCAACTAAATAATATCATTAACAGCAATATAGTTCAAATATATAGATAACTATGACATTTGAGGTATAAATAAATGACATCTATGTACATGGCACAAATGGACGGATAATAAAAATCTTGTACGAAAAAGTACAAAATTTACATACAGTACAAACAAATGTATAATAAATCAGAACATTGTATAATAATCTTTTGTCTTGTGTCAGAGAAATCATGAATCAGAGCAGAGTTATTTCATACAACATATGAAACCTTAGACTTATTTCACAAAAGGCTGAAGACTTCAAGAAATATTTAAGAACATGGTGAAACATTTCTTTTGTCTGGTGAAAAATGGAACATAGTTAATTCTTAAAAACCTTTTAATTTTTTTTTCAATAATGCACACAAGTTCAACTTAAATCATTTAAAGCTTGTAAGTTATATGAATCCATAAATTTTTTGAAACATGAAAACAAAACTTTTATAGTCTTTAAGAATCTTGTAAAATAATATGATATTTATTACATGTGCGATCATTCAATTTGTCAAACTTATCTCCCCTTGAATGATGATGTTTCAAACACTTAAGGACGGCTATTTCATTTTGTATCCATATAGTAAATTCATTTTTCTTTAAAAAATATATAAAAAATACATTCTAGACAATGAATGATCTAGGAGATTAAACATGTATTACAATTTTAAAGATCTATTAATAATATGATCATCAATTCTAAAAGTTCACACAAGGATTTCAACCCACATATATAATCAGCCATTAACATTTACATATAACAAAGAAGTGTGTAGTTAAATGCACTCTTTAGTGTGTTGTGTGTATGTGTGTGCTTGTGCTGACATGACACATGTTTGCTCAACATGTTGTAATATAGTATTTTAAGATTACAACTAAATGCAGAAGTTTGTAACTAAAGGCACTTTAAACATAAACATTATTGAGATTGAAAATAAATGCTTGAATTTGTTATATTTCAAATTGATTGAAGGGATCCTTTTCACTAATTCCCCAAAAATCAAATATTTACTTGGAAAAAAATAACCAACATATGTGAAAAAATAATTTGCATTATTATATAGATAAAGGTGAAATATCGTGATTTCCGAGTTAAATAAATTTCTAGATTTTCACGGAGTTAATTACAGGATTTATCTAACTCGCGTGCAAATTTATCTAACCCTTGTGAAGTTTCCCGCGAAAAAAACGTAACATAGATTAGTGCGCATTACAATATTCATCAATCAATCATTTCTTTCGTTTTCATTATTTTGATGATCTATTAGTCACGTTTCTTTAAATTATCTATATAATAAATAGTATAACTAATTCGGGGTTGACGAATATCAATTTTAATGTCACTCGTGTCGAATAACGCTAGGGGATTAAACTCGTGCCCGGGACAAGTTCCGCACACTTGTTGAATCCTGGCGTTATTCCAGACTCGTGACATTAAAATTGATATTCGCCACCCCTCATTAGTTATACTATAATTATTACTTTTTACTTTTGATAAAAAATCTATTAATAATGCTTCTTGAATTATCCCTTTGAAAATAAATTATGAAAAAGTATTGCATATAAAGTTTAACATTTTAAAAATATATAAAACAATAAATCAGAAAACATTCATAGTAATTCTGAAGCTAATTTTTAGATGCATGAAACTGTTACAAGTTTTCCTTTATCCCAAAACCAATGTTAAACTATATAATACTGACGATATTCATCTATTTGTTTATATTATCTCAGAAAAAGTGCTGTAAATCTAGTATTTTCAAATTTTGTAAAAATATATTTGTTAGTTGTTACTGATTTACAAGCCTTATTAATAAGTGGCTGTTGTCAAATGTGTCTGACTCTCAAAACAAAAAATTAGATTCTTAGGCATTTGAGTTTTCTATTCCAGTTTTAACAACACTTTTTCTGAATAAGACTATTATCATTTAGCGTCAAATCTGGTTTTAGCATTAGGATCATATTGTTTGACTTGTCTAACACCAGGTGCAGGTTTTTCTGATCGTTCTGTAATGGCTTCTGTTGTTTCATCTTCATAATCATCGTCATCATCATCGTCTTCTTCTTCCTCATCTTCTTCTTCCTCATCATCTTCATCTTCATCATCATCATCATCTTCAATCTGATAAGTGAAATTAAAGGTTTAATGTTTTATCTATAAATTCTTCCTACTTAAAGCATATGTATGATAAAAAGTACAAGTAACACTTCAGAACAACTAAAAAAAATATTTCATAATGTAACCGTCAGCTACAACCATGTTGTATTTGTTCATATGGTTTAGCTATAAATATGTAATGTTTTCATGCCATAACAAACAAGGGGTTGCACTAAGTCATGCTAAGCATACCCCCACTCGACCAATCAGAAAACAGGAAATAGATGACGGACAGACCTGGAAAGGGGAGGCATGGTACAACTCCTCATTCTAAAGCTGTAAACCAAATTTGAAATTAATCCCTTCTATAGAAGCCGAGAAATCTGTTACGAAAAATTGTCTATTTTTGACCCATAAAAAGTCTAAGTCAGCTCGGAAAACAGGAAGTAGATGATGGACTGACCAGGAAAGGGGGAGGAACGGTATTACTAATCATGCTGAAGCTGTGTACAAAATTTGAAACCAATCCATCCAGTAGAAGCCGAGAAATCGGTTTTGAAAAATTTCACATTTCAAATTTGTTACCCTAAAAAATATAAGTTGGCTTGGAAAACAGGAAGAAGATGATGGACTGATCTGGAAAGAGGAGGCACGGTATAACTAATCATGCTGAAGCTGTGTACAAAATTTGAAACCAATCCATCCAGTAGAAGCCGAGAAATCTGTTCTGAAAAATTTCACATTTCAAATTTGTTACCCTAAAAAGTATAAGTTGGCTTGGAAAACAGGAAGTAGATGATGGACTGATCTGGAAAGGGGAGTCAAGGTATAAATCATCATGTTGAAGCTGTGTACCAAATTTGAAATCAATCCATCCAGTAGAAGCAGAGAAATTGAACAGAATGGACAGACAGACGGACGGACAAGGTGATTGCAATATAGCCCCCTTTCTTACGAGTGGGGGTATAATGAGTAACATGTGTCAAGGAGAAGAGAATTATTGATCATTTTTAACAGACTTTTATTCCTTTTACTAGCAGGATTTTATCTATGTAATAAATAGGATAATCAATTAGGTCTCATGAATAACAGAAGGATGAACGCACTCAGATGAAACTTGTGAGCAGAACATGTTAAATCAGATGCATTCACCAAGTTTTGATCATATTTTTGTTATTCACTCAACCCAATTAAATATTCTATAATTACAAAGAATATTATAATTTGCTTCCTAAATCAAGAAAAAACTCATATTCTTCTGTTTGGTGTTTTTATGACATGACTGTGTATACTTACATGTCCTCTCAGTCCATTAGCCACAGGTATTAACTTTTTAGGTTGACTCTCTGGCAGAGTATTTGACCTAGATGGCGTTGACTGTGGTGTAGGTACATGGTGACCTGACTGTGACCTTGACCCTGACCTTAGACTAGCAGGTGAGGCTTGAACATGTGACTTTGTAGGCGTCGTCTGCTTTGAATTAGGAGCAGACATCTGTCGTGGGAGACCTCTTGGTGGAGAAACAGGGGTTCCCTGAATAGGGGGAGTAACTCCACCAGCTGATGTATTGGAATTCAGGGAATTGTAAGAATTTGATCTAACCATGTTCATTCTGATGGCTGAATTTGGTGGTATGAGTTTTGATCTGAATTCCTGAAACATGAAAATTTAAATGTATATACAGTATTACATGTTAATCATTTAATAAACAGTTTCTTAATTGGGTTATAGGATTTTAAATACTAGAGGCTCCCAGGAGCCTGAATCGCTCACCTGATCTCTTATGCCAAAGTTTGAATAAATGTCACAAACTTTCAAGTATACAAAGTTGCAAAACAATCCGTTCAGTGGTTTCAGAGAAGATTTTTGGAAATCAGTTTAAATTAATAGAAAAAACAGTTAAAGGGCAATAACTACTGTAAGGACCTTTTGATGCTGAACAAGAAAATTTGCTTCTGATTTTCTTTATCTCTTTTACTTTTTGAGTTATAAGCCAAAAACAATGGTTTGACCCCCTGTTCTATTTTTAGCAACGGCGGCCATGTTGGTTGGTCGACATGTATATAATTCACAAACTTGGTAGAGGACATCCTAAAGATCATGTATACCAAGTATCAATGCAATCCCTTCAGTAGTTTTAGAGAAGAAGATTTTTGAAAATCAGTGTAAATTAATGGAAAAAACAGTTAAAGGGGAATAACTCTTAAACGGCTGATCTGACAATTTAGACCCTGAAATCATTTTTGTAGATCTCAATGAGCTAAACAATTCCGCAATGCTAACTTTTCCTCTAGCTCTAACGGTTTTCAAGATATTGTCCAAAAACTGCAAAAATGGTCAAATTTGATTATTAAAGGGCAATAACTCCTATAGGGAGTTGTTTCACAACTACGACTCAATGGAGAGATTCGTAGAGCTTTTGATGCTGAACAAGGAGGTTGCTTTGGATTTTCTCTATCTTTCATACTTTTTGAGTTATAAGCCAAAAACAATGGTCTGACCCCCCTATTCTATTTTTAGCAACGGCGGCCATGTTGGTTGGTCAACATGTATATAATTCACAAACTTGGTAGAGGACATCCTAAAGATCATGTATACCAAGTATCAATGCAATCCCTTCAGTAGTTTTAGAGAAGAAGATTTTTGAAAATCAGTGTAAATTAATGGAAACTAGAGGCTCCCAGGAGCCTGAATCGCTCACCTGATCTCTTATGCCAAAGTTTGAATAAATTTCACAAACTTTCAAGTATACAAAGTTGCAAAACAATCCTTTCAGTGGTTTCAGAGAAGATTTTTGGAAATCAGTTTAAATTAATAGAAAAAACAGTTAAAGGGCAATAACTACTGTAAGGACCTTTTGATGCTGAACAAAAAAATTTGCTTCCGATTTTCTTTATCTCTTATACTTTTTGAGTTATAAGCCAAAAACAATGGTTTGACCCCCCCTGTTCTATTTTTAGCAACGGCGGCCATGTTGGTTGGTTGACATGTATATAATTCACAAACTTGGTAGAGGACATCCTAAAGATCATGTATACCAAGTATCAATGCAATCCCTTCAGTGGTTTAAGAGAAGAAGATTTTTGAAAATCAGTGTAAATTAATGGAAAAAAACAGTTAAAGGGGAATAACTCTTAAATGGCTGATCTGACAATTTAGACCATGAATTAATTTTTGTAGATCTCAATGAGCTAAACAATTCTGCAATGCTAACTTGTCCTCTAGCTCTAACGGTTTTCAAGATATTGTCCAAAAACTGCAAAAATGGTCAATTTTGATGATTAAAGGGCAATAACTCCTATAAGGAGTTGTTTCACAACTTTGACTCAATGGAGAGATTCATAGAGCTTTTGATGCTGAACGAGGTAAGTTGCTTCGGATTTTCTCTATCTCTTATACTTTTTGAGTTATAAGCCAAAAACAATGGTCTGATCCCCTTGTTCTATTTTTAGCAATGGCGGCCATGTTGGTTGGTCGACATGTATATAATTCACAAACTTGGTAGAGGACATCCTAAAGATCATGTATACCAAGTATCAATGCAATCCCTTCAGTAGTTTTAGAAAAGAAGATTTTTGAAAATCAGTGTTAATTCATGGAAAAAAACAGTTAAAGGGGAATAACTCTTAAACGGCTGATCTGACAATTTAAACCCTGAAATCATTTTTGTAGATCTCAATGAGCTTAACAATTCTGCAATGCTAACTTTTCCTCTAGCTCTAATGGTTTTTAAGATATAGTCCCAAAACTGCAAAAATGGTCAATTTTGATGATTAAAGGGCATTAACTCCTATAAGGAGTCGTTTCACAACTTCGACTCAATGGCGAGATTCGTAGAGCTTTTGATGCTGAACAAGGAAGGTTGCTTCGGATTTTCTCTATCTTTTATACTTTTTGAGTTATAAGCCAAAAACAATGGTCTGACCCCCCTATTCTATTTTTAGCAACGGCGGCCATGTTGGTTGGTCCACATGTATATAATTCACAAACTTGGTAGAGGACATCCTGAAGATCATGTATACCAAGTATCAATGCAATCCCTTCAGTAGTTTTAGAGAAGAAGATTTTTGAAAATCAGTGTAAATTCATGGAAAAAACAGTTAAAGGGGAATAACTCTTAAACGGCTGATCTGACAATTTAGACCCTGAAATCATTTTTGTAGATCTCAATGAGCTAAACAATTCTGCAATGCTAACTTTTCCTCTAGCTCTAATGGTTTTCAAGATATTGTCCAAAAACTGCAAAAATGGTCAAATTTGATGATTAAAGGGCAATAACTCCTATAAGGAGTTGTTTCACAACTTCGACTCAATGGAGAGATTTGTAGAGCTTTTGATGCTGAACAAGGAAGGTTGCTTCGGATTTTCTCTATCTCTTATACTTTTTGAGTTATAAGCCAAAAACAATGGTCTGACCCCCCTGTTCTATTTTTAGCAACGGCGGCCATCTTGGTTGGTCGACATGTATATAATTCACAAACTTGGTAGAGGACATCCTAAAGATCATGTATACCAAGTATCAATGCAATCCCTTCAGTGGTTTCAGAGAAGAAGATCTTTGAAGAAAAGTTAACGGACGACGGACGACGGACGACGGACGGACGACGGACGCTTAACGATGACAATAGCTCACATGACCCTTCGGGTCAGGTGAGCTAAAAACAGTTAAAGGGGAATAACTCTTAAACGGCTGATCTGACAATCTAGACCCTGAAATCATTTTTGTAGATCTCAATGAGCTAAACAATTCTGCAAGGCTAACTTTTCCTCTAGCTCTCACGGTTTTCAAGATATTGTCCAAAAACTGCAAAAATGGTCAAATTTGATGATTAAAGGGCAATAACTCCTATAAGGAGTCGTTTCACAACTTCGACTCAATGGAGAGATTTGTAGAGATTTTGATGCTGAACAAGGAAGGTTGCTTCGGATTTTCTCTATCTCTTATACTTTTTGAGTTATAAGCCAAAAACAATGGTCTGACCCCCCTGTTCTATTTTTAGCAACGGCGGCCATGTTGGTTGTTCGACATGTATATAATTCACAAACTTGGTAGAGGACATCCTAAAGATCATGTATACCAAGTATCAATGCAATCCCTTCAGTGGTTTCAGAGAAGAAGATCTTTGAAGAAAAGTTAACGGACGACGGACGACAGACGACGGACGACGGACGGACGACGGACGCTGAACGATGACAATAGCTCACATGACCCTTCGGGTCAGGTGAGCTAAAAAACAACAAATACTGGAAGAAGGAATCTACCATTACAGAACTTTTAGGGTCATACATGAAAAATAAATTATATGATAAAAAGATATTCAAACTGTTAAAAAAATTGTGACTGCAGGATAAAATTTCTTCTGTATTAAAGTCTTTTTTTTCGAACATTGTAAATGGTAAATGTACTATAAATATATGATAGAAAAACTTTAAATGAATTACGTAAATTTTACACATCCCAATAAAAGAATTGACAGAAAATACTACCTGTCAAGCACAAAAGATATAATTGAAAAGTACTTTTCTGTTGTTGCAATGTCATACTTAAGTCATACCTCAATATCCTCATCAATGTCTATTCCAGCAATGTTATTGAAACATTCAGAGTAGATTTCTAAAGCTTTTGCATGAAATGTCATCTCAATGTTTACAAAATCTGACAAAATTTTCTGAAATAAGACAAAAATAATTTTAAAGAATTATAAAAAAAAATGTTATTGACTACAATGCCTTGCAGGAATTTTTTTTTTTTGGTATTCAAATAACTTCTTCCAAATAACAAATCATTATTTCATTAAAAAGAAAAAAAAACTTGGCTCAAATGGCATGAGGATTTCTGTTAACATGATGTTTTGGTTTACTTCATCATGGAATTACATGTACTAAAAGCAAGTGTGGCTTTACTCAAGAAATGATGCATGGCCATCAGTGTTTTTTTGGGAGTGTTTTTCATGGGTTTTCATTGTTTTCGTTGTCATTTTACCCTGAGAGTAGCTCAGCAGAGTGAATGATAAAATAGACGAAAACAATGGATACCAATGTTAAAATCACAAGTGGCCATGAATTATTTTGAATCAAATTTAAAATGTTTCTATTTTGTGAATGACAAATGTCTGCCATTTTGATGTTTTTTTTGTGCACAAAACATACAAAGGTCACTGGTTTTAATGTTAAAGTATCTGTGACATTCACATGGTGTGTAGCTTCCTTAGTTCATGGGTGTGGCCAACATTAATAAATTGTTTGTTTCCCTTTTACGACCCATCTTCTCGGTTAGTGGTAGTTAGGTAGGTAAAATATTTTTTTTAACTTACATTACTTTTTATATAGCTACACAGCTACTGAGTAACCAAGAAACTTTTAGAATCATATTTTTTGCAAATATGAAGGGGTATTTGAATAAAAGATATAATTAAAAATTTGTCAAAACTTGATTGCATGAGTGAACAAAGTCATATCCCATAAATTAGATAAAAAAAAATTTAAATTCCAAAAGTCCAAAAAATATTTCCAGTAGGGCTGATATTTCTGGGTAGGTCGTAAAAGGGGAAACAAACAATATTTTATCATTTTTTTAAAGTACAGACTGTACTTTAAATTTTCAATGTCATTTATACAGAATCTGAATATTTTGTTTATCCAATTTTTACTAATAATTAAATGAATTTATAATGATTAATTATTGCAAAACTGAAAAATATTGTGTTAACCAGCTGTTGAGAGATGTGTTTCAACAAGCAGGAACTACTTACACTTGTGTAGAACTTGAGTTCACTCTAGTTTTATTGCTTTTCTGTTGATTTTGTGTGCTTTCATCATTTGTTATCTTTTGGGGGGGGTGGGGTGGAGTGTTCTCATTCTTGTTTACTGACTTGGTCTATGCCTTTTCAGACTTTTGACATTCTAATCCCATATTAGAATCTCTCTGCTTTCTTCCATTCACTTCCCGAAGACCTTTTAAATAAACTGTCCGCACAAAGAAGGTATCATCTTTTAAGAGTTTGTTTCTTTTAATTTTATTTATTGTCTTTTACCATTTACTGCTGGACTATATTGTTACATAATCCCCCCATAAAACCCTTCTTTTTTACCTTTAGATCTCTGATCTTTTCTATTTCAAATTTATCTGTTTGCTCCTGTAGTGCCTTAGATATCCGTGAAGCTTCCACGCTGGCTTTCTGTAGCTCTGTCTCTGCTAATGACAATTTGCTTCTATCTCCCGGGCTTTTCTGTCGTAACTGTTCTAATTTCTTCTTTTGGGATTGTTCTCGATCTTGAGCAGAAAAGCTAGCTTTGATATCATTCTTTGTTTGTTTACATTTGATGCCATAGTTCATTAAAGGTTGTACAACTCTATGGTCAAGTCTAGAAACCTAGAATTACAAGAAAACAATCATTTAATACATCAAATAATAACAAAGAATACTTAATCAGAGAGAACTCACAAAAGGACCCCAGTGCTTTATATCTAACTCTACATTGCAAAAAAGTCAAATTATCTCCCCTGAATGATATCTAAGAGAAATAAAATTTCTGCATGCACAAAATATCCATTTGATGTTCTTCCATGAAGTGGGGGATATCATACATTTCTATGACAAAAAGACATGTTTGAAAAAAAAAAACACAAAAAAAAACAAAACCTTAGAATTGTTTAAATTTGTTCACCAAGAAAAAGGTAAAGCACTGCACAAGGAAGACATAGAGTTGACCTTATGACCATGCAAGTAGGATAGAAGGATAAGATGTAAAATATTGAATTTACATTTTCAATATGTAATACAATGTGATAAGACTATAGCACATAGTAATAAAGGCTTTCAATAAGAATACCTGAGCTTGTCTATAGTCCTGTATTGAGGAGATATTTGAAGCAAATTCACTGACATTTCTTACAATACTAGGGTTCATCGTTTCTGCCTCTGTATAGTTTACCAGGTTCTTTGCTAACTCATCTCCTGTAAGTAGAAGAAAAAAACATAGGATAACTAAGTCTTGTAATTGATCAAAAAAATATATTCAAAAAGTGAATCTATATTACCCAGTATCATATATCAGTTTCCTTTAAAAAATAAATATATAAATGTTTTTCATTTGCAGAAGTAAATTTGTGAAACATGATGACAAATACATACACTCAAACTGATACATCTTTGTACATGTAGTATGACATCAACAAAAATGTTTTACAATGCACAACAATTACAATATTGGAATATGTTTCCTGAATTTTTTGACATATTTTCATAAATTTCAATATGAAAATCCATAAATGATCCAAGCCATAATACATTAAATATTTCCTTCCAGAGCACCTCAGTCAAAGTGTAGTTTCATTTAGTTATAGTTTGCATCTAATCATGATCATGCTGGTAGCTAAATTTTGTTATTTATTTTTTCAGGCTTTTTATTATTAAATGTTTGTCCCACTCATTTTTTGGTGCTTTTAAGGTTGTTTCCCTGCATTCTTACAAGTTTTTATATTACATCAACATGATCAACTACACTAGAATGGTGGTCCTCCATGGAAGACAGATGTTGGCTGCATCTTAAAATATTTGGTAAACATTAAGTAGATAAATCATGGCCATAAAACTTCTTTACACCATATAGTACTATAGTAGGAGGAAGAGGTTGTATTGTAGCTTCCCAGAAAAATGTAACTGAAATTTTGGTGACACTGAATGTTGACAGGCACAGGAAGACACAAGACAACAGTTAGTGCCAAAATGACTACTGTCACTGTAAAGCCATCTTTTCTGTAAAACATTATTTCAATAACTAGAGGCTCCCAGGAGCCTGAATCGCTCACCTGATCTCTTATGCCAAAGTTTGAATAAATTTCACAAACTTTCAAGTATACAAAGTTGCAAAACAATCCTTTCAGTGGTTTCAGAGAAGATTTTTGGAAATCAGTTTAAATTAATAGAAAAAAACAGTTAAAGGGCAATAACTTCTGTAAGGACCTTTTGATGCTGAACAAGAAAATTTGCTTCCGATTTTCTTTATCTCTTTTACTTTTTGAGTTATAAGCCAAAAACAATGGTTTGACCCCCTGTTCTATTTTTAGCAACGGCGGCCATGTTGGTTGGTTGACATGTATATAATTCACAAACTTGGTAGAGGACATCCTAAAGATCATGTATACCAAGTATCAATGCAATCCCTTCAGTGGTTTTAGAGAAGAAGATTTTTGAAAAGCAGTGTAAATTAATGGAAAAAAACAGTTAAAGGGGAATAACTCTTAAACGGCTGATCTAACAATTTAGACCCTGAAATCATATTTGTAGATCTCAATGAGCTTAACAATTCTGCAATGCTAACTTTTCCTCAAGCTCTAACGGTTTTCAAGATATAGTCCAAAAACTGCAAAAATGGTCAATTTTGATGATTAAAGGGCAATAACTCCTATAAGGAGTCGTTTCACAACTTCGACTCAACGGAGAGATTCATAGAGCTTTTGATGCTGAACAAGAAAAGTTGCTTCGGATTTTCTCTATCTCTTTTACTTTTTGAGTTATAAGCCAAAAACAATGGTCTGACCCCCCTGTTCTATTTTTAGCAACGGCGGCCATGTTGGTTGGTCAACATGTATATAATTCACAAACTTGGTAGAGGACATCCTAAAGATCATGTATACCAAGTATCAATGCAATCCCTTCAGTGGTTTTAGAGAAGAAGATTTTTGAAAATCAGTGTAAATTAATAGAAAAAAAAAACAGTTAAAGGGGAATAACTCTTAAACGGCTGATCTAACAATTTAGACCCTGAAATCATTTTTGTAGATCTCAATGAGCTTAACAATTGTGCAATGCTAACTTAACGGTTTTCAAGATATAGTCCAAAAACTGCAAAAATGGTCAATTTTGATGATTAAAGGGCAATAACTCCTATAAGGAGTCGTTTCACAACTTCGACTCATTGGAGAGATTTGTAAAGCTTTTGATGCTGAACAAGGAAGGTTGCTTCGGATTTTCTCTATCTCTTATACTTTTCGAGTTATAAGCCAAAAACAATGGTCTGACCCCCCTGTTCTATTTTTAGCAACGGTGGCCATGTTGGTTGGTCGACATGTATATAATTCACAAACTTGGTAGAGGACATCCTAAAGATCATGTATACCAAGTATCAATGCAATCCCTTCAGTAATTTTAGAGAAGAAGATTTTTGAAAATTAGTGTAAATTAATGGAAAAAAACAGTTAAAGGGGAATAACTCTTAAACGGCTGATCTAACAATTTAGACCCTGAAATCATTTTTGTAGATCTCAATGAGCTAAACAATTTTGCAATGCTAACTTTTCCTCTAGCTCTAACGGTTTTCAAGATATTGTCCAATAAAAAGCTACGCCAAGCGCAGCATGATACGACCGCAACAAGTTTAACCCTGTACGTTGGAGGCCTAATATGGATAGTACATTGCCTTGGTCACATGAAGCCCATGGTGGACTTACAAAGCTTTTTGACACATGCATCCTGTGGTGGACTTAAAAATGCATTTTTGACACATATATATTTACATCAACATCTAATACAAAAAGCCTTATCTATATACATGTAATAACTGTAACTTAATTTTAAGTATAAAACTATTTGCCTTGACAAACTTTTAAAATTGGTGTTTTTGGCCCCTTTGACACCAAATTTCTAGAAAACGGTAAGAGATATTGCAAATCTGATTGAAATATGCAGCCAGGAATTTTCAGAAGCATTCCAATGAAAACAAGATTTTGAAAATCGGACCCAAAACTAGAGGCTCCCAGGAGCCTGAATCGCTCACCTGATCTCTTATGCCAAAGTTTGAATAAATTTCACAAACTTTCAAGTATACAAAGTTGCAAAACAATCCTTTCAGTGGTTTCAGAGAAGATTTTTGGAAATCAGTTTAAATTAATAGAAAAAAACAGTTAAAGGGCAATAACTACTGTAAGGACCTTTTGATGCTGAACAAAAAAATTTGCTTCCGATTTTCTTTATCTCTTATACTTTTTGAGTTATAAGCCAAAAACAATGGTTTGACCCCCCTGTTCTATTTTTAGCAACGGCGGCCATGTTGGTTGGTTGACATGTATATAATTCACAAACTTGGTAGAGGACATCCTAAAGATCATGTATACCAAGTATCAATGCAATCCCTTCAGTGGTTTAAGAGAAGAAGATTTTTGAAAATCAGTGTAAATTAATGGAAAAAAAACAGTTAAAGGGGAATAACTCTTAAACCGCTGATCTGACAATTTAGACCCTGAAATCATTTTTGTAGATCTCAATGAGCTAAACAATTCTGCAATGCTAACTTTTTCTCTAGCTCTAACGATTTTCAAGATATTGTCCAAAAACTGCAAAAATGGTCAAATTTGATGATTAAAGGGCAATAACTCCTATAAGGAGTCGTTTCACAACTTCGACTCAATGGAGAGATTCGTAGAGCTTTCGATGCTGAACAAGGAAGGTTGCTTCGGATTTTCTCTATCTTTTATACTTTTTGAGTTATAAGCCAAAAACAATGGTCTGACCCCCCTATTCTATTTTTAGCAACGGCCGCCATGTTGGCTGGTCGACATGTATATAATTCACAAACTTGGTAGAGGACATCCTAAAGATCATGTATACCAAGTATCAATGCAATCCCTTCAGTAGTTTTAGAGAAGAAGATTTTTGAAAATCAGTGTAAATTCATGGAAAAAACAGTTTAAGGGGAATAACTCTGAAACGGCTGATCTGACAATTTAGACCCTGAACTCATTTTTGTAGATCTCAATGAGCTAAACAATTCTGCAATGCTAACTTTTCCTCTAGCTCTAACGGTTTTCAAGATATTGTCCAAAAACTGCAAAAATGGTCAAATTTGATGATTAAAGGGCAATAACTCCTATAAGGAGTTGTTTCACAACTTCGACTCAATGGAGAGATTCGTAGAGCTTTTGATGCTGAACAAGGAGAGTTGCTTCGGATTTTCTCTATCTTTTATACTTTTTGAGTTATAAGCCAAAAACAATGGTCTGACCCCCCTGTTCTATTTTTAGCAACGGCGGCCATCTTGGTTGGTCGACATGTATATAATTCACAAACTTGGTAGAGGACATCCTAAAGATCATGTATACCAAATATCAATGCAATCCCTTCAGTGGTTTCAGAGAAGAAGATCTTTGAAGAAAAGTTAACGGACGGACGACGGACGACGGACGGACGACGGACGGACGGACGACGGACGCTTAACGATGACAATAGCTCACATGACCCTTCGGGTCAGGTGAGCTAATAAAAAAGTTGAATTTATGGGCGTGGCCTGTCTTTAGCCCCCTGTAGCAATGTAATGGTGAAATACATATCAAAATCATTGACACATTTAGTAGACAGAATTTTATGAGCACTTCAACAAAAAAAGAATTTTCAAAATTGAATGAATAATGAACATTCTACAACAGTTTTGTCAATACACCCGTTTTAGCCCCTTTATCCCATTTTTTCTAAAACAGTAGGGGCCACAAACCCCAAATACAAAACCAACATTACTTTAGTGGATATAATCATCATATTTACACTTCATAACAATTGGCTGGCCCACTACAACTTAATATTGGTAAAAAACTATTTGCCTGGACAAACTTTTATAAATGGCGTTTTTGGCCCCTTTGACCCCTAATATCTCGAAAACGGTATGAGATATTGCAAATCTGATTGAAAAACGCAGGCAGGGATTTTTACAAGGATTCCAATGAAAAAAAGATTTTGAAAATCGGACCACAAATAAAAAAGTCGATTTTTTGCATGTTGCCCCTTTTAGACCCCTTATAGCAATGTAACGGTACAAGATACATCAAAGGTGTTGTTACATTTTGTTGACAGAATTTATTGAGGAATACAATACAAGAGGCTCCCAGGAGCCTGAATCGCTCACCTGGTCTTGATGTTGACCCTGTACTTTTGTAGAGCTAAATGAGCTGAACATTTAAGCAAGCAACAGCTTTTCTCTACCTGCAATAGTTTTCATTCTATAGGCCAAAAACACCATTTTTCACCTATAAGGCATGTAAGGGGCCATAACCCCTATAAGGAGTCATCTGACAATTCGACCCTATGGAGACTTTTGTAGAGCTAAATGAGCTAAACATTTAAGCAAGCAACAGCTAATCTCTATCTGCAATAGTTTTCATTCTGTAGGCCAAAAACATGAAAAATGGCTATTTTTCACCTTTAAGGGGCCGTAACCCCTATAAGGGGTCATCTGACAACTTCCACCCTATGGAAAATTTTGTAGAGCTAAATGAGCTGAACATTTAAGCAAGCAACAGCTAATCTCTATCTGCAATAGTTTTCATTCTGTAGGACAAAAACATGAAAAATCGCTATTTTTCAGAGGCCGTAACCCCTATAAGGGGTCATCTGACAACTTCCACCCTATGGAGAATTTTGTAGAGCTTAATGAGCTGAACATTTAAGTAAGCAACAGCTAATCTCTATGTGCAATAGTTTTCATTCTGTAGGACAAAAACATGAAAAAACGCTATTTTTCAGGGGCCGTAACCCCTATAAGGGGTTGTCTGACAACTTCGACCCTATGGAGACTTTTGTAGAGCTAAATGAGCTTAACATTTAAGCAAGCAACAGCTAATCTCTATCTGCAATAGTTTTCATTCTGTAGGCCAAAAACATGAAAAATGGCTATTTTTCACCTTTAAGGGGCCGTAACCCCTATGAGGGGTCATCTGACAACTTCGACCCTATAGAGACTTTTGTAGAGTTAAATGAGCTGAACATTTAAGCAAGCAACAGCTAATCTCTATCTGCAATAGTTTTCATTCTGTAGGCCAAAAACATGAAAAATGGCTATTTTTCACCTTTAAGGGGCCGTAACCCCTATGAGGGGTCATCTGACAACTTCGACCCTATAGAGACTTTTGTAGAGTTAAATGAGCTGAACATTTAAGCAAGCAACAGCTAATCTCTATCTGCAATAGTTTTCATTCTGTAGGCCAAAAACATGAAAAAATGCTATTTTTCACCTTCAAGGGGCCATAACCCCTATAAGGGGTCATCTGACAACTTTGACCAAATGGAGACTTTTGTAGAGCTTTTGATGCTGAATCAGTAGCGTGGCCTCAGATTTCCTCTATCTCTTATACTTTTTGATTTATAAGCCAAAAACAGTAGTCTGACCCCCCTAGTCTATTTTTAGTAACGGCGGCCATGTTTTTTAACGGATCAAAAATCAAAACACAAGTTTGGTGCAGGACACCCTAAGGATCATTCATACCAAGTTTCATTAAATTCTGTTCAGTAGTTTCAGAGGAGAAGATTTTTGAAAATTGTTAACAGACGACGACAGACGACAGACGACAGACGACAGACGACGACAGACGACGACGGACGCCAAGTGATGGCAATAGCTCACATGGACCTTCGGTCCAGGTGAGCTAAAAAAAAGAATGATCAAAATCGGATGAAAATTAAACATTCTACAGACGTTTTGTCAATACACCCGTTTTAGCCCCTTTTGGCCCTTTTTTCTAAAACGGTAGGGGCCAGAAACCCCAAATGCAATACCAACCTTCCTTTAGTTGCTATAAACATCATATCCAAATTTTATAACAATTGGTTAACTACAACTAAAGTTATCGCACGGAAACCAAAGTGTCTACAGACGACGACGACAACGACGACGACGACGACGACGACGACGACGACGACGACAACGACAACGACATCGCCATAACATAATACGATCGCAAAAAATTTGCGGTCGTATAAAAACTGCAAGAATGGTCAATTTTGATGATTAAAGGGCAATAACTCCTATAAGGAGTCGTTTCACAACTTCGACTCAATGGAGAGATTCGTAGAGCTTTTGATGCTGAACAAGGAGAGTTGCTTCGGATTTTCTCTATCTCTTATACTTTTTGAGTTATAAGCCAAAAACAATGGTCTGACCCCCCTGTTCTATTTTTAGAAACAGCGGTCATGTTGGTTGGTCGACATGTATATAATTCACAAACTTGGTAGAGGACATCCTAAAGATCATGTATATCAAGTATCAATGCAATCCCTTCAGTGGTTTCAGAGAAGAAGATCTTTGAAGAAAAGTTAACGGACGGACGACGGACGACGGACGGACGACGGACGCTTAACGATGACAATAGCTCACATGACCCTTCGGGTCAGGTGAGCTAATAAAACTAGAAAATGTGTCTATGAGCCACAGGATGGCCCTCCCGTTCTTGAAATATCATTGACCCTCAATGTATACTACCTGGGATATGGACCTTTACCAAGAAATTGATCAAAAGTGTTCATGTGTAAAATATAGGTTGCTGTGACCTTATTTCTGGTGGGTGGTACCATGTTACCAAGACTCATCGAGTAGCAAAATATTATTGACCCCTAACATGTAGTATTCAAGATATGGACCTTAACAAAAAACTTAACCAAAGTCATTCATGCGTAAATTATAGGTTACAGTGACCTCATTTCTAGTGGATGGTGTCACCTTACCCAAGACACATCTAGTGGTGAAATATCATTGACCTCCAACATCTAGTATCCAAGTTCTGGACCTTAACCAAGACCTTAACCTAAGTCGTTCATGCATAAAATATAGGTCACAGTGACCCAATTTCTAGTGGGTGGTGTTACCTTACCTAAGACACATCTAGTAGTGAAATATCATTGACCCCCAACATCTAGTATCCAAGTTATGGACATTAACCAAGAACTTAACCAAAGTCATTCATGCGTAAAATATAGGTCACAGTGACCCAATTTCTAGTGGGTGGTGTTACCTTACCTAAGACACATCTAGTAGTGAAATATCATTGACCCCCAACATCTAGTATCCAAGTTATGGACCTTAACCAAGAACTTAACCGAAGTCGTTCATGCATAAAATATAGGTCACAGTGACCTAATTTCTAGTGGTTGGTGTAGCCCTACCCAAGACCCATCTGGTGGTGAAATATCATTGACCCCCAACATCTAGTATCTCAGTAATGGACCTTAACCAAGAACTTAACCAAAGTGTTACGGACGGACGGACGGACAAGGGTAAAACTATATGTCCGATCCACATACGTGGTCGGGCCATAAATAAAAATTAGAACAAAGTTCCAGACAATAAATTTTGCTACATGTATGCCTGATGCATATTTCGTCTATTCAAGACTCATCAGAGGTGCTCTTACCAAACGTTAAAAATGTTCTCTACCAAAAGTCAAAAATTAATGTTGAAAGCATTTAATTTACTTTCCCTTTTTTCAATAGTGTCATTTACAGATACATTTTCTCTTTGCATTAGCTAGAAAGACTGACAATAATTACCCTTGTCCCTTAGTCTGGCACATTTCCTGGTAATAGAGGACATGGTATCACATAGATGGCCAAACTGTTTCTCTACGAAGGAGATTCTGTCCTGTATCATTTTGGCCTGCTGTTCACTACAAAATAGACAAAAGGGAGATCAATCAAAATAGTGCACATAGTTATTACTCGATTTTATTCACAAGATCGGGCAGAGCTTACATGTAAGTTTCTCAATCTTTTAGGTAAGAGTTAAATAAAGAAGCTCAATATAATTGATCTGTGACAGACAGTCAATAAAATATAGTAATACTGACCTAGAAAAAGTAAAATCAGAAATAATACATGTATATACATGCTAAATTAAAGTTTTAAGGCTTAAAAATTTCATTTCAATGCTTTTTTAAGTGAAAGTATCAGTTTTTAAATTCATTATAAAAGCTACATTTTTGGTACCAACAATATTTTAAAGTATATATATTTTGTATATATTGAAGGCTGCTGGCGGTTGTCCATTGTGGTTTTTCTAAATTGCTGTTTAATTGTGGGCTGTGTCGCGTACACTTATTCCACATCTCTTTATTTTCTATATATATATATTGAGCTACACATTAAAAATTCATAAAATCTTAAAATTACTTTAAATGTTAAAACATGAACAATGATAACAAACTTAACAGAAAACTTTCTCAAACATACAAATAAAACATAACAAGGTTTCTTTATCTTGTCAATCACTTCATTATAGTAAACAGGCATAGTTTGGATGATTTCTTTAAAAATTGTTGTAACTTTTTGAATACTGTGGTTTCATTATCATATTTTTTGTGAAGTAGCAATTTTCTTGATTTTCATACATGTCATAGCTGGTCTTTTTTGTGTGAAATTTGATAACCAACATAATGGAATTTTAACAACATTTAGAACAATGTATTTAAGAATTCACAAACAGATCCTTTTTCATCATACCACCAAAATTGGTACCTATCTTTAAGTATAGATCACTAGTCAAATTTCCTCTCGGATGATAATTCAACATGTTCAAGTCCTGATTTGTAAATTACAAAAAAAAACATCTTGAACACCTATACAAATTAGGTTAACCGGTTACCTGCCCAAGGTTTATAGTTTCCTTCTCTGGTGTAAAACCCAACACTCAATCTCACTCATGGCAAAATTAGTCAACATAATCATGATAATTACCATTAAAGACTTAAAGCAAATAAACATAAACAGTTCACAAACAGAATTTTTCAATAGGAAATGAAGTTGTTCAATCAATCAAGTTTGAACAGTATCTATAATCTACATCATGCAACTAGACCTTATAGTTTCTAAAAGCCTATTAATGCATTAAGTCTAGTTAAGCAATACAAGCACATTATTCTAAAATGGGGGACTTCAGCAGACTTAACAAAAAAGCTTATTAGTTTTTAATTTTTTTTTTCAAAGAATGCACTACTCAGTTTTCAGAGACCAGAGATCATCTTTACCTTTTTACTTAATGATAGTTGCATGTAAGTTTGGTACAATGTAGACATGCATGTCATGCATGTACAAGGAACATTAATTCATAATAAACATTTACATGTATGTCTGCCACAGCATATATTTAGAATGAAATGATCAAGGACAAACAAAGAAAGCAGATTATAAACTACAGTCACTGTCTGTTATGGACATGTAAACCTACAGGATAAAAGCAACATGCACCATACCTTAGTCTTGCCATCTGTATTACTGGTGGATTTTGTCTACACATATACCATGATTATGATTATATAATTGCAGGAAAATTGTCTACATATTAATTATGATTAAATAATTGCAGGAAAATATATTTATGCCACAATGTGAAAGTGCATATGGCTATTAAACTAAATTTTTTTTTGTTTTATCATATTTATATCACTTTTGTCCTAAAAAATTACAGAACTAAGAGGAATAAAAAAGTTCATTTATAATAACATATCAATTTAAATTTCAATAACATTAAAACAAATTTTTGACTTAAATATGCAAAAAGCATGACAAAATTGTCTGCAGTCAAATAAATATATACATTTAAAATGAAGAATCTATATATGTTAATTATGATAAATAACATCCATGAATATGCAAAAACTCAATCAAAACGTACATAGATATACATCATGTACATTGTAGGTTAAAAACAGTCTTTACTTCTTTTCTCTTTATCATCTATTTAGAATCCAAGTATTATGACCTAACTCTAAGAATAGATTGGCTAGTTGATATACATGTATATGTCATCTTATTATCAGAAGCAAAATCAGGCAAATTGGTTTTTAAGTTCAAATTATCAAGTACATGTAATTGTGTAAAGTACTAGGGTTATAATTTTTGTTTTGGATAAATCCTGATTTTTACATGCATGCATGCATGATTAGTCCTGATATAGCGTTTTATACAAATGTATTTGTTAAACTTTTAAACAATGAACAAGTGATTAACTTTATGAGCATTTTTGTAAAGAAAAAAACCCAACAAATTAGTAAAGTGCATAATAAGAATTTTTCATGCCTCTTTTTTTCTTCTACATACATGTACGTACAACATGTACACATTTGTACATGCAGTATTGATTATATCAACTATAATACATGTACATAAACTTGTATGATGCGCTTAAGTAATATAAAATAATAGCATGCTTGATTTTCATTACCTTGTTTTTCTGTAAAAGGACACATATTTTTTAAAAATTTAAATGCAATTTAACCATATAATGTAATAAAATATTCAAATAACAAATACATAGAAAAAATTTACATTTGTTCCCTAACTGCATTATATTAAACTCAGAAGTAAAAAATTCCAAAAAATATTGGACACCCAAAGTTATAAGACCAAAGAAGTAAGGGAAAAAAAATTAACATCCCAAAAATGCTGAGCCTAGATTGTTCCTTAAATTTTTTTTAAAAGCTGTTTAAATTTCTAATTAAACTATATTGAGAAACAAGCTACATAACATCAATATATCAATTAGGCTTATGTCAATCACTTTAATTTCCTAATTGTGTGTACAAATTTAAAAAAAAACAATGTAGGCATGTTAGGGTTTGTAAGTGTACATAGGGTATTGCTCTCCTCTTACACAGGAAAACAATTTCTTTGTCCTTTTCAAACATGTGGCATTGTTTTTAAGACTATCCTCACAAGTATTGCAAAGTAAGAGTTTAAAATTTGGAACATAAAATTTTGATCGCTGACAAGGATCAAACTATACCATCAGATGTGTTAGCCATAACACCAATGGTGCTCTTTAATAGAAAGATTTATACATAATATGCTCCTGAAGGCAGCGATAATGGTAGAGAATTCAATATTTTTGTAGTAACTGTTCCACATGTATGACTTGCATTTTTCTTAACGTCTGATTTAGCATGCTTGTTTTCCCGAGCTTTAAGGGTTTTTCAACACTTTTTTCTTTGAAAATTTTGCATGTCATTAAGTGTACACTTGTCCTACAGGAAAAGCTCATTTGGTTTTACTTTTGAATATAAATTGTTTCAAATCATTCAAAATTTTGTTTAGTTTGTAAAATATCCAAAGATATGCTGTAAATTCGGAAGTGTCACAAGTTAGACTGGCTGCATATTAAGATACATATGTACATGTACATGATATGGTGTGACCTGTCTACTGCTGATGACATAATATGACCAGGATGACATAAAATCCAAACACACTGCACTGGCCCTTTGAATGTGACACCTATATGAATGGCCGTAATAATAAGGACCTATTGCAAGAGTGTTTCATGATTTTTGTCGTTCCACCATGTACATTTACAAATGTACACCTACACAGTAAAGTAAAAAAAAATCCCAAATTATGATAGCTAGCCTTCCACAAAGTTGGGATAATTATTTGGACTCCTCCCATAACTGGAATAAGAGAAGTGAGAATCTTAACCTATTATATGAGAGCAAACTCGGCAAAGTAAGCTTTCCAATGCAGAAAATCTGCCAAATTGCATGAGACTCAAGTACAGGCCTGTACTGTGAAGTATGTAAGAAAAATCTTTCTGACAGAAACATTGGGAATTCTCTGACATGTCTGAAGTATTCAAAAAAGTCTGCACTTGCAGAAAAAGGGTGGGAAACAGTAACACAAAAAACGACCCCTAATTATCTAGTACAAATGATAAAAATTGTCGATGGAATGGATTTTTTTTTTGTATCTACACGAGCTTTTAAGGCAAGGTCTTTCTCATAATAATTTTCTTGTCAAAAGATGAGTATGTATTTTCTAAACACACCTTAAAATATTTTTCAAACCTTACTAACCGCTTTCTCAAATATGCATAAACAAGTATTTGATTTTGAAGTGCAACTATCAAAATGAGACAAGTTTGGTCATGTCAAAGAGTTGGAATTGATTAAAGCAGCCACACGCCAAACGTGAATGTTTTAGTTCTAGTGAGAACTCAATGTTAAACACACCTTGCCCGAATTTCTGCTCCCGATCGACTCATTTTTATCGCCTTTTTAGCCCCAAAATTACATTTTTGATTTGTTTGTCTTTTCACTTTGGACTTTTCCTGATTTCAACGAAAAAGATCTGAAAAAAATCTAATTTTAAACCAATGACGGAATTTTCAACAAAGATAAACAAAATCAAGTCAGATTAGATTTCAAAACCATTTAGAAAAGGTATACATAATTACATGATAATAATAATAATAATAACTTTATTGTCATATAAATCATATTACACATGATTTGTGGCAGAAATAAAAAACAGAGAAGTACAAATAAACGACAAAATAAAGTCTATGAGACTCCTATCCTCAGTTCTGATGACCGTTTAATGAAGGAGGCAAGGCTCTGAGTTTGCCGAAAATTTGTAGGAGATTGTATTTTAATTAAATTATCATGATCAGAGGTATTAGTTGGATTTACATTCACAATATTGAAATCTGTCAGTAATTTATTTCTATAATCTTGGTTGACATAAGACAATAAGTGGTGGAAGAAACGATATTTTCATTCAAATAGCAAAAATGAACTGATGACACACATGTATCATGGTGTGACACAGAAAAAAGAGGGAACCCAACATTCCTTTAATTTTAAACAGTTCAACAACAATTTGAAACAAACAAAAAAAAGAAAGAAAGAATAAACCAAAGGTGTTTGTAATTGCCCGAGGCAACACAGAGGGCTATTGCAGACTCCGAGGGCTATTATGGCAGATCGAGAACAACAAGGTAATCGTATAATCATGATTATCACTCATTTCTTAAATACTTTTATCAACCAACTAAACATGCTTAAACAAATATCTTAGTAAGATGTGAGAAGGATAAGGTTTTCGTCTTGAGGCGATTTTAGGGACAAAACATTAAGGGGTGAGATGACAAGTATTAAATTACCAACCTGGTTCTTTCCCCATACTAGATTTTTCCCCTTGACAAAACATGCTTGAGCAGACAACAAAATTTGTAAACATTTTAAATATTTGTCAGGGTTTGGGATTTTCTGCATACCAATACTTAATTCAAACTATTGGCATTCAGAAGTTTGTTTTAGAAAACTGACTGCACCAATAGGATATCTGTATTTACTTTTATTTTAATTGAAAGTTACATCACAAATTTATGCTTAATTTGCATTTTTATCTTATGCTTATGCTTTCTAACTTATATTTAGCATGTGTATTGTCTTATGCTTATGCTTTCTAGCTTATATTTAGCATGTGTATTGTCTTGTTTTATGTTTGAATGTGTTGTTTTAAACTATGTATATATGTCATGTATGTGTGTCTTATTGTATTATATATATGTCGGTGTTAAAAGCTCGCTAGAGCTTGTGTTTTCTTGTTATGTAATGTACCAACTCTAAATAAAACTTTGATTGATTGATTGATTGACAAATAGGAAACTTTTTTTGCTGCTAATCAAGAGAGCCGGTGGTGTAGTGGTTAACGTGTCGGGCTACTAACACCAAGGTTCATGGTTCCATCCTCGTCCGGGGTGAAAATTTCGTGAACCAATTTTCCGACTCTAGATTGACACCATTTGTGGAGGATGGTCTCAAGGAACAATGCTAGTCCTTCGGAAGGGACGAAAAAAGGTTGTCCCGTGTATGTGGAGAGCAATACCCCATGCATGTGAAAGACCCCTTTGTAGCATTCGATAAGAGTAGGCTCAATGGGGGCCACTGCAAAGGCCTCACTCGCAAACTGCTAGCTGGAGAGGGATTTACATAAGCATCAAGCTTGTTTCCCAATCCAGGATAAATAAATATGTTTAAACTAAAAGGGATCTTAATAAATGATAAAATATTGGGACTGAAATCTACAAGCTTGCATGATTGGTCTAAAAAATCATTAATCTTTATTTATTCATATTTCTGCACTTGCAACAAAAACATTAAATAATAGACTGGCTGAATCCATTATGGACCGGGAGTGAGCAATAATGGACCGGCAAGCACTAATGTCAATATGATAATACAGTGCTGTTGAAAATAAGAATAGGGTGTTTAATGCAATTATTATACTAGTTGGTTAATAATATAGTATTATTGCGTAAAGTTTTCCATATTGGCTGAGTTATTGGTCCAAGGCTAGCCATATTGGACTGAGGCGAAGCCGAAGTCCAATATGGCTAGCCTTGGACCAATAACTCAGCCAATATGGATAACTTTACGCAATTATACCTTTATTGACTAACCTGACCAATATGGCTGACATGCCATATTGACTAGTCGTATCCGTCCAATATCCATATTGGACGGATAAATTACATATTGGCGTAGTTTTGTGTTTATATAGTATAGGCTGTTTTCATCATATTTAGACAAATATTTTTATGTTAGTCAATAATGTATAATTTATTACATACAAGTAGCAACATGCTTAGCTAGTATAGTTTGTTTTACTTCAAAAATCCTGTCAAAAGAGTTCATACCCACACCAACAGCACAACAAAGATTTTACTTATAAACATCGCTCTTTTTATTTGTTTCTGACGTTGCCGAAAATGTCAAGAAAAATGTGTCATTTTTATACGACCGCAAAAAATTTGCGGATGTATAATGGTATGATGCTGTCGTCGTTGTCGTTGTCGTTGTCGTCCGTTAACTTTAGTGTATACACGATAACTTTAGTTCTAGTTATCCAAATGCAATGAAATTTGACAATGATATTTCTTACCATTAAAGGATGGATGGGATTGATTTTGGGAGTCCCCCCTTTTTTCGTTTGGAAATTAAGGGCCAAAAGGGGCCAAAATTGTAACTTTTTTGTTTGTTCTTATAATAACTTTTTCAAAATCTTCTCCTCTGAAACTACTGAACAGAATTCAATGAAACTTGGTATGATTGATCATTAGGGTGTCCTGCACTGTAGTAATGTTTCAATTTCTGATTCCTAAAAAAACATGGCCGCCGTGGCTAAAAATAGACCAGGGGGGTCAGACTACTGTTTTTGGCTTGTAATTCAAAAAGTATAAGGGATAGATGAAATCTGATGCCACCCTACTGCTTCAGGATCAAAAGTTCTACAAAAGTCTCCATTTGGTCGAAGTTGTCAGAAGACCCCTTATAGGGGTTACGGCCCCTTAAAGGTGACAATAGCATTTTTTCATGTTTTTGCCCTATAGTATGAAAATTATTGCAGATAGCAAAAAGCTGTTGCTTGCTTAATTGTTCAGCTTATTTAGCTCTACAAAAAACTCCATAGGGTCGAAGTTGTCAGATGACCCCTTATAGGGGCTACAGCCCCTAAAATAATGTTTTTTTATGATATGAAAACTATAGCAGGTAGAGAGAAGCTGTTGCTTGCTTAAATGTTCAGCTCATTTACACAATTAAGAATTAATTTTTGTGACCCCCCCCCTTTTTCCCCTATTACGTAATAAGGGGCCAAATGGGGCCAAAATCTAAACTTTTTTATTTGTGGTCCGATTTAAAAAAAATTTTTTGAAAGTTTATTCTTGTCAAGTAGTGAATCCAAATTTGAGAAATTATTTTTGCAACCCCACCCCTTTTTCACCTGTTACATAATAAGGGGCCAAAAGGGGCTGAAATTGAATTTTTAGCTCACCTGGCCAAAGGCCATGTGAGCTTATGCCATCACTATGCGTCCGTCGTTGTCTGTCGTCGTCCGTCGTCGTCCGTCGTCGTCTGTCGTCGTCTGTCGTCCGTTAACAATTTCAAAAATCTTCTCCTCTGAAACCACTGAACCAATTTAACAGAAACTTGGCAGGAATGATATATGACATGTTGGCAACAAACGATCCTCATTTTGAAATGCTTTGATAAAAACATGGCCGCCTTTGCTAAAAATAGACTAGGGGGGTCAGACTACTGTTTTTGGCTTATAAATCAAAAAGTATAAGAGATAGAGGAAATCTGAGGCCACGCCACTGATTCAGCATCAAAAGCTCTACAAAAGTCTCCATTTGGTCAAAGTTGTCAGATGACCCCTTATAGGGGTTATGGCCCCTTAAAGGTGAAAAATAGCATTTTTTCATGTTTTTGGCCTACAGAATGAAAACTATTGCAGATAGAGATTAGCTGTTGCTTGCTTAAATGTTTAGCTCATTTAGCTCTACAAAAGTCTCCATAGGGTCGAAGTTGTCAGATGACCCCTTATAGGGGTTACGGCCCCTTAAAGGTGAAAAATAGCCATTTTTCATGTTTTTGGCCTACAGAATGAAAACTATTGCAGATATAGATTAGCTGTTGCTTGCTTAAATGTTAAGCTCATTTAGCTCTACGAAAGTCTCCATAGGGTCGAAGTTGTCAGATGACCCCTTATAGGGGTTACGGCCCTTGAAAAATAACGTTTTTTCATGTTTTTGTCCTACAGAATGGAAACTATTGCACATAGAGATTAGCTGTTGCTTGCTTAAATGTTCAGCTCATTTAGCTCTACAAAATTATCCATAGGGTCCAAGTTGTCAGATGAACCCTTATAGGGGTTATCGTCCATGAAAAATAGCGATTTGATTTTTCATGTTTTTGGCCTACAGAATGAAAACTATTGCAGATAGAGATTAGCTGTTGCTTGCTTAAATGTTCAGCTCATTTAGCTGTACAAAATTCTCCATAGGGTCGAAGTTGTCAGATGACCCCTTATAGGGGTTACGGCCCCTGAAAAAAGCGATTTTTAATGTTTTTGGCCTACAGAATGAAAACTATTGCAGATAGAGATTAGTTGTTGCTTGCTTAAATGTTCAGCTCATATAGCTCTACAAAAGTCTCCATAGGGTCAAAGTTGTCAGATGACTCCTTATAGGGGTTATGGCCCCTTATAGGTGAAAAATGGTGTTTTTGGCCTATAGAATGAAAACTATTGCAGGTAGAGAAAAGCTGTTGCTTGCTTAAATGTTCAGCTCATTTAGCTCTACAAAAGTACAGGGTCAACATCAAGACCAGGTGAGCGATTCAGGCTCCTGGGAGCCTCTTGTTTTTAATTCTTGTCCGATTTTGACAATTTTTTTGCAAGAGTAGAATACAAAATTGAAAATTTATATTTTTACCCTCTGGGTCGAAAGTCCACCAGAGAAGCATGTGTCAAAAACCTTTGTCAGTCCACCAGTCCAGAGCAATAGACTATCCATATTGGGCCTAAAATGTACAGGGTTCAACATGTTGCGGTCGTATCATGCTGCGCTCGGCGAAGCTTTTTATTATCATTTATCTCCACTTTGGAAGTCTGTAGCGTGAAAACGAACTCCATTGTCAAAGACTTTCTTTACACCAAAATGCACAGAATTTTATTTTTAATATGTCTGCAGTTTTTAAGAAAGATTGATCGGTTTATAATAGTTTTTTATTGAATGAAAATATTCAAAAACATGACTTTTAGTTCATTTTCCTAAATGGACAAGTGCCACAGCAACCATATTGGTATGGTACATGTAGGTGCACCTAGGAATGCTCAGCAAAATGCATGCATTGGATGCTGGCTGTGACCTACATTTTACCCAGGAATGACCACATACAGAGGAATTGTTTAAGTCCATTCCCACCTACTGACAAGTGCCAATCAATAATATTGGTATTGTAAGTTCACCTAGTGATGCAAAGCACATTTGCATGCTTCGGATGCTGACTGTGACCTAGATTTTCCACATAAAGATTACTTAAAGAAGAAGCTTATCAATCATATTGGTATGTCTGAACAAGTTTTCTTCATTCAAAATAAGAAATTATAACAATTTTGAATGGAGATGCTGATCCTGAATTTATGAAATTCAGAATCAGTATTTTAGATATTTAAATGGTTAATTAAATGACATACATACGTCAGACAATAAAAGTTCTTATTTTATCAAATATATGGCTTTTCATTAGGTACAGTGTATATGAATGTTGCACAGTAAAACACCATATATCCAGAATTATGTACACATAATTTATATACAGTATATATATATTTATAAATAAAAAATCCAACATATCCAGAATAAATCGTTGTATTTCACACTAGTGCTTTCATGTTTTAGATGAAACAATCTTCAGGTGAACTGAACATATATATATATATATATGTATAGACTGATCCCCTGACCAGCTTTGAACAAAAACTCAAAAATCTTTAATTCTATAAATGAAAATATAAAATGCTTTCATACATTTAATATTTTATTAATCCAATCATGGGCCAACAATGGCTTACAAAATCACAATTAAACTAAATTGACAGACTGAGTGTAATGTATAAAGATAATAGTTATGATTTGATATATCATTACAGGATAAGAGGATGAGCTAGAAATGGAATATTCACAAGAACATGTACAAGGTTTTCCTGACCAGACACAAGAACTGTTATCCACACTGTATCAGTTTCAGCAACAGCGCTATCTGTGTGATGTTCTCATTTTTACAGCTGATGGCTATGTTCCAGCACATCGTGTTGTTCTTGTGGCAGCCAGCAAATATTTTAGGGAGGTTGAAATGAACCATACAACACAAGAGGCTAATTTTTATCTCAAGCAAGAAAAAAGTGAAGATTTACAAAAAATCATTGAATTAATTTATACTGGTCACTTGAATATCTCTATTGAAAATGTTGTGAGAGTGCATAGTTTGTGCAAAACTCTAGGTTTGGAGGCAGCAGAAAAAGAATGTAAGCATTTCATTGACAGATTTAGTTCTCTAATTAAAGATGACATAAAAGGGAAGGCAGAAAGTGATAAGGAACAGATAAGCCTCGGGCAGTTAGAATCTGCTGTTATTGATGAGCTGGAAAAATCAAGATCAAATAACAATACCCCAATGGTAATAAATAATGAGACTGAAACTGGAAATATGGACCATGATGAAAAATCAGATATTGAAAATACTATTAAACCTAAAGAAACAACCAATCACAAACATTCAAAACTAAAATCAAAACAGAAGAATAAAAAGGCAAATGTTGAAAATCACAGCCCTACAAGAAAGTCAACAAAGCCCTTATTGGCAGAAAAAGCATTCAGTTGTGGAATGTGTAATGAAACATTTCAAGATAAGGCAAATTTGTTAGGACATAGGAAATCAAAACATCAAAATAAGAGAAAGCCTTCTCATACAAAAAGATATGTACCAATTGACGCAGATTCAGAAAATTCAGAAATCGACGAAGGAAGTGAACTGCCAATAGACGATTTGAATGATTCCTCTTTAAGTGAAAATAATGAAAATATTTTATCAACACGACAAGGAACAAAAAGAAGAACATTGGAGAACAATAATTCACAATCTAAAAAAGACAGTAAGGTTATATGCCGACTATGCAAAGATGAATTTGAAAGTACTGAGTTACTACTGGAACACCGAAGCTTCTTGCATCCAGGGACCAAGAGAGAAAACTTGACATGTAACATATGTGACAAAATCCTCAGCTCTTGGTTGAATCTTGTGGAACATAAATATAAGAAACATAACATTGGTTATGATACAGATAAATACAAAAGTCTTATGTGTGAAGAACCAGTAAGTATGACACATCCTCTCTAAATAAGCAACAAGTGATTAGAAAATATTCATAAATTCCCTTTATTTGTGCTTTTCCTCAGAAAATTCCAATAGAGCTCTGTGGTAAACCATACAAAAAGATCTATGACTTTAACCCTGTCTGGATTAAATGCAAAATTCATTTCTAATTAAGGGATAGATTTATAAAATAGCAACAACAACAAAACGAGAATAGCAGTCTAATATGTCATTTATTTTTAATGAATCCTTCACACAAGTTTGTTTCTTAGATCATGTAGACATTGAAATTTAATTTTTCTATTATCTACTGCAATGAATGGAGATTGTATATTGCATGTTAATTTGAGTAAAGATCCACTGAGCATGTACATACATTCTATAAAGATGCAAATAGGATCATTACATACAAGTATTTGTCTGTCAATGAATATAAGAAAAACTACTAATATTTTTTTATTTAATAGCACATTTCTCTATATCCTATGTCCACATTAATTTTTCAGGATTGTGATTTTTCCACGATTGTTGAATACAAACTGAAGACTCACTATAGTGACGTCCATGGGGAGATGGGTTCACATGTGTGTGACATTTGTAACAAGGCATGTAAATCTGTGCCACAGCTAAAGTATCATATGCGGACTACACATTCAGATGATAAAAATCAACTACATCATAAATGTGACCAGTGCGGTAAATCGTTCAGGCATTTGTGTAATTTGAAGGTAAGAAATTAATAGATTGCTTAGAAGTTGTATCAATGATTACTAAGTTATTGATGTCTGAATCATTACCTTAAAACTACAATTTGAAAAAAAAAATATGTTACTCTGATTTTTTTATACAACCGCAAAAAATTTGCGGACGTATAATGGTATGATGCTGTCGTCGTCGTTGTTGTCGTTGTCGTCGGCGTTGTCGTCTGGGGACATTTGGTTTCCGTGCGATAACTTGAGTAAATATTGACCAATTGTTATGAAATTTTTATATGATGTTTGTAACCACTAGAGGAAGGTTCCTATTGTATTTGGGGTTGGAGGCCCTTACCGTTTTGGAAAAAAGGGCCAAAAGGGGCTAATACGGGTGTATTGACAAAACTGTTGTAGAATGTTTATTATTCATTTGATTTTGAAAATTCTTTTTACCTGCGTCGCCGAAGGCGAAAGCAGGTCTAGTAGTCGGGTCACTCCGTCCGTCCGTCCGTCTGTCCGTCTGTCCGTCCGTCTGTCCGTCCGTCCCGTTATGGGGTGCCTGTCTTGTGTAATCTGAATCTCAAAAACCAAATGCTGGATCTTTCTGAAATTTTACACAGTGATTACAGATATATTGAAGATGTGCACCTCCCCTTTTGGGGTCATTTAATAATTTCGTTTAGAAATTAGGGGCCCAAAAGGGGCTAAAAAAGGTTTTTTTTTATTTGTTTCCACAATAACTTTTGTTCTGGTTGGCCAAATGCTATGAAACTTTACAGTAATGTTACCTACTATAAAAGAAAGAGTGGGGCTGATTTTGGGTGTCCCCGCTTTTTTCGTTTAGAAATTAGGGGCCCTAAAGGGACCAAAAAAGCGACTTTTTTTATTTGTTTCCACAATAACTTTTGTTCTGGTTGACCAAATGCTATGAAACTTTACAGTAATGTTACTTACCAGAAAGGGAAGGGCATGGCTGATTTTGGGTGTCACCGCTTTTTTGGTTCAGAAATTAGGGGCCCGAAAGGGGCCAAAAAAGGTACTTTGTTATTTGTTTCCACAATAACTTTTGTTCTGGTTGACCAAATGCTATGAAACTTTACAGTAATGTTACTTACCATAAAAGGAGGGGTGGGGCTGATTTTTGGTGCCTCCTATTTTTTTTGGTTTAGAAATAAAGGGCCCTAAAGGGGCCAAAAAAGCAACTTTTAAATTTTTTTCGACAATAACTTTTGTTTTTGTTGACCAAAAGCTATGAAACTTTACATTAATATTACTTATGATAAAAGGAAGGGTGGGGCTGATTTTGGGTGTCCCTTCTTTTTTGGTTTAGGAATGAGGGGTCCTAAAGGGGCAAAAATGAGATTTTTTTTATTTCCGGTGCAATTTAGAAAAAATTTTTTTACAAGTTAAGGGATAAAATAGAAACTTTATTTTTTTTAATATAATTTTAATATTGGGTTGCATGTGACAAATATGCTTTGTAAGTCCACCATAGGATGCAAGTGTAAAAAATTATTGACTGTCCATATTGGGCCTAGAACGTACATGATTCAACGTTTTGCCGTGCGACGCAGGGCCAGACATCGATTGGTCTTGTTTTATTGAATTCCTTATTAAACTGTCAACAAAATGTGTCAATGGTTTTGATGTATATTGAACCGTTACATTGCTAGAGGGGGCCAAAGACAGGCCACACCCAAAAAATCAACTTTTTTATTTGTGGTCAGATTTTCAAAATCTTTTTTTTCATTGGAATCCTTGTGAAAATCCCTGCCTGCATTTTCAATCAGATTTGAAATATCTCTTACTGTTTTTGAGATATAAGGGATCGAAGGGGCAAAAAACGCCATTTTTAAAAGTTGGTCAAGGCAAATGGATTTACACAAGAAATTTAGCTGTAGTGGGCCAGCCAATTGTTATGAAGTTTAAATATGATGATTATATACACTGAAGGAAGCTTTTTATTGCATTTTGTGGTCCTAACCTTTTTTTAAAAAAGGGCCAAAAGGGGCTTAATCGTGTCAAAAGTGTCAATGAATGTAGAAATAATTTTTTTTCTATTAAATGTTATTGTAAATATATATGTGTCAAATATGCATTTTAAAGTCCACCATAGGTTGCATGTGTAAAAAAGCTTTGTAGTCCACCATGGGCTGCATGTGACCAAAGCAATAGACTATCCATATTGGGCCTCCAATGTACAGGGTTCAACTTGTTGCGGTCGTATCATGCTACGCTCGGCGTAGCTTTTTATTAATGCAGAGTATGACCAGGGGAGATAATTTGTAAAAAAAGTATGTTTTAATCTACCTTTTCTTATTGAATAAGATATGTTTTAATCCAATCTGCATGTTTGAGATTTAAATGTCCAAATTTATTAATTTTTCTTCAGTCTGCTTTCATTTGTTTTCTAGAAACATTTTGACTATGTTCACCTAAAGATCATGGACAAGAAGTACCTATGTCATCTGTGTACATACAAATGTATGAGTAAAACTGACCTACACAATCACCTGCTTAAAATACATGACATACCACTTCCAAAGTCATGTAAAGTGTAAGTACAAAATACATGACATACCACTTCCAAAGTCATGTAAAGTGTAAGTACAAAAATATATAACATACCACTTCCTAAGTCATATAAAGTGTAAGTATAAAATACATGACATACCACAACTTTAATTATGAAAGTGTAAAAAATACATGTATGACATACACAAACTGTAAGTATTAAATGTATGAAATTTTCTAAAATCATGTAAACTGTAAGTACAAAATACATGTATGACATACCCTATGGGGGGGGGCACTCCTATACTTTATGGGAGGTGCCACTGAGATTTTGAAACCCCACCCTTTTCATATATATTGAATTTGAAAATTTGATACCTTATCATTTATTTTACTGAAAAAAGCACCCTTATCCCATAAATGATGCTGAGAACTAAAGATAAAGATTGATATCATTTATCTATTAATAGCTACTCAAAGATGGTTAGTCAATCAACCTACATAAAATTATATTATTGACCTTATCATATAATTATGCTTGTTTTGCCGACCTAATCTAATATTCTCACAACCCCCCACCCCCAAGGACATACCAAAACCGAAGTTATGTTAATAAAGGTAATAACAAAACTACCGAACTTGATGTCAAAGAGTAAGTATGAAATAAAGGGAGGTTGCTGTGCCCCATTATTAAAGGAAACCAGTACCACTTGGAAAATGTCAGGCTCAACCAATGACATGTAAAGATTTTAATTGCTTGAAGTGATATATATTTGACTTTAGCAAAAGTATCATTATTTTGTAATATTTTGTAAAAGAAATAAAGAAAAAAAGTCAATTTGAGATCATCCCTACTTGCAAGAAGAAAAGGTGTACCAATTTGGCCATCCATCGTCATAAATCTGAAAAGGCAAACAAAATCTATTAACTAATAAATTATCTCACATAAACAGTCAACACAGCATACAATTAGCACATATTACAACAAACTGCAATCAGCAACATGAACTCAAGTTGAAACGAGATCTGGACATTGAGCAATAGCTTGCTATAGCACATCTGTCACATTGTGACTCATATCCATTAAAGGGCAACGATACTTAACCTCTATGTCAATCACAAATCTGTGCTGGTCTAAGAGATAGAAATCCAATGATATTTGTCTACAAGATGACTTCTGTAAAACTATTTGTTGTTAAATCTTCATGTTTTATATTGCAGGTATAAATGTGAAAAGTGTGACTACTTTACTCTGACTAGATCCTGTTATGAAAGACATCAAATGTTACATGAAGGTAAAAAAGAACACTATCATTGTTTATTTTATATGGTATATATTCAACAAAAAAGAAAGAAGTAGTAGTTCTACAAAAAAAATCTTGACTGAGATAAGTTTGTTGCACACAAAAGAAAATGCTGAAAAGAGATAGAAATTATTTTGGCAAGCCTTTTATAGAAACAGGGAAAATGCAATTGTAAAATCATTATTTTTATGAAAAAATTCATCTGTTTCCAATCAGGTTAACCAATACACATCAGGGTATGAACAAACAAAAATCATCATAAAATTTTACCTCCCATCAACTTCATGGTTAATTGATCACAGATAAAAGGGGATGTTTTACTTAGGTTACTTTACCATGAAGAAATGAAACTTTATACACATATACAGGATTTAAACACCCCCTCCCCCCCCCCCCCCCCAAAAAAAAAATTGTACCTGTCTCATCAACTTAAGCAATTGAACATTGTTAACGATTATTAATGTATTTTAAACATTTTCATTGTACACAATCTTGTTTTCAATAGATAATGGTATACAGAAGTCATTTATGTGTTCTACCTGTGGAAAAGCATTTTCCAACATACAGAATGTAAAGGCTCATGAGAAAAGACACAGTAAGTTAAAATTTGTATCAAGTATTTGGCATCCAACTAAAAAAAAATGTTTAAGATTTTTAAGGTTCAAAGAAATTATTCTTTAAAATGTGTTGTTTTTAAGAATAGTTCAAAAGGGTAAGAAATAATTAAGATTTTAAGCAGTCATTTTTTAGCTCACCTGGACCGAAGGTCCATGTGAGCTATTACCATCACTTGGCGTCCGTCGTCGTCGTCGTCGTCTGTCGTCTGTCGTCGTCGTTGTCGTCTGTTAACAATTTTTCAAAAATCTTCTCCTCTGAAACTACTGAACAGAATTTAATGAAACTTAGTATAAATGATCCTTAGGGTGTCCTGCACCAAACTTGTGTTTCGATTTTTGATCCGTCAAAAAACATGGCCACCGTTACTAAAAATAGACCAGGGGGGTCAGACTACTGTTTTTGGCTCGTAAATCAAAAAGTATAAGAGATAGATGAAATCTGATGCCACCTTACTGCTTCAGCATCAAAAGCTCTACAAAAGTCTCCATTTGGTTAAAGTTGTCAGATGATCCCTTATAGGGGTTACAGCCCCTTAAAGGTGAAAAATAGCGTTTTTGCATGTTTTTGGCCTAAAGAATGAAAATTATTGTAGATAGAGAAAAGCTGTTGCTTGCTTAGATGTTCAGCTCATTTAGCTCTACAAAAGTCTCCATAGGGTCAAAGTTGTCAGATGACCCCCTTATAGGGGTTACAGCCCCTTAAAGGCGAAAAATATTGTTTTTGGCCTATAAAATGAAAACTATTGCAGATAGAGAAAAGCTGTTGCTTGCTAAAATGTTCAGCTCATTTAGCTCTACAAAAGTCTCCATGGGGTCAAAGTTGTCAGATGACCCTTTATAGGGGTTAAAGCCCTTTATAGGCGAAAAATAGAGTTTTTGGCCTATAGAATGAAAACTATTGTAGATAGAGAAAAGCTGTTGCATGCTTAAATGTTAAGCTCAATTAGCTCTACAAAAGTCTTCATAGGGTTGAAGTTGTCAGATGACCCCTTACAGGGGTTACAGCCCTTTAAAGGCGAAAAATAGTGTTTTTGGCCTATAGAATGAAAACTATTGCAGATAGAGAAAAGCTGTTGCTTGCTTAAATGTTCAACTCATTTAGCTCTACAAAAGTCTTCATAGGGTTGAAGTTGTCTGATAACCCCTATAAGGGGTTACAGCCCCTTAAAAGTTGAATAATAGTGTTTTTTGATTATTTAGAATGAAAACTATTGCAGATAGAGAAATGATTTTTCATGCTTAAACATTCAGCTCATTTAGCTATACAAAAGTCTTTATAGGGTTGACATCAAGACCAGGTGAGCGATTCAGGCTCCTGGGAGCCTCTTGTTTTTTACAAATTTGAAGAAATGGTAATTAATTTTAAGTTTCATTACAATTTTGACATAGACACCCACTGTAACAATAATTTATTTTATTCATATATTTATTTGCATTCATGTGCAATTCAAAGACATATAGTGTATAGTAAATTTAGACAGCTAATATGCTCTTTATCAGCTACACTAGTTTGTTTTGTTTTTAACATTCAAAAACCTATTTGTCACCATTTAGTCTACTTTGAGACTTATGTTTATTTATAGAATCAGAAATAATGTTCTGTCCTATTGAGGGATGTGGATATTCTACAAAGTTTAAACACACCATGAAGAATCATATAGCTGGCATGCATACACATAAGGTTTGTAGACTGATGCAGTCTGAGTCAATCGAAATGCAATATCACATCAAAGGGCAGGCCAGGTCACATACTAGGGATGCCATTGCCCTGGAGGGACACCCGGAAGAGCAGGCCAAGTCATGTACTAGGGACAACTAAATATAATCAATTATACAATAAGACTCAGACTTCTCTCCATAACGTTTAAAATGAAGAATATTTTAATAAAATCAATGTAATAAGTGATTCATTTGTACTACTTGATCAAGTGGTTTTGAAAGACAAGTAACTAGCTTTTATAGGAAAAGTACAAAATATTACTTGAACAAGTGATTTGAAAATCACTCATTTAAGTAATGCTCCTGACTGTACATATTGTACTTGAAATTTTTATCTGAACTGTTTATCACAAAATAAATAAATTTTAGAGTATTTTTAGTGTCTTTTGCATTGTTCAGAAATTTAGACCATTTTCCAATGAACCTAAAAAACATGCAACAAATTCGATTGGTTTATACAGCTTTTAATAAACGCCCACTAAAAATATAACTGGTTGATAATTGATGGGAAACTCCGCCCAAATGAATCTTCTGTCAAACCAGTTAAACCGGTTTCTGAATCTTAAAAGTACATCGAATACACAACTTTATCATTTGGCAAAATTCCCTCTTAACCAAAGATATAATAATAATTAAAAAATTATTACATGTATTAGTTGCTTTACGTTGAAAGCAAAATATTCTCATAAACTTTAAAGAAAAAACAGAAGAATTTATTGGATATTTTTTTATCGTGCAATTAAAGCCCAAAATCCAAATGTCAAATCCAGATTTAACCGGAATACAACCTAAAGAATTTTGACAAATGCAGTTGCACGGACTCCGCGTGCTTTTTGATTGATAGGTGAAAATATTAATGCGCTAGATTGATTAACTGATTTAAAAATATGTATGACTAAAAAATTAATTTCAATTTTTTTTTACGCGGAATGTATTTTAAAATTTATTTATAAGAATTAACTGTAATAAATTTTTGGTTTATAGAACCATAAACTGAATTTTTCGTGGTGCACATTTAACATAATCCGCTTCGCGGATTATTCAATGTGCACCACGAAAAATTAAGTTTATGGTTCAATAAACCAAAAATTAATTACAGTTAATTCTTAAATAAATATTGATGAAAGGTTAACTATCTATAGCAGATAATGAGATGTGGAATAAGTGTACACGGCATAACCTACAATATTAACCATAATTTAAAAAATCCAAGTTAGTAAAGGTGGAAGTGGGTGGAAAACAATGTAAGCTATCACATGTACATCATTAAAATATATAAGAGCATACACCTCAAGCACAGAGATATGTTCTACAGCATCCACACAACACTGTCTTCGTAATTGTTTCAGAATATTCCATACACAGGCAAAATGTGGACTTCGTTTAACATGCGTCTGACATACGTTAAATGCAGATGACACATATTAAATTAGCATTTCTAACCGCCTACGTTTGACGCACGTTAAAATTTATTTTGGCAATATTTTTATTTCATAATAAAACAAATTAAATAAATGAGTCACTAATTTCATACATTTAAGGAAACTATGACACATGTTTAAAAAACATATGTCTGACATATGTTTTGAAAATTATTTGGCATACATTAACCGTATGGCGGTTAGAAACAAGTGTTTAACGTACGTTTATACACTACGTCAGATGCACGTTTTCACAAATGTAGGTCAGATGTATGTCTAAATTTTGCCTGTGTAGCAGTTTAGTAGAAACCATATAAATTATTTGTACATGCACTTTATACTTAATGGTATTTTTAGGTAGAAATCACTAATATGGCCATAGCTTATCAACTCTCTGTTTACCAAATACTGTGGATTCATTTATTTTCGTAGGTATCAATTTTCGTGGTTAAAGATGAAAAAGGACCATTTCATGGATTCTTAAATTCGTGGTTCTGAAGTCTGCAGCATACAGATCATTGTTTAATTTCCTTTTCGTGGGGAATTTATTTTCGTGGGTCAAAGCCATCCACGAAAACCACGAAATTTGATACCCCACGAATAATAATGAAACCACAGTACATGTAGTCAATTAATTTGCAGGCAACATCCAACTCTCTTGACAAACTATACTGGATTTTGTGAGATTGCTTTTAAAATCTAAAAGGGTCTGCTTCAGTTGAACCATTTTCAAAGGCATACTGTGAAATTCAAAGGCATCGATTTTCATAGATTTGGAATAATTTGCTAATTCATGGGTTTTGACCAATTTGTTTTTGCAAGCAATATGAAATTTCTTTTTTGTTGGAAATTAAAGTTTTTGCTTTGCCTGACCCACAATGATTGGTTCCCAATGAAAATCAATACTTTTACAGTATATTCCAAGACAAACAAAGTACCAACTATAACTTATATAATAATGTAGAAAAACACAACAACCAAGTTGTTCTAGAAGGATTTTAGATTTATTTTGCCATTGAGTTTGTTTTGCTAGTGGTTATTTTGTGGCTATTTATTTCAATCTGGTCTCCTCTTGTACTGTGGTTCCATTATATTTGTGGGGTATCAATTTTCTTGGTTTTCATTGGTGGCCTTCATCCATGGAATTTGATAGCCAACGAAAAGGAAATTTACCATTGATCTGTATGTTGGAGATGTCAGAACCATGAAATCAAGAATCCACAAACTCAAAACTTTTCACCAAACCATGAAAATTACAACCCATGAAAATAAATGAATCCACACTATATTAAAAAAATGGCTTTATGATTTATCTTCATTCTAAATTTTAATGACCCTTTCTTATTATTTTGTTTTCTTGTAATGTAGAATGTTAGACCATACCAGTGCCATTTATGTGAGTATTCATGCAAGCTCAAGGGGAATCTAGACAAACATTTACGTGGTAAACATGGCGTTGAGGTGATGACAATTCCCAAACTACGACAGAAGGCTATAGAGACTGGGAAAGGATTCAGTGATATTGTATTTCCTCCTAGAAATTGTAATGAAATGCCAGCAAAATTAGCAGATAAACACCAGCTACACCACCCACAGAAAAGTCAGGTTTGTATGATATGCTGTATAGCTTGATACAATTTTTGTGTATTTTAGCAGATAAAAGAGTTACCTGCCCAAGGTCGGTGGTTTTCTCTGGGTACTCACAAATAAAACTGACTGCCCTTTATGGCCCAAATGCCTCGATAAAGGGCATTAAAGACCATTACACACACACACATAGCAGATAATGGAAGACTGCAGAAAAAAAAATTACAAATGTAAATAACTAGTGCAATTCAATGAAAACAAGAGGCTCCCAGGAGCCTGAATCGCTCACCTGGTCTTAATGTCAACCCTTTGAAGACTTTTGTATAGCTAAATGAGCTGAATGTTTAAGCAATAAAAAGCTTTTCTCTATCTGCAATAGTTTTCATTCCAAAGCAAAAAACACTATTTTTCACCTTTAAAGGGCCATAACCCCTTAAAGGGGTCATCTGACAACTTCGACCCTAAAAAGACTTTTGTAGAGCTAATTAAGCTGAACATTTAAGCAAGCAACATCTTTTCTCTATCTGCAAAAGTTTTCTTTCTTTAGGCCAAAAACACTTTTTTTTGCCTTTAAGGGGCCATAACCACTATAAGGGGTCATCTGGCAACTTTGACCCTATGGAAACTTTTGTAGAGCTAAATGAGCTGAACATTTAAGCAAGCAACAACTTTTCTCTATCTGCAATAGTTTTCATTCCATAGGCCAAAAACACTATTTTTTGCCTTTAAGGGGCTGTAACCCCTATAAGGGGTCATCTGACAACTTCGACCATATGGAGACTTGTGTAGAGCTAAATGAGCTGAACATTTAAGCAAGCAACAGCTTTTCTTTATCTGCAATTGTTCATTCTATAGGCCAAAAACACTATTTTTTGCCTTTAAGGGGCCGTAACCCCTATAAGGGGTCATCTGACAACTTCGACCCTATGGAGGCTTGTATAGAGCTAAATGAGCTGAACATTTAAGCAAGCAACAGCTTTTCTCTATCTGCAATAGTTTTCATTCTATAGGCCAAAAACACTATTTTTTGCCTTTAAGGGGCCGTAATCCCTATAAGGGGTCATCTGACAACTTTGACCCTATGGAGGCTATTGTAGAGCTAAATGAGCTGAACATTTAAGCAAGCTACAGCTTTTCTCTATCTGCAATAGTTTTCATTCTACAGGCCAAAAACTCTGTTTTTTGCCTTTAAGGGGCCATAACCCCTATAAGGGGTCATCTGACAACTTTGACCTTATGGAGACTTTTGTAGAGCTAAATGAGCTGAACATTTAAGCAAGCAACAGCTTCTCTCTATCTGCAATAGTTTTCATTCCATAGGCCAAAAACATGAAAAAATGCTATTTTTCACCTTTAAGGGGCCGTAACTCCCATAAGGGGTCATCTGACAACTTCGACTCAATGGAGACTTTTGTAGAGCTTTTGATGCTGAAGCAGTAACGTGGCATCAGATTTCATCTATCTCTTATACTTTTTGATTTACAAGCCAAAAACAGTAGTCTGACCCCCCTGGTCTATTTTTAGCAACAGCGGCCATGTTTTTTGATGGATCAAAATACCGAACACAATTTTTGTGCAGGACACCCTAAGGATCAATCATATCAAGTTTGAAGAAATTCTGTTCAGCAGTTTCAGAGAAGAAGATTTTTTAAAAATTGTTAACGGACGACGACGACGACGACGACGACGACGGACGCCAAGTGATGGTAATAGCTCACATGGACCTTCGGTCCAGGTGAGCTAAAAATTGGTTCTATTAAAATGAAATTGTCTTAAACTATGTGTGACTGATTTACATAAATACCACCATATTTTTTTTGTACACAGCAATAACAATAGTTCAGCTCCGGAAATAGCTAGAATTTTTGTTTGTTGCTTTAAAACCTTTCTCTGTCTTTGATTCTATAGAATGGGTTCCTAGAACCCAAAATATACCACAAAATGTCAAGTTGATGACTTATTTTGTCTGTTATTACCATTTTAATTTGTGAATTACCAAATATGGACATTGCATTAAAAATTGAAATTACATGCGAACCTTTTATGACATCTTGAAATTTTCTTCTGAGAAATGTCAATATGTTTTCTATTATTCACAATGCAAAATTTCTTTAAATTCTATCTACTAATAACAATTTTGTACTAAATTTTATACACCACCAAATCTTTTGTCTTGTCACAATTGTTCCATTTGTACCTACCCAGGTACAAACAGACAGTTTTCCATAGAATTCAATGCATTTTCAATTTCAATTTTCTCAGAAATGGTGTGAGATATTTTCTACAAATCTTTTGCATCAAAGTTCTATTTTGATCTAGTTACAAATCCTGAATTTGTAAAACATATGGTGCACTGGGTTAGTGTTTGGCTTTTTCCGGATAAGAACTATTAGAATATAAGAATATATATAAGAATAATTAGTTGTGGAATAAGTGTACATAACACAACTTTCCATAATATCGAAAAGCCGGCAGCATTGGCAACTTAACTCCACTTGCCAACTTACAATTTTACAAAAAATACAGTGTATTTAATAGACTGAAAAACTTATCTGGAACTAATAAAAACTAGAGGCTCCCAGGAGCCTGAATCGCTCACCTGATTTCTTATGCCAAAGTTTGAATAAATTTCACAAACTTTCAACTATACAAAGTTGCAAATAATCCCTTCAGTGGTTTCAGAGAAGATTTTTGGAAATCAGTTTAAATTAATAGAAAAAAAACAGTTAAAGGGCAATAACTCCTATAAGGACCTTTTGATCTTCGGATTTTCTCTATCTCTTATACTTTTTGAGTTATAAGCCAAAAACAATGGTCTGACCCCCCCCCTGTTCTATTTTTAGCAATGGTGGCCATGTTGGTTGGTTGACGTGTATATAATTCACAAACTTGGTAGAGGACATCCTTAAAATCAATTGTACCAAGTTTCAAAGCAATCCCTTCAGTGGTTTCAGAGAAGAAGATTTTTGAAAATCAGTTAAAATTAATGGAAAAAAACAGTTAAAGGGGAATAACTCTTAAATGGCTGATCTGACCATTTTGACCCTGAAATCATTTTTGTAGATCTAAATGAGTTGAACAATTCTGCAATGCTAACTTTTCCTCTAGCTCTAACGGTGTTCAAGATATTGTCCAAAAACTGCAAAAATGGTCAATTTTGACGATTAAAGGGCAATAACTCCTATAAGGAGTCGTTTCACAACTTCGACTCAATGGAGAGATTTGTAGAGCTTTTGATGCTGAACAAGGAGGGTTGCTTCGGATTTTCTCTATCTTTTATACTTTTTGAGTTACAAGCCAAAAACAATGGTCTGACCCCCCTGTTCTATTTTTAGCAACGGCGGCCATGTTGGTTGGTCGACATGTATATAATTCACAAACTTGGTAGAGGACATCCAAAAGATCATGTATACCAAGTATCAATGCAATCCCTTCAGTGGTTTCAGAGAAGAAGATCTTTGAAGAAAAGTTAACGGACGGACGACGGACGGACAGACGGACGGACGACGGACGCTTAACGATGACAATAGCTCACATGACCCTTCGGGTCAGGTGAGCTAAAAACCTTCCCTGAACATAGAACAATTAACACAAGTGAGACAAGTACAAATAACAAACGTTGACAAAAACCCAAGAAAAAAAACTTGATAATATAACAATTTACATATACCAAAGTTTAATCTTTTTCTGCAAACTCAAATATCTGAAAAAAATGAATTTCTTTACATCTGTCTTATTAACTTCAACTGTTATGGCAAAAAATGAAATTAAACATATGGTCAAAATAAGTTGACAGAACAATGACTTTTGTTTTCTATAACTTTTTTTTAACTTGGATTTCTCTTCGTTTAGGAACTACAAGATGTAACATTTCCTCAGCTAATAGAGATGGCTAAAAAGGTCTCCAAAGAGGGACAGCAGGAATCTTTATCCCAAAATGGAGATCTGTTAGCTTCAGCTATGGAGAGTCAGGCCCTTTCAAAAGAGAATAATATTGGGTATTCACAGTGTCAAAGCGAAAGTGACCTTAACAATATCCAACTGCAGTCTGTTGCTCCAATCACTATGGAAACAGATGGATATAATCATGATCATGGGGTATCTTTGTCTAACTTAAATCCTGTCCCATTAGAAGTGAACAAATCTACAAATAAGGATGGTGTGTATGTAAATTCACATGACATTCCAGTGTCTTATGGAATTTATCATTTAGGATTTGAAAATACAGACAACTCATATTCTTCTAGACCCCCTCCAGCTCATGTCCCACAATCCAATTCTGTCGAGTCATACACAGCAGCCATGTTGTCAAATTTTTTAAATCCAAAAAATGGATCACAGACTTCTAGTCATCAGTTACTTCCAAGTATGTTGTCATTAAATATGCAAAATTATCAGTCACATGGCCAGCCCCACCCAATGATATTGCACCATTTGATGACACATGCAGATTCAACAGGATATACTACCACAATGTCAAGGTCAAATTCTGTGCCTGTTGAAGAGGAAGAAAATTTTCCATCACAGTTAAGACCTCATTCAGTAGATAACATGCATTATAAAACTTTGAGCTTTCAAGGTCAAGGACAATATTCTTCAAATTTGACGTCTGCTGATGCTGCCTACCAATCAGAATTGACTTCTGCACAAAATATGTCCCCCAGAAATCAAAGAAATTATTATCCTGAAATTGTTATTGAAAATGGTAATGATAGGTCAAAACAGCCAGATTAAAGAGAATGACCAAAACATAAATTAATCGGTATAAGTGCAATTATTCATTGACCTTTGACATTTTGTAAGGTTTCATTAGTTTCTATTCATCTTTTTGTTGAGAGTGACTCTGATGAGATATAGAAAAAATTATTGTCTGAAACTTTTTTGTCATTTTACATATATATCCCATAAAGTCTTAGAAAAGTTGTTTAACTTTTTCATAAGGCTTTACACATATAGATCATTTGTTTTTGTTCACAAGTTGAGGAGTATATAAATGTATTTAGGAATCTACTTGTATGTCTTTAAACACACATTCTCACACACACACACACACACACACACACACACACACACACACATCTCCTAAACTGCTTGATAGATGTTAATAAAACAACAAGAAGGAAGAGTATCTTACTGTGTGTGTGCATAAAAAAATACCATCAGTTGCCATTGAATATAATATGGGCAATTATTGGTTAAAAGAGCGAGGACACTGCAGTGGATCAAACAACTGATTTTAATCAAACTGGTTCCAATATATAGTTTAAAATGAAACAGGGGTAGGTAGTTCCTTTTATGATATCACTCATATTTTATTTATAGTTATGAATTATTCAACATTTACCTTGATGCTTTCACACTCTTTTTTATTTTATAATTTTGCCTTTTACTTTGTCTTAATGGTGTTATTGTCCCTCGCCGCAACGCGGCGTAGGGACTTAGTAATGGTCTCCGTCCGTCCGTCCGTCACGTTTTTTGTGGGTGCAACTCCTGAACAGATGTTGCTGAAACTTTACACACTGATAGGGTACAATTAGTAGATGATCATCCCATATTTGAAATTTTCAAAATGGCCGCCGTTTTCATGGAAACGGAAAAAAGGTCAAAATATAGGACATTCAATATCTCGGTTACCTAGGTGCACAGGGTTCTGAAATTTTGTAGGCTGATAGAGCAAAAGGAACTCTATAATAATACGAAAAAAAATTTTGAAGCGATATTTATGGTTTTCGAGTTATTTACGAATTTGTGATTTTTCAGTCCGAAAAATGGGACTTAGTCAAACGTTTTTGTGGGTACAACTCCTCGGACACTACTGAACCGATGTTGCTGAAACTTTACACACTGATAGGGTACTGTTAGTAGATGATCATCCAATATTTGAAATTTTAAAAATGGCTGCTGTTTCCATGGAAACAGGGAAGAAAGGTCAAAATATAGGACATCCAATATCTTGGTTACCTAGGTGCATAGGGTTCTGAAATTTTGTAGGCTGATAGACCAAAAGGTACTCTATATTAATACAGAAAAAAAAATTAAGCGATATTTACGGTTTTCGAGTTATTTATGAATTTGTGATTTTTCAGTCCAAAAAATGGGACTTTGTCAAACGTTTTTGTGGGTGCAACTCCTTGGATACTACTGAATGGATGTTGCTGAAACTTTACACACTGATAGGGTACTGTTAATAGGTGATCATCCCATATTTTGACAACCTATTTCTATCGTTTCTCAGAGAATGTATTGCTTGAATTGGCATACCACACAACTTTTATGCAGCGGCGGGGGACACATGGCTACGCGTAGCAATCTTGTTTAATAACAACTGAAAATTTTGATAACTTACATGACCAACTTTTGATAAAATAATTTTTGTCTTAAAATCATCAGCACTATGTTATGAACTTATGATATCTTGTCTGTTTTGTTTAACCCTGTTGACAGAACCAATTATTGTATACATTATATAATTTACTTTGATCTATATGACTTGAAATGCATATGTATGGATCTTCTTAAATATCATAATAAATTTTGGACAGTGGGGCTGCATTCAAGATGTCTATCCTTGGTAGTAACAATATTTTTAGTCTTAAATTAGGGTATAAAATTGTTAAGAAATCAAGTTTTGACAGCTTGTCTAAAATTTGGGTACAAAATTGCTTTAAAATTGTAAGAAGAGGTGTTTTATAATAAAAGATATGGTGCTTAAGGTTCATATTTACACTTTGGACAAAATTACTGATATTTCACATCTTTTTTCAGTCTATGTGGAACCTAAGCTACACATTCAATCGCTTTATAAGGCGTAGCAGGGTCTAGAAAAATAAATTTTGCATTAAGTTTTAGTATTTTGTAGGTGTTAACTCGATCCGTTTTGCTTGAGCATTTTCTTTGCCTTTTTAAGTTAACCCAAATATAGCCAAATATCAACTTTGCCCTGTCAAATGGCCTCCACTTGCAAGGTAGTTCTATTATTGATGTTATTTAATCTACTCAAAATCAGATTTATGGAAGGTTATTAAGGGGTAATTCATGCTTTATTTAAGGTACAATTTGAATGGAAAGAAAATGAATATAGAAAACAACAAGATTTATCTAGTGAAATAGAAGGGAAAATGATCAGCAATTTTTATATCTAGGAGGTGCTACACTTTATTTTTTATTTCTATGTGTAGTTTAAGTCGTGCATAGACTAGAAAATACAGTCAAATATCTATCTTTTTATTCAAAGTGTTACCATGCACCTTAAAAAGATCTCATATCTTGCACAAAGAAAAAAAGAAAAAATGTAATAACAAAAGTTTTACATATTACACTTATTTTAGATCATTTGCATAGAGCTAATAGTCTTTAAACTTACAGAATTGATTATTATATATGAATTATAACTGTCAGAAATAAAGTAGCAATTTATAGGTACATGAAGAATACACCTATCCAATAACCATCAAAATTACCATCATCTTGCTGGCTTGCATCTGTGTTAAATATTTTTATAATTAGGATGTAAAAAGTAGTCACCCATTGCATTGATTCACATTAACATTCATGCATCTATTATTGTCTTCTTAATCTTTAAACAAAGTAAGTTAAGTGTATATTTTGATAAAATTTTATGACATGCCTTATTCTTAAAGGTGCAAAATATGCAATAAAAAATAAGTTAACCTTATTGTCCTAGGCCAAAAGGTTAATTTAATGCAAAAAATAAAAAATTTTCCCAATGTAAGGGACCTACAGGAGTTGTTAACTTCCATTGTAAAGGTAGGTACAAATGTGCCGCCCAAAAAGGTCTACTTTTTGGTGTGTCATATATGTGAAAAGGGTGCAAATTTCAGATGTTGCATATATGAAAAGTGTACTTTTCACAAATGTTATACTAGTATATCAATAGAAAAAAGAGTGACAGATAATCCATGTTTTGTCTGCTTGTGACCCTAATTGTACATACATTTGGTAACTTTTACCATTCAAACTTGATTTTAATAGAATATCTATAAAATATGCCAAGTTAAAGCTTATTTGGATCTTTTTAGCTCACCTGACCTGAAGGGTCATGTGAGCTATTGCCATCACTTGGCACCCCGTTGTCCCTCTGTCCTTTGTCCATTGTCTGTCTGTTAACTTTTTCAAATGTTGACGCCTCTGACACCATAAGTCCAATTGCAACCAAACTTGGTACAGTTGTTGATTGGCATGAGTGCTACAAAACAGGGATTAAATAAAACTATACAAAACGATCATTTGAATTTTTGATTCGTAAAAAAATCATGACAAAGTAGAACTCAGGAGAAAATTGCAGTTTTTAGCAAATAACTCGAAAACTGTCACAGATATAAACATTCTGGTTAAGCTAAATTGATCAGCACCTAAAGATATATCTGCCCTGAAATTTTGAAGAAGATCCAACAACCCATGTATGAGTTATTGCCCTTTTTCTTGATTTTTTTTCCAAATTTTGCACTTTTAAAGGTAGATATCTTGAAAACTATTGAAGATATTGCATGTTGTTAATATAAGTACATCAAGATCTACAAAATTCGTAAAGGGTCCAAGTTGTAGGACCTTTAATTCAGGAGTTGTTCCCCTTAGAATGTCAAACTTGACCATTTTTACAGCATTTCCTCGTTATTAGACTTGAGTTCACGTTGCTGAATACGGTTTTGCTGTTATGTGTGTTTGTGTTTTATGTTATGTGGTTTGTTTTGTTGTGATGATTTTTGTCTGCCGGTTTTGTCTTTGTCTTTACGATTTTATGATACTGATTACCCCTTTGGTACACCTTTGCTTCATTAGCTCACCTGACCCGAAGGGTCATGTGAGCTATTGTCATCACTTGGCGTCCGTCGTCCGTCGTCCGTAAACTTTTTAAAACGTTAACTCCTCTGACACCATAAGTCCAATTGCAACCAAACTTGGTATGGTTGTTCATTAGCATTTGGTGCTTAGAACTGATGTGGGGATTTTTGATTCGTCGTAAAACATGGCCGCCATGGCTAAAAATAGAACATAGGGGTAAAATGCAGTTTTTTTGCAAATAACTCAAAAACGGCTACAGATATCAAAATTCTGGCATAGGGTAAAATTGATCAGCACCTCAAGATCTACCTTTTAAAGAAAATCCAACGACCCATGTAGGAGTTATTGCCCTTTTTGTGGATTTTTTTGCAAATTTTGCACCTGTTTAGCTCAATATCTTGAAAACTATACTAGATATTTGAGAAATTTAAATTGCATATTGTTAAACACATCAAGATCTACAAAATATGTAAAGGGTCAACGTTGTAGGACCTTTCCTTTTAGGAGTTATTGCCCTTAGAACGTCAAAATTTAGCATTTTAACAGCATTTCCTCATTACATTGAAAACGTTAACTCCTCTGACACTTTAAGTCCAAATGGAACCAAACTTGGTATAGTTGTTTATTAGCATTAGGTGTATAGAACTGATGTGGGGATTTTTGATTGGTCGTAAAACATGGCCGCTGTGGCTAAAAATAGTACATAGGGGTAAATGGCAGTTTTTTGCAAATAACTCTAAAACGGTGACAGATTTCAAAATTTTGATTGAGAACAAAAGTGATCAGCACCTCAAGATCTACCATCTCTGAAATTTTGAAGAAAATCCAACAACCCATGTAGGAGTTATTGCCCTTTTTGTGGATTTTTTGCAAATTATGCACCTGTTTAGCTCAATATCTTGAAAACTATACAAGATATTTGAGAAATTTAAATTGCATATTGTTAAGCGCATCAAGATCTACAAAATTTGTAACAGGGTCAACGTTGTAGGACCTTTCCTTTGAGGAGTTATTGCCCTTGGAACGTCAAAATTGAGCATTTTAACTGCATTTCCTTATATTGAAAATGTTAACTCCTCTGACACTTTAAGTCCAAATGGAACCAAACTTGGTATTATTGTTTATTAATATGAGAAAGACATTGCCTTAAAAGCTCGCGTAGATACAAAAATATAATCTATTCCATTGATAATTTCGAATAATGCCTGGGACGAGATAATTTGGGACGAAGTATTACTATTTTCCGCAATTTTTCAGCACGCGCAGACATTTTCGAAAACTTCCGAAAATCGAATGTTTCCGGTGACAGAATTTATTTTCAACCATCGTATTTTGAGTCTCGTGCAATTTGGCAGACTCTCTACAATAGTGAGCTCGCTACGCTCGCATATTATTAGGTGTATAGAACTGTTGTGTGGATTTTTGATTGGTTGTAAAACATGGCCGCTGTGGCTAAAAATAGAACATTAGGTTAAACTGCATTTTTTGCAAATAGCTCAAAAAGGGTGACAGATTTTTAGATTTTGATTGAGAACAAAAGTGATCAGCACCTTTAGATCCACCATATTGTCAGATGACCCCCTTATTAATCTTATGACCCTTTCAACGTTAAATAGATTTTGCCTTATAACCTTAAATTCAGGCACATATGTCAGGTGAGCGATTCAGGCTCCTGGGAGCCTCTTGTGTTAAAATCGTCAACTCCTCTGACATCATAGGTTCAATTGCCTTAAACATGGTATAGTTGTTCATTAGCATGTGTGTTAGAAAACTCTCGTTTGGAGTTTTGATTTGTTGAAAAACATGGCTGATGTTGCTTTAAATAGACCATATGGGTAAATTGTAGGTTGTTTTTTTTTTTTGGAAATAACTCCAAAACAGTGACAGATGGGATGCAAAAGTGTTCAGCACCTGTGAGCTACTGCACTGACAATTTGAAGAAGATCTAACCATCGACAAAGGAGTTGTTGCCCTTTTTCTTGATTTTTTGCACTTATTAAGTTCAATATCTTGAAAACTATTTTAGTCATTTGACTGAGAAATTTAAATTGCATGTTGTTAAGCTCTACAAAATCCATATATTGTAAAAGTTGTAGGACCCTTACTTTTAGGAATTATATCCCTTAGAACATCAAAATTGTCCATTTTCACAGTCTTTCCTCGTTGCATTGCAAGGATTTAAACTAAGGAAAAACCTTTTCATTACAATATTGCTTTAATTCCTACAAAAAATATAATATGATGGAAGTTTTTTATTGACCCCTTAAAATAACTGTTTGTGTCTTATAGCTCGAGAAAACTGTAGGAACTTCTTGATTGCCTAAATGTTCAACTAATTAAACTCTACACTTTCATGCATTAAGTTAATTAATGTTGTGAGCAATTCAGGCTTCTGAGAGCCTTTTGTCTGTTTATCTATGATATATTATTTAGTTTGTTAGTTTTGAATATAAGACTAGAAAATATTGATACATCAGCATATTGATTTTGACAGAGAACATAATTTTTATTTGATTAAAGATGCTATTAACTTAAACAAGTCTGAAGTTTATTTAAGAAAGTAAACACCATATGCTCCATGAGGGACAAATACATGTACAACAAAAACTATTTATGATAAAAATGTTTACCGCTAAAGATCACATGAAAGAGCAATTTATTAGTCCCCCCTTCCCACAAACAAGGCATTGGATATACAGGAATTACACGGTTTGTCTGTTGTGAGCACACCTACTTATATAAATTACTACATATATTTTAATGCAAATTTACAGAGCATCGAAGTTTATGTGCCCTCAATTGAAGAAGGCCTAGGGGGTTTGCACAACTAAATCATGTTGAAATAACTCTTTTGAAATTCAAAGGACGAATAACCATGCAATTCTTTTGTTGTTATAAAACAAAACGCCCCAAAAGACAAAATATGGCAATCAGTATCGTGAATTCGGGTCTGAAAGAATAAACTCATGTGCTTCGGAAGAGCAAGCAGTTTTACCTGTATATCACATTTGTTATGTTGCAGATTATCAACCAATCTTTATTTGAAAACTTTAACCCATTTGGGTCGTAGTACATACATATAGCTACATAGATAACATGCAAGCATGAGTTTACAAATACAAACATTATAACATATAAACCTTAAAAAAATAAAAAACAGTTTGCTAGTCTCCTCTCCTCAGTTCTAATGACTGTTGCAAAAAAGAAACGACTGTTTTAATTTCTTCAGGAGTTGACGGGTTTAATATGTTACTAATTATAAAACATGACAATACATGTTGACCATAGAAGACTATCATAGTTTTTTTTTATCCATATTTTGTTTTCTGCAGCATTATTTTGTCTGGTTTTTATCCAAATAGCATATTTCCTATCAGGTTTTTTAACCTTCGTTCACTTCTGTAGTTATAGTCGATACCGAAATGTGGAACATAAAGAAACGGCAATTAAAAAAATCACAATAGAAAACAGCCAGCAGTTTTCAACATGACCAGAGGTCGCTGCTCGCCGTCTTGCATTGGCCCAAGACTAAAAATACAGTACACAAGATTCAAAACCAATCCCTTAATTGTCACGGAAAGACCCATTTTTGGACATAGAACAAACAACTGATAGATCACAGGGACAAACAAAAGCTCGACAAGGATTCCTGACATAGGTTTCTTCCTATCACAATCGGATCATGATAGATGAAATGCGTCATTCATTCTAGATGAACTAATCACGTCTTCTATCGTTTCACTACATAGACTTCTCCTTATACAGAGGACAAGGCGATGTATTTTCCTTTATCTCGATATGTTTTAGAAAATATGCAACTCTTAAGAGGAGTTTTTACTGCTCAATGACCCATAAAACCCTTTAGCATTTTGTTAAAAGTAAACTAGAATATGAAAAGATATGGCATCGAATTTGACATGTTTTACAAGTTCGAATTCTGGCAATTAAACTTTGGGAGAGACCTTCTCTGATGTGTCTGATAAGGTGTAATGCGCTTCAGACCGGTCAAAAAATTTGGCCTGAAACTTTGTTGTAATTTGGGTTTCAATAAACATATTCACGTACATTACGTAAAAGCTGCGATTACTAGTACATGTATATGGTAGGTAAACCCACATTTGATAGGTCTGAGCAGAGATTGTCCCCCTTTTGGCATAACTGTTACAACTGTTACATTTTTATCCAAATAGCATATTTCCTATCAGGTTTTTTAACCTTCGTTCACTTCTGTAGTTATAGTCGATACCGAAATGTGGAACATAAAGAAACGGCAATTAAAAAAATCACAATAGAAAACAGCCAGCAGTTTTCAACATGACCAGAGGTCGCTGCTCGCCGTCTTGCATTGGCCCAAGACTAAAAATACAGTACACAAGATTCAAAACCAATCCCTTAATTGTCACGGAAAGACCCATTTTTGGACATAGAACAAACAACTGATAGATCACAGGGACAAACAAAAGCTCGACAAGGATTCCTGACATAGGTTTCTTCCTATCACAATCGGATCATGATAGATGAAATGCGTCATTCATTCTAGATGAACTAATCACGTCTTCTATCGTTTCACTACATAGACTTCTCCTTATACAGAGGACAAGGCGATGTATTTTCCTTTATCTCGATATGTTTTAGAAAATATGCAACTCTTAAGAGGAGTTTTTACTGCTCAATGACCCATAAAACCCTTTAGCATTTTGTTAAAAGTAAACTAGAATATGAAAAGATATGGCATCGAATTTGACATGTTTTACAAGTTCGAATTCTGGCAATTAAACTTTGGGAGAGACCTTCTCTGATGTGTCTGATAAGGTGTAATGCGCTTCAGACCGGTCAAAAAATTTGGCCTGAAACTTTGTTGTAATTTGGGTTTCAATAAACATATTCACGTACATTACGTAAAAGCTGCGATTACTAGTACATGTATATGGTAGGTAAACCCACATTTGATAGGTCTGAGCAGAGATTGTCCCCCTTTTGGCATAACTGTTACAACTGTTACAACGGCTTGCATAATACGTTCGGGATTTAATTTACTTACACGTTAATTCTTTCTCCGTTTACACCCCTTCAAAACATACCTCAACTTATAAAACTGGTGGTGTACTTATTGCAATTGGTTAGTTACTAGCAAAAACTGGGGATTAATTGTTAGCTTCAAAACCTTATAGCGAGCATAGCTCGCAAGCGGGCACGAAGTACCCGCTCGGAGCGGAGAGCTCTACGGTATTTGTTTCCACGAGAAATTTGCTAATGCTGATTTAGATTGTTTATGGTCCGGAAAGAGTTATTATTTTTACAAGGCCGGAGTGAATGTTAAAATAATTTATAAGAAAAGAAATAATGCTTAAAATAAAGAAGGAATGTGTCCATGGGACACGGATGCCCCCGCTAGGCCCCAAACAGGAAGTAGATGTCTGACAGACATGAAAGTCGCTAAGGACATACAGTTTGTCATACTGAACCATCCTACCAAGTTTCAAATCATTCTCATGTACGGTTGCTGAGAAAAGCTTGACGGAAATTTTCATAGTCATGTTCACATATTTTCACATGGCCTAAGTCCCAAACAGGAAGTAGATGTCTGACAGACATGAAAATCGCTTAGGACATACTGTTTGTCATACTGAACCATCCTACCAAGTTTCAAGTCATTCTCATGTACGGTTGCTGAGAAAAGCTTGACGGAAATTTTCATAGTCATGTTCACATATTTTCACATGGCCTAAGTCCCAAACATATTACACTTATTTTAGATCATTTGCATAGAGCTAATAGTCTTTAAACTTACAGAATTGATTATTATATATGAATTATAACTGTCAGAAATAAAGTAGCAATTTATAGGTACATGAAGAATACACCTATCCAATAACCATCAAAATTACCATCATCTTGCTGGCTTGCATCTGTGTTAAATATTTTTATAATTAGGATGTAAAAAGTAGTCACCCATTGCATTGATTCACATTAACATTCATGCATCTATTATTGTCTTCTTAATCTTTAAACAAAGTAAGTTAAGTGTATATTTTGATAAAATTTTATGACATGCCTTATTCTTAAAGGTGCAAAATATGCAATAAAAAATAAGTTAACCTTATTGTCCTAGGCCAAAAGGTTAATTTAATGCAAAAAATAAAAAATTTTCCCAATGTAAGGGACCTACAGGAGTTGTTAACTTCCATTGTAAAGGTAGGTACAAATGTGCCGCCCAAAAAGGTCTACTTTTTGGTGTGTCATATATGTGAAAAGGGTGCAAATTTCAGATGTTGCATATATGAAAAGTGTACTTTTCACAAATGTTATACTAGTATATCAATAGAAAAAAGAGTGACAGATAATCCATGTTTTGTCTGCTTGTGACCCTAATTGTACATACATTTGGTAACTTTTACCATTCAAACTTGATTTTAATAGAATATCTATAAAATATGCCAAGTTAAAGCTTATTTGGATCTTTTTAGCTCACCTGACCTGAAGGGTCATGTGAGCTATTGCCATCACTTGGCACCCCGTTGTCCCTCTGTCCTTTGTCCATTGTCTGTCTGTTAACTTTTTCAAATGTTGACGCCTCTGACACCATAAGTCCAATTGCAACCAAACTTGGTACAGTTGTTGATTGGCATGAGTGCTACAAAACAGGGATTAAATAAAACTATACAAAACGATCATTTGAATTTTTGATTCGTAAAAAAATCATGACAAAGTAGAACTCAGGAGAAAATTGCAGTTTTTAGCAAATAACTCGAAAACTGTCACAGATATAAACATTCTGGTTAAGCTAAATTGATCAGCACCTAAAGATATATCTGCCCTGAAATTTTGAAGAAGATCCAACAACCCATGTATGAGTTATTGCCCTTTTTCTTGATTTTTTTTTCCAAATTTTGCACTTTTAAAGGTAGATATCTTGAAAACTATTGAAGATATTGCATGTTGTTAATATAAGTACATCAAGATCTACAAAATTCGTAAAGGGTCCAAGTTGTAGGACCTTTAATTCAGGAGTTGTTCCCCTTAGAATGTCAAACTTGACCATTTTTACAGCATTTCCTCGTTATTAGACTTGAGTTCACGTTGCTGAATACGGTTTTGCTGTTATGTGTGTTTGTGTTTTATGTTATGTGGTTTGTTTTGTTGTGATGATTTTTGTCTGCCGGTTTTGTCTTTGTCTTTACGATTTTATGATACTGATTACCCCTTTGGTACACCTTTGCTTCATTAGCTCACCTGACCCGAAGGGTCATGTGAGCTATTGTCATCACTTGGCGTCCGTCGTCCGTCGTCCGTAAACTTTTTAAAACGTTAACTCCTCTGACACCATAAGTCCAATTGCAACCAAACTTGGTATGGTTGTTCATTAGCATTTGGTGCTTAGAACTGATGTTGGGATTTTTGATTCGTCGTAAAACATGGCCGCCATGGCTAAAAATAGAACATAGGGGTAAAATGCAGTTTTTTTGCAAATAACTCAAAAACGGCTACAGATATCAAAATTCTGGCATAGGGTAAAATTGATCAGCACCTCAAGATCTACCTTTTAAAGAAAATCCAACGACCCATGTAGGAGTTATTGCCCTTTTTGTGGATTTTTTTGCAAATTTTGCACCTGTTTAGCTCAATATCTTGAAAACTATACTAGATATTTGAGAAATTTAAATTGCATATTGTTAAACACATCAAGATCTACAAAATATGTAAAGGGTCAACGTTGTAGGACCTTTCCTTTTAGGAGTTATTGCCCTTAGAACGTCAAAATTTAGCATTTTAACAGCATTTCCTCATTACATTGAAAACGTTAACTCCTCTGACACTTTAAGTCCAAATGGAACCAAACTTGGTATAGTTGTTTATTAGCATTAGGTGTATAGAACTGATGTGGGGATTTTTGATTGGTCGTAAAACATGGCCGCTGTGGCTAAAAATAGTACATAGGGGTAAATGGCAGTTTTTTGCAAATAACTCTAAAACGGTGACAGATTTCAAAATTTTGATTGAGAACAAAAGTGATCAGCACCTCAAGATCTACCATCTCTGAAATTTTGAAGAAAATCCAACAACCCATGTAGGAGTTATTGCCCTTTTTGTGGATTTTTTGCAAATTATGCACCTGTTTAGCTCAATATCTTGAAAACTATACAAGATATTTGAGAAATTTAAATTGCATATTGTTAAGCGCATCAAGATCTACAAAATTTGTAACAGGGTCAACGTTGTAGGACCTTTCCTTTGAGGAGTTATTGCCCTTGGAACGTCAAAATTGAGCATTTTAACTGCATTTCCTTATATTGAAAATGTTAACTCCTCTGACACTTTAAGTCCAAATGGAACCAAACTTGGTATTATTGTTTATTAATATGAGAAAGACATTGCCTTAAAAGCTCGCGTAGATACAAAAATATAATCTATTCCATTGATAATTTCGAATAATGCCTGGGACGAGATAATTTGGGACGAAGTATTACTATTTTCCGCAATTTTTCAGCACGCGCAGACATTTTCGAAAACTTCCGAAAATCGAATGTTTCCGGTGACAGAATTTATTTTCAACCATCGTATTTTGAGTCTCGTGCAATTTGGCAGACTCTCTACAATAGTGAGCTCGCTACGCTCGCATATTATTAGGTGTATAGAACTGTTGTGTGGATTTTTGATTGGTTGTAAAACATGGCCGCTGTGGCTAAAAATAGAACATTAGGTTAAACTGCATTTTTTGCAAATAGCTCAAAAAGGGTGACAGATTTTTAGATTTTGATTGAGAACAAAAGTGATCAGCACCTTTAGATCCACCATATTGTCAGATGACCCCCTTATTAATCTTATGACCCTTTCAACGTTAAATAGATTTTGCCTTATAACCTTAAATTCAGGCACATATGTCAGGTGAGCGATTCAGGCTCCTGGGAGCCTCTTGTGTTAAAATCGTCAACTCCTCTGACATCATAGGTTCAATTGCCTTAAACATGGTATAGTTGTTCATTAGCATGTGTGTTAGAAAACTCTCGTTTGGAGTTTTGATTTGTTGAAAAACATGGCTGATGTTGCTTTAAATAGACCATATGGGTAAATTGTAGGTTGTTTTTTTTTTTGGAAATAACTCCAAAACAGTGACAGATGGGATGCAAAAGTGTTCAGCACCTGTGAGCTACTGCACTGACAATTTGAAGAAGATCTAACCATCGACAAAGGAGTTGTTGCCCTTTTTCTTGATTTTTTGCACTTATTAAGTTCAATATCTTGAAAACTATTTTAGTCATTTGACTGAGAAATTTAAATTGCATGTTGTTAAGCTCTACAAAATCCATATATTGTAAAAGTTGTAGGACCCTTACTTTTAGGAATTATATCCCTTAGAACATCAAAATTGTCCATTTTCACAGTCTTTCCTCGTTGCATTGCAAGGATTTAAACTAAGGAAAAACCTTTTCATTACAATATTGCTTTAATTCCTACAAAAAATATAATATGATGGAAGTTTTTTATTGACCCCTTAAAATAACTGTTTGTGTCTTATAGCTCGAGAAAACTGTAGGAACTTCTTGATTGCCTAAATGTTCAACTAATTAAACTCTACACTTTCATGCATTAAGTTAATTAATGTTGTGAGCAATTCAGGCTTCTGAGAGCCTTTTGTCTGTTTATCTATGATATATTATTTAGTTTGTTAGTTTTGAATATAAGACTAGAAAATATTGATACATCAGCATATTGATTTTGACAGAGAACATAATTTTTATTTGATTAAAGATGCTATTAACTTAAACAAGTCTGAAGTTTATTTAAGAAAGTAAACACCATATGCTCCATGAGGGACAAATACATGTACAACAAAAACTATTTATGATAAAAATGTTTACCGCTAAAGATCACATGAAAGAGCAATTTATTAGTCCCCCCTTCCCACAAACAAGGCATTGGATATACAGGAATTACACGGTTTGTCTGTTGTGAGCACACCTACTTATATAAATTACTACATATATTTTAATGCAAATTTACAGAGCATCGAAGTTTATGTGCCCTCAATTGAAGAAGGCCTAGGGGGTTTGCACAACTAAATCATGTTGAAATAACTCTTTTGAAATTCAAAGGACGAATAACCATGCAATTCTTTTGTTGTTATAAAACAAAACGCCCCAAAAGACAAAATATGGCAATCAGTATCGTGAATTCGGGTCTGAAAGAATAAACTCATGTGCTTCGGAAGAGCAAGCAGTTTTACCTGTATATCACATTTGTTATGTTGCAGATTATCAACCAATCTTTATTTGAAAACTTTAACCCATTTGGGTCGTAGTACATACATATAGCTACATAGATAACATGCAAGCATGAGTTTACAAATACAAACATTATAACATATAAACCTTAAAAAAATAAAAAACAGTTTGCTAGTCTCCTCTCCTCAGTTCTAATGACTGTTGCAAAAAAGAAACGACTGTTTTAATTTCTTCAGGAGTTGACGGGTTTAATATGTTACTAATTATAAAACATGACAATACATGTTGACCATAGAAGACTATCATAGTTTTTTTTTATCCATATTTTGTTTTCTGCAGCATTATTTTGTCTGGTTTTTATCCAAATAGCATATTTCCTATCAGGTTTTTTAACCTTCGTTCACTTCTGTAGTTATAGTCGATACCGAAATGTGGAACATAAAGAAACGGCAATTAAAAAAATCACAATAGAAAACAGCCAGCAGTTTTCAACATGACCAGAGGTCGCTGCTCGCCGTCTTGCATTGGCCCAAGACTAAAAATACAGTACACAAGATTCAAAACCAATCCCTTAATTGTCACGGAAAGACCCATTTTTGGACATAGAACAAACAACTGATAGATCACAGGGACAAACAAAAGCTCGACAAGGATTCCTGACATAGGTTTCTTCCTATCACAATCGGATCATGATAGATGAAATGCGTCATTCATTCTAGATGAACTAATCACGTCTTCTATCGTTTCACTACATAGACTTCTCCTTATACAGAGGACAAGGCGATGTATTTTCCTTTATCTCGATATGTTTTAGAAAATATGCAACTCTTAAGAGGAGTTTTTACTGCTCAATGACCCATAAAACCCTTTAGCATTTTGTTAAAAGTAAACTAGAATATGAAAAGATATGGCATCGAATTTGACATGTTTTACAAGTTCGAATTCTGGCAATTAAACTTTGGGAGAGACCTTCTCTGATGTGTCTGATAAGGTGTAATGCGCTTCAGACCGGTCAAAAAATTTGGCCTGAAACTTTGTTGTAATTTGGGTTTCAATAAACATATTCACGTACATTACGTAAAAGCTGCGATTACTAGTACATGTATATGGTAGGTAAACCCACATTTGATAGGTCTGAGCAGAGATTGTCCCCCTTTTGGCATAACTGTTACAACTGTTACATTTTTATCCAAATAGCATATTTCCTATCAGGTTTTTTAACCTTCGTTCACTTCTGTAGTTATAGTCGATACCGAAATGTGGAACATAAAGAAACGGCAATTAAAAAAATCACAATAGAAAACAGCCAGCAGTTTTCAACATGACCAGAGGTCGCTGCTCGCCGTCTTGCATTGGCCCAAGACTAAAAATACAGTACACAAGATTCAAAACCAATCCCTTAATTGTCACGGAAAGACCCATTTTTGGACATAGAACAAACAACTGATAGATCACAGGGACAAACAAAAGCTCGACAAGGATTCCTGACATAGGTTTCTTCCTATCACAATCGGATCATGATAGATGAAATGCGTCATTCATTCTAGATGAACTAATCACGTCTTCTATCGTTTCACTACATAGACTTCTCCTTATACAGAGGACAAGGCGATGTATTTTCCTTTATCTCGATATGTTTTAGAAAATATGCAACTCTTAAGAGGAGTTTTTACTGCTCAATGACCCATAAAACCCTTTAGCATTTTGTTAAAAGTAAACTAGAATATGAAAAGATATGGCATCGAATTTGACATGTTTTACAAGTTCGAATTCTGGCAATTAAACTTTGGGAGAGACCTTCTCTGATGTGTCTGATAAGGTGTAATGCGCTTCAGACCGGTCAAAAAATTTGGCCTGAAACTTTGTTGTAATTTGGGTTTCAATAAACATATTCACGTACATTACGTAAAAGCTGCGATTACTAGTACATGTATATGGTAGGTAAACCCACATTTGATAGGTCTGAGCAGAGATTGTCCCCCTTTTGGCATAACTGTTACAACTGTTACAACGGCTTGCATAATACGTTCGGGATTTAATTTACTTACACGTTAATTCTTTCTCCGTTTACACCCCTTCAAAACATACCTCAACTTATAAAACTGGTGGTGTACTTATTGCAATTGGTTAGTTACTAGCAAAAACTGGGGATTAATTGTTAGCTTCAAAACCTTATAGCGAGCATAGCTCGCAAGCGGGCACGAAGTACCCGCTCGGAGCGGAGAGCTCTACGGTATTTGTTTCCACGAGAAATTTGCTAATGCTGATTTAGATTGTTTATGGTCCGGAAAGAGTTATTATTTTTACAAGGCCGGAGTGAATGTTAAAATAATTTATAAGAAAAGAAATAATGCTTAAAATAAAGAAGGAATGTGTCCATGGGACACGGATGCCCCCGCTAGGCCCCAAACAGGAAGTAGATGTCTGACAGACATGAAAGTCGCTAAGGACATACAGTTTGTCATACTGAACCATCCTACCAAGTTTCAAATCATTCTCATGTACGGTTGCTGAGAAAAGCTTGACGGAAATTTTCATAGTCATGTTCACATATTTTCACATGGCCTAAGTCCCAAACAGGAAGTAGATGTCTGACAGACATGAAAATCGCTTAGGACATACTGTTTGTCATACTGAACCATCCTACCAAGTTTCAAGTCATTCTCATGTACGGTTGCTGAGAAAAGCTTGACGGAAATTTTCATAGTCATGTTCACATATTTTCACATGGCCTAAGTCCCAAACAGGAAGTAGATGTCCGACAGGTCTCAAAATCGCTTAGGACACACTGTTTGTCATACTGAACCATCCTACCAAGTTTCAAGTCATTCTCATGTACGGTTGCTGAGAAAAGCTTGACGGAAATTTTCATAGTCATGTTCACATATTTTCACATGGCCTAAGTCCCAAACAGGAAGTAGATGTCCGACAGGTCTCAAAATCGCTTAGGACGTACTGTTTGTCATACTGAACCATCCTACCAAGTTTCAAGTCATTCGCATGTACGGTTGCTGAGAAAAGCTTGACGGAAATTCGTACGGACGGACGTACGGGACGTACGTACGGACGTACGTACGGACGGACATGAGTAAAACTTAATGCCCCCCGACATGTTGTCGCGGGGGCATAAAAATAATAAATTGCTGATATTACAAGAAAATAATATTCTTAAAATAATAAATACACATAAGCTGCTTGTTTCGTCTTGGTTATATGCACGTACGAAACTAACGTGTCTCAAAGCTTAATCGCCCCATACCATCTCGACCCAAAAAAGGCAAATGGAAATATTGGAAAATAAACAAAACGTAGTCCCTTTTAGATATGCTCGCATTTAGGCAATGCCTACTCCATATTATTTGCTTTTAACTTTGAAATGTGGTTTTCCCTACCATTTTATAAATTGTGGCAGTGGAAACGCCGCGCATCTACTTCGCGCCTCCACTAGGGAGTTTAACGTCGTGACTTTACCTAGATATAGGTCTGTAACGACGTTGACACCTTTTTATGCCCCCGCGACGACATGTCCGGGGGCATTAAGTTTTACTCATGTCTGTCCGTCCGTCCGTCCGTACGTCCGTCCGTACGAATTTCCGTCAAGCTTTTCTCAGTAACCATACATGAGAATGATTTGAAACTTGGTAGGATGGTTGAGTATGACAAACTATACGTCCTAAGCGATTTTGAGAACTATCGGACATCTACTTCCTGTTTGGGACTTAGGCCAATTTTAAAGTATGTGAACATGATATGAAATTTTCCGTCAAGCTTTTCTCAGGAATCTTACATGAGAATGATTTGAAACTTGGTAGGATGGTTCAGTATGACAAACTATAAGTCCTAAACAATTTTGAACCCTGTCGGACATCTACTTCCTCTTTGGGACTTAGGCCAATGTGAAAATATGTGAACATGATATGAAAATTTCCGTCAAGCTTTTCTCAGGAACTGTATACCAGAATGTTTTGAAACTTGGTAGGATGGATCAGTATGACAAACTGTATGTCCTTAGCGATTTTCAGACCTGTCAGAAATCTACTTCCTGTTTGGGGCCAGCGGGGGCATCCGTGTCCCATGGACACATTCTTTCTTTATTTTTTATTATTTTAACCAATTAAAACACGATAACATAAAAGAATCGAACGTCAAATTAAGTACAAATTTTATCACCACCATAAAAAATTAAATCGTCTAAAATCGAGTGCAGTGGCATCTTCCGTCAATGCAATGAGGGTTTCCACGGTCACATTTGCAGTCTGATTGGGCTGTGCATGCTGAAAGTATAAACCGAAAGTATCATGATGAAGTTTGAAATTGTTGAAATCGAACTGAATAGATGTTTAATTTTGAGTGAAAATATACTGAACTTTTCAAATTGGTCAAAAAGGTCAGATTCTAGGCAGGTATCGATAAAACTGTCCATTGGGTTTATAAAATGCATGATTACTAGTATATCAGGGCTGACCTCTCGTCGGCAGCTTTAAAATCAAAACATTGAAGATCGAAAACTATAAGCACCGAAACAAAAGGAAGCCATATGTCGCCATTGTGTGCGGTGAAATGGAAGAAACCTGCAGGTGTTTTAAACGATTTAAAAATCGACAAGCGATCGGGCTAGCGATTACCCTCTTGCAGCTGTTATTAAGTAACTTAATAAGTCAAATCCCCAAAAAGGCAATTAGATGTAAAATACTGCAAAGCTAAATTACATTTGGAAATCGAGTGTATAAAATTGTACTCACTGTTTCCGCCATCTCGGACACATGTGCACTCGTTGTGGACACATCTCACGCTATAGGCTCCATCACTGCAGGTTGTCAACTTACAGTCTCTATCATCACTGCATCTTTCAGCAGCACACACTTAAAATAATTAAAATTTGCTGTTTATATGTATGTGAATGTATCGGGTTGACGTTGGTACGCCTTATAACATATTAAAAAAAGACTTGTAAGCTTTGGTGCTTACACAAGTCCGTACTCGCTTGTTTGTATCTTTTGGGTCTTTGTTTGTTGTCTTGTTTTATTTTATTCATCAGAAGAAAAATATTTAGAATGAAGAGAATATTAATTCAAGGCTTCCAATACGTATTGTAAGTTAAATCAAACAGCTAAAGGATGTTGGCTGGTCGGTTGTTGAGATTTTTTTTCGATTTTCGGAATCCTTTGAATTTTACTATTAAAGTATTGCTAATAATATAATCCATTTTGGCCAGTAACTACCTATTTTATATTTATATTGGGTTTATTGGGTCATGAACGGCCTACTTAATATATAGTTTTATAAATTTCTTGTTATGTTTTCATAGCTTTTTAAACTAAGACAAGTCTAATATTTTAACGAATGAAAAAGTCAGAGAACCCATTTCCCCGACAAATTTTGAACACTTTCCCCGGAAACGAGTACGACAGGCTTTGATTTTTTAAGCTAAAACCTATGGTCTTTTTAAGTATACAAATTGTGACACCTTTTTATTTTCAAACTAACCAGCGAATATTCTTAAAAACAACGCTTACTTACATACCTGTGTTTAAGTCTTAGACAATATCAAGTTTAAGTTTAGAGGGAACAATTATTTGATTTTTAGTAGGGTAGGTGATATGGTAAACTTTAAAATTATAAGGCAGGATGCCAACAGTCTGGAAATAAAAAGGCAGGACAGAGCTTTGATTGATAAAAAGGGCAGGATGCTGTATTTTGCTGAAAAAAATTATAGTTAGTTTAAAAATAAAAATTGCGTAGGCTACCGCGCACGCAAAAAATTCCAGGCTCCCGATTTTTTCTAAAAGGACAAGGTATGATAAGGGCTATTTTTGGCCTCTTTTTCAAAAGTGAAATTTTATGCTAAAATATTGATTTATTTCATATTAAGTAATGAAAGTTTATAAATTTAAATGGTTTAAACAAAGAGTTCAACAATTCTAATTTATCATTTGGTCAAACTTGATGAAAAAGTGGCTTTTTCTCAAAATTAGGCATTTTGTTGTACGTTTTTGGCTTAAATAACTATGAGCGGACAAGCGACCCACAAAAATATTTTACCTGTTAATTTGTCAAACCAGAACTAATGTTTCCAGAAATTATCTTTGTGGACCGCAGGTCCACTTGATTAAAATCTCACAAAAACGGTATCATTTTAACAATTTTCAGCTAATTTTGCTACATTTCACAGTTTAATCATTTTGTGCACATGCGTAATAACGCCATATGTCAAATTTTTAATAAAATTTTGCCTGTTCCAAAAATATACTTTCTTAATCACAAAATTACACTGTTATTATTCAATATTCCAATTTTGTCTAATTTAGGGGGCCAATTCGTGCTCTTATCCTATGTTGTCCTTAAATAAAGACAGGTCGAAAAACTCCATAGCCCCCATAAAAATCAAATTGTCACTCCCTAAAAAAAATGAACTAACTAACATTGAAAAGCACACGAAGAATAAATTTCAACCTGCGTACATGATTGAAAATTTTTCAGTTTCTGGCGTTGAATGTTCGAGTAAGCTGAAATCGGGTAAAATCGTTTGGGTAAGAGGACGACCATTTGATTCTGAGGGGGAGGGGGGCTGGCAGTTTCGGTCGAGACAGATTATTTAAAATTTTGCGGGCCAGAATATCTTTTATTATTGCATAATAAAACCTCAAAGAAGTTAAGCAAATACAAATGATACATGTAAAAAAAACCATACAAAAACAATGAACATGTAACTCTTCATTCAAAGACATTAAAGTATTTATTTGACCAATGTAGCAATGTGGCAAGAATATTTATTTTCTGCATACAATAGCTTAATTAAGCAAAGATCTTGGGACAGATTATTTATTTTCTTGCAAACAGAGGCCAGACTATTTATTTCCAACTTTTTCCATGCAGGCCAGAATATTTATTTACAAAAAACTGCCAGCCCCCCTCAAAATCAAATGATCGTCCCCTTAGAGCTTGTGTAATAATAAGATTTAGTTTTTAAATTTTAGAAGCTATACACGGAAAAATAATTCAAAGCAGCGGTCTTTTAATCAAATTGCACAGTAATAGCAAAAACCTGATCCCCTTTTTAACATTTTATTTAAAGAATTAACTTATCTAACTACTTTTTGTTTGAAATTAGTTGAAGAATGCATCGAAAACTTAGAAGCAAACTACACGGGGTAATACCGGCTACTGTTAATCCTGGCAAACTGAAGATTGTAAGAAAACTAACAGGTGCACGATTTTTTACAAAGAGAAAAACAAAAGGACAAAACGATAGACAGCTGTCTAATCAAAGTCTGGTGTCTTCCTCTTCTCCTCTTCTTTAAATATTTTGGACTGTCTTCAGTTTTCCAGCGGTAAACAGTAGCCGGTAAAACCTCATTAACTAGAATTATATAAATCTTACCAACAAAGAGAGCTACACAGACAATCAAAAGTTTCATGGTTGTGACGATCAATGATAAACGTACCGTACACTGTTGTCGGAAAGCTTTATATCTGTTTCTGGGCACTGGTCAATGGGAAATCCACACCTGGAAGGTTCACGTTTACGTGACTTACAAAATTCTTCAAATTGTATAAGCCAATATCCTTTAGTCATAAGTCAATGTCCTTAAATTATTTTTCATATTATTTTCCTATAGAAATTAATCACATGAGTATAACAAAGGCTCCCAAGAGTCTGAATCGCCCACCAGAACTACACAGATACATATATTTGTAGATATTATTGTGCTTAACCATATGCGATTTAAATTTCTGAAATATCTTGGTTAGTTTTCAAGATATTGGGCTTAATAAGTGCAAATTTGGCAAAAATTAGGAAAAATAACAATAACTCCCACATCAGCAGTCAGATCTGCTCCGAAATTTCAGGACAGGTAGATCTTAATATGCTGATCACTTTTGATTCTTGCACAATTTTGATATCTGAAACCATTTTTGAGTTATTAGCAAAAAATGCAATTAACCCCTATGTTCTATTTTTAGCCATGGCGGCCATGTTTTTTAATGAACCAAAACTCTGAACGATAGTATTGTACACATAATGCTACTAAACAACTGTACCAAGTTTGGTTGCATTGGACTCATGGTGTCGGACAAGTTAACGTTTGAAAAATTGTTAACAGACGGCGACGACGACGACAGACGACGACAACGGACGCCAAGTGATGGTATAAGCTCACATGGAGCTTCGGTCCAGGTGAGCTAAAAACGAGAAGAAAAGTAAGAAATGATATTCATCACGTCCCAGTTAAATTGAAAATCACAATGGTCCACTGACTTACTTATATATGAAAAAACTAGAGGCTCCCAGGAGCCCAAATCGCTCACCTTATCTCTTATGCTAAAGCCTCTTACCTGGTGTGCAACATGGTCCACATGTTCTTGATACATTAAAGAAACTTATTAGGAGAGAAAACACTTTTAACGCCAAGAATACAAAGTTACAAAGCTTTCCATTTGAAAAAAAACCCCAAACATATTAAGTTGAAATTAAAATTGAAAACACTTAAAAGGATGATCTGACAATTTTGACCCTGAAATCATTTTTGTAGATCTTAATGAGCTGAACAATTTTGCAATGCTAACTAACTCTTATGGCTTTCAAGATAAAGTCCAAAAATTGTGAAAATGGTCCATTTTGACGATTAAGGGGAAATAACTCCTTTAAGGAGTCGTCCCATAACTTTGACTCAATAGAGAGTTTTGTAGAGCTTTTGATGCTGAAGAAGGAAGGTTGCTTCGGATTTTCTCAATCTCTTATGTATACATGTTACACTTTTTGAGCTATAAGCTAAAAACTATGGTCTGATCCCCTGTTCTATTTTTAGTAACGGTGGCAATGTTGGTTGGTCGATGTTCACAAATTTCACAAAGTTGGTAGAGGACATCCTACAGATCAAGTGTACAAAGTTTCAAAGCAATCTCACCGGTGGTTTCAGAGAAGAAGATTTTTTAAAAATCAGTTAAAATTGATAGAAAAGTCAGTTAAAGGAGGATAACTCTTAAACGGTTGATCTGACAATTTTGACCCTGAAATAATTTTTATAGATCTCAATGCTAACTTTTCCTCTAGCACTTACAGTTTTCAAGATAAAGTCCAAAAACTGTGAAAATGGTCAATTTTGACGATTTAGGGGAAATAACTCCTATAAGGAGTCGTCCTACAACTTTGACTCAATGGAGAGTTTTGTAGAGCTTTTGATGCTGAAGAAGTAAGGTTGCTTCGGATTTTTTCTATCTCTTATTCTTTTTGAGCTACAAGCTAAAAACTATGGCCTGACCCCCCTGTTCTATTTTTAGTAACGGCAGCCATGTTGGTTGGGCGACGTTCACAAATTTCCCCAACTTGGCAGAGGACATCCAAAAGATCAAGTGTACAAAGTTTCAAAGCAATCCCATCAGTGGTTTCAGAGAAGAAGATGTTTGAAGAAAAGTTAACGGACGGACGGACGATGGACGGACGGACGACGGACGCTTAACGATGACAATAGCTCACATGACCCTGTGGGTCAGGTGAGCTAAAAAAGGTTTGTTATATCTTGTACAGATTAGTACACATGAGCTGGCAATCATCTTCAGAACTATCACCCCAACTCTCCCCCAATTTTAATTTCAGAATCAAGCTGCCTAGTCGTATTAGAAAACCAAAGAGTATAACAAGTTTATTTGATTTTACAATTGTAAGTTACAAAATATATATTGTAAAAAGCATGAAATATATCAATAAAGTTTGATACAAGAGGCTCCCAGGAGCCTGAATCGCTCACCTGGTCTTGATGTTGACCCCATACTTTTGTAGAGCTAAATGAGCTGAACATTTAAGCAAGCAACAGCTTTTCTCTACCTGCAATAGTTTTCATTCTATAGGCCAAAAACACCATTTTTCACCTATAAGGGGCCATAACCCCTATAAGGAATCATCTGACAACTTCGACCCTATGGAGACTTTTGTAGAGCTAAATGAGCTGAACATTTAAGCAAGCAAAAGCTAATCTCTATGTGCAATAGTTTTCATTCTGTAGGCCAAAAACATGAAAAAATGCCATTTTTCAGGGGCCGTAACCCCTATAAGGGGTTTTCTGACAACTTCGATCCTATGGAGACTTTCGTAGAGCTAAATGAGCTAAACATTTAAGCAAGCAACAGCTAATCTCTATCTGCAATAGTTTTCATTCTGTAGGCCAAAAACATGAAAAATGGCCATTTTTCACCTTTAAGGGGCTGTAACCCCTATAAGGGGTCATCTGACAACTTCGACCCTATGGAGACTTTTGTAGAGTTAAATGAGCTGAACATTTAAGCAAGCAACAGCTAATCTCTATCTGCAATAGTTTTCATTCTGTAGGCCAAAAACATGAAAAAATGCTATTTTTCACCTTTAAGGGGCCGTAACCCCTATAAGGGGTCATCTGACAACTTTGACCGAATGGAGACTTTTGTAGAGCTTTTGATGCTGAATCAGTAGCGTGGCCTCAGATTTCCTCTATCTCTTATACTTTTTGATTTATAAGCCAAAAACAGTAGTCTGACCCCCCTAGTCTATTTTTAGTAACGGCGGCCATGTTTTTTAACGGATTAAAAATCAAAACACAAGTTTGGTGCAGGACACCCTAAGGATCATTCATACCAAGTTTCATTAAATTCTGTTTGGTAGTTTCAGAGGAGAAGATTTTTGAAAAATTGTTAACAGACGACGACAGACGACGACGACAGACGACGACGACGACGACGACGACAGACGACGACGACGGACGCCAAGTGATGGTAATAGCTCACCTGGACCTTCGGTCCAGGTGAGCTAATAATATAGGACGGTGTCATTTAGATTTCTGTACTTATTGTCCAAAGTGTTTCGCTGCCTCGTGTTTCTTCAAATCCCATTTATGTTTGTACCCATTTCCACACAAGTCACAAACAAACGGTTTTTCATCGGAATGAACGGCTTGATGGGATTGAAGTCTCCTTTCGGTAGTGAATTTCCGTCCACAGGTTCCACAACAAAACTTAGACTTTTCTGAGTGATAGAGAAGATTATGATTGGTAAGGCCTGCCTGGGTTTTAAAGGTTTTGCAGCACAGATCACATAGTCCAGCTATATCACTTGCATGAAGAGAGTGGCAGTGATTTTTCCAAGATTCTACAGTTCGAAATTCGGCTAGGTTGCAAACTTTACACGGGATTAGAATGACAGGAGAATGAAGCTGGGTATTGCCATCATCTGAAAATATATCATTAAATGTCATTAAAGATTGAGGTGGTCTTAACTGAAAAATTACAACATATAAAAAAAAATAGAGAAAACTGTATAACTATTCATCATATATTCCAGTCTGTCAGTGTGGTAAAGTATACACGAGGAGCTATTGTGCTCGTTAACTGTTGGGGGGGGGGGGCATACACAAACTCTTGATTAAGTTAAATAATCTTTCTCTAAATTGATGTACTGGGTCAATGCGTATAAGAAATTTAGGAGTACCAATTTGTAGCATAAAGTTGTCTTCGTACACTTTCCACCATTTTATTTTTATATTTCAACTAGTCGAAGCAGCCACGCTGCATATCCCCGCGCTACTCTGGTGTTTGATAGTATAAGGGCAAATAATTGAAAGAAATAAACTATGACTATAATGAGCATTACTAGTACTATCAAATGTACATGTATATGCATTAATATGAGACTTTTCCTTGGTAGTGGGAGTGATAGTAATGTAAAGAATTATGCATGACGAAGGAATGTGCCCTTAGGCTATCTATGCTGCCCAACTCCTAATGGCATTATCAAAATTCCGAAACCTTCGGCAGAATCTACATCCATAGTGCAACTGCTGAGCTAAGTTTCAGTTCCGTATTCCAAATAGCCTGGGAGGAGTTGCGTGACGAAGGAATAATGTGCCCTAAGGCTACCTAAGCAGACCAGCCCCTAGGGGCCATATCAAAATTCTGAAACCTTTGGCAGAATCCATGGTGCAACTACTGAGCCAAATTTCAGTGGGGTATTCCAAATAACCTAGGAGGAGTTGGGTAACGAAGGAATAATGTGCCCTTAGGCTCCCTATGCAGCCCATCCCCAAGGGGCCATATCAAAATTCCGAAACCTTCGTCAGAATCTACATCCATAGTGCAAGTACTGAGCCAAGTTTCAGTTCCGTATTCCAAATATCATGGGAGGAGTTGCGTGAGGAAGGAATAATGTGCCCTTAGGCTCCCTATGCAGCCCAGCCCCTAGGGGCCATATCAAAATTCCGAAACCTTCGGCAGAATCTACATCCATAGTGCAACTACTGAGCCAAGTTTCAGTTCCGTATTCCAAATAACCTGGGAGGAGTTGTGTGACGAAGGAATAAAGTGCCCTTAGGCTATCAATGCTGCCCAGCCCCTAGGGGCCATATCAAAATTCCGAAACCTTCGGCAGAATCTACATCCATAGTGCAACTACTGAGCCAAGTTTCAGTTCAGTATTCCAAATAACCTGGGGGGAGTTGCGTGACGAAGGTATAATGTGTCCTTTGGCTACCAATGCTGCCCAGCCCCTAGGGGCCATATCAAAATTCCGAAACCTTCGGCAGAATCTACATCCATAGTGCAACTACTGAGCCAAGTTTCAGTTCCGTATTCCTAATACCCTGGGAGGAGTTGCGTGACGAAGGAATAATGTGCCCTTAGGCTACCTATGCAGCCCAGCCCTATCAAAATTCCGAAACCTTCAGCACAGTCCCCAACCACAATGCAATCAATGACCCAAGTTTCATCTTTCTATTCCTAGTGGTTACAGAGATTATCCTGGACATTAACGCCATACGTACGGACGTACGTACGTACGTACATCGAACAGCAAAACATTATCCCCGCTCTTTCGCTAGCGCGGGGATAATGATTAGTTTTGCAACATTTCAACAGATATTTGTCAAGGCAAAGCTTTTACGATGGAGGTTGGATTCCTTGAATTGATGACTGTACGGTAAGAATGCCGGGAAGGGAATGGTCTAAGTCCTGGGTTGGGAAACAAGCTTTAGGTTTTGAAATTCTTTCTCCAGTTTGCAGTTTGCGAGTGTGGCCTTTGTAGAGAGCACAATTGAGCCTACTCTTATCGAACAAAGGGTCTTTTGCGTACATGGAGAATTACTATCCTGTTCAGTATTAATTATCAATAAAATATTGGTCGCCTTTAAGGTGGCTCTTTTACGCCAATATTGGTGCTTGTTTTTGTTCTTATGAAAATGCGAACGAGCTCGCTGTCGAAGGGAATTATTACACAAAGACAATTTATTTCATAAATTATTTTGTGGAATTTGTACTGGTTCATGAATATTCATATACATGTAGCATGAGAAAGGTTAAACCAATCAAAATTGAGGAGGTGCGGCTAATGTTTAATAAATGCAGAGTGCGCTCTGATTACGTATTGAAAATTTGTTCTGTAAATTTTATACGAATTGCAAATTACCACCTCCTCCCATTTCCACCACCCAATATTTTCAGCTAAGAATATTTAGTATAAAAAAGTAGATAAGGCCATGTAGGTTATTAGGTATATTTGCGTAACTGCTTTATATGTTTTATACTCTATGTATATATCAGTTAAATGTAATATTATGCAACATTTGTTTTTCGAACTTTTACAAATTTATCATATTTGAGGTTCTATTATTGTGTTATGTATCTTTAAGGTGGCGCTTTTTGATCCCTACCTTCGCATTATTATTGTATTGTTTATATAAATTTTATATGCTTGCTATCAGTATTAATTATCAATAAAATATTGGTCGCCTTTCAATGTGGCTCTTTTACGCCTAATGAATTTGCAATTCGTATAAAATTTACAGAACAAATTTTCAATGCGTAATCAGAGCGCGCTCTGCATTTATTAAACATTAGCCGCACCTCCTCAATTTTGATTGGTTTAACTTTTCTCATGCTATATGAATATTCATGAACCAGTACAAATTCCACAAAATAATTTATGAAATAAATTGTCTTAGTTTCCGTATTTTTTTAATACTGTAGTTTTTATAACGTTTAATGTCAAATACAGTTTAGAACCGTTTTAAATCACAGGGTAGGTAAGAAAATATTAATGAATTGACATAGAAGCAAACAAAACAGACGACTTTTGAAGTACACAACAATATATATTTGTTAACTTTATTTCCCTGTAGCTCTTTTTATACGTTGGCGGTTCTTTAGTTCTGATACCCGGGTTATATAAAAAGATAACTTAAATTTCTAGACAAAATGATTAACAAAAGAATCAACAACAAATAAAACTTCAAACAAGGTTTAGATCTGAAAGTATTGCAAACTAGAATATGTCCAAAAGACATAATGCCCCATCTCGCAACATTTATTTTATTCCACAATCACTAGGTGCACCTACCATAGGAATATGGTTGCTATGTCAGTAAGTAGGAATGGACCATTCTTCTATAAGTGGTCATTCATGTGGAGATAATAGATCACAGCCAGCATCCGAAGCAAACATTGTGTTTAGCATCACTAATTGCATCTACAATACCAATATAGTTGATGTGGCACATGTCAGTAAGCAGGAATGGTCTTTAACTATTCTTCTACAAGTGGTCATTCATGCAGAAAATATAGGTCACAGCCAGTATCCGAAGTTTGCATTGTGCTTAGCATCACTAGGTGCACCTACAATGCCAATATACATGTAGTTGATGTGGCACATGTCATTAAGTGGGAAAGGACTTTAACCATTCTCCTGCATGTGGTCTTTCATGCGAAAAAAATAGGTCACATCCAGCATCCGAAGCATGCATTGTGCTTAGCATCACTAGGTGCATTTACCATACCAATATGGCTGATGTGTCACTTGTCAGTAAGTGTAAATAGATTAAACCATTCTTCTGTAAGTGGTCATTCATGCGGAAAATATAGGTCACATCAAGCATCTGAAGTATGCATTGTGCTTAGCATTACTAGATGCACCTACCATACCAATATGATTGATGTGGCATTTGTCAGGAAGTGGGAATTTGGGACGGACGGACAAACAGACGGACGAACCAATCCGAACACTATATGCACCTCTACTTTCGTAGATGGGGCATAAAAATGCAATTTATTCAAAATCTAGACATTTAATGTTCTTCCATATCAACCCTTACAAAGAAACTTTCACAGCAGCGTGTAAATTCTTCTAACTTTTAACAAAAGCGATTTCGATATGCAAAAACCAACGACATGTATATTCTACTTTGACTCCGTTCAGGGTGTATATTTCTCTGAATATTGATCTCTAAAAAGTAAAGATTCATTATTTATGACGGCGAGCGTGTATTGATTGAGCTTTTTTCTGAAACTTTATTTTTTGTTCGTAATCCTTAGGTGCAATTTATACAAGGTCCAGCCCCGTCCGGCTTGGGGAATAGGGGAAGGCAATGGTAGAAATTGTTATTATTCAACTTGACGGCTATTGCAATGCTTTTAATTTATAGAGAAGGAACAATAAACATCAAAATTTGTGGATTTAATCAAGCTTTCAATTTAGTCTTAGGCAAAATTGTTACTATAAATTGTAATCTACTTATACAAACTAAAACACAAAGTTTTTAAGGTTAACATAATATCAATATACAACAAGAGGAACACTAGAGTATGTCTCGCCTGTCGGCATTATCGGAAACAATATTTTTTTCTTACTTCCACTATATTTTGCAATTATAACGATTTCCAGTTTCTCAGATCAAAAGGTGTTCATAGAACTTAAACATTGCTAAAATATCCAATAAAAATAATCAAAGTCACTTAACCAGAAAATCAAGGTCGAGGTCAAAAGATGGGGATGCAACGGTGCTAAGCTACAACTTGGACTTATGCATACCAAGTTTTATCAACCAAAGATTTATAGTTCTTGAGATATGGAGGTGCTCACAAAACCTTAATATTGCTATCATATGTATTGAAAATTGTCAAAGTCACTCAACCGGAAAATCAAGGTCAAGGTTAAAAGATGGGGATGCAACTGTGCTAAGCTAATACTAGGGCATATGCATACCAAGTTTCATCAACCTAGGACCTAAAGTTCTTGAGATATGGAGGTGCTCATAAAACCTTACCAAAAAAGTTAAAGCCGTCGCCGCCGTTGCCGGTAAAGTAACACCTATGTCCCGCTCTGCTTCGCAGGCGAGACAAAAGTGACGATGACCGATAGATCATAGTAGCTTAATTGCTACAGGGCCATAAAAAGTTATATAGGTTTGGAAGAAAAATTCCAATAGTTGACAATATGTTAATGTTATAACATACAAGTGTTCAATATCAAACTAAATGCATGTTTCATAATGACAAGATAGTTTGTTACAATAAATAAGAGGCTCCAAGGAACGATCCGCTCACCATAAGGGTCTTCTCTTCAGATTTATCAGTTACTAGTATACGCTGTTTAAATTTATTTTACCAAAAGTAATAGCGGCCATTTTTTATCGAGGTGTCAAAATTTTTTTGAAGCCGGATCAATCATACATCAATCGAGTTTCATTAAATTCTGTTCAGTAGTTTCAAAGAAGATTTTAGGACACCAGACGACCGAGGAAGATGTAACCAATGGATGGCTGTAGCTCACATTTGGTCCACCTGATCAGAGCTAATAAGTTCAGTCACACATACTGACAATACATCCAAAGGAATTCTATTCGCATATGAAGAATTATGTTTACAAATGTCGTCATTTTTGTAATGATACAGGCATTCAACAAATCGTGGATGGTCATTTTTGTGAAGCTCCTGGACCCTTTTAAAATCATCTTTATATAAAAGTTGTTCAATGTAGTAAAAACTTTTATGTTTTCTTAAGTTTGCACATATTTTGTACTAGCAACAAAATCATCTGTCAAGAGATGACTTTATCCTTTCATAAATTATTTAAATTTTAAATTATTCAAAAAAGGTCAAAAGTGTCAGGAATTATAGGTCGCAAAAGAAACAGATCTAAAGGAACTTATTTTTTTTTAATATCCTTTGTTAAGTTTAACAAATCGTGGTCATGGTCAACTCATGGTCAACTCAAATAAAACTTGCACAGGTGGTATTTTTTTAATGGTCGCCTTATCTAAGAAGCAAAGAGGCATAAATGCGGCACTCTAGTGTCAAAAGTCGAAAAAGGCAACGACAAAACCGGTAAACACGAACAAGAACAGCCCGAAGAAATACAAAACATAAAACAAAAGTATGTCTCGCCTGCCGACACCATCACTAAACTTTCAATTATTGATATCAACACAAAAAGTGTCTGTATACCTTATATCAGATGCCAATTTAGCTATTATACTTTTCAAGCAATTCATTGTCCACACAAGTATTACAAAAAAAATTCTGCCTGAAAAAAAGTTCAAAGAGTCACTGGAGCGTGAAAATGGGGTCAGGGTAACATGGCATGGTGACAGTTGCATTGAACATATCCTGAATTGTCTGTATACCAAATATCAGATGCCTAGCTATTATACTCTTCTAGCAATTCTTCCTCCACAAAAGTCTACCAAAAAAGTTTTTGGCCTGAAAAAGATCTAAGTTCACAGAGTCACAAGAGCGTGAATAAGTGAAATTCTTTTGGATCAATGGACCTGAATTATCTGCACAATTCGCGTACCTTTTTATAGAAAGATACTCTTTATAATTTCATTTATATATTTACACTGTTTTTATATATTCGATATATCTATTGTGAACTACTATATATGTAAACAAAATAAATTTAAATCTCATAACACAATAATGTAGAAATTAAATGGATTTAACTCTGACACAGTGTATGGATAAAACATTAGTTCAGTTCGTATGTACATAAATCAATCGTGTGATCCCATGGATCCACATAAATAACTTGTAGACAAACGATTTGAAAAAATGGCGGATTCTTCTTAACAAGCAAGGTAAGTTGATATTGAACTAATGTCATTGTAAAACATATTCTTTGACTTTAAAAAGAACTGTTCCTTTATCACATTTCCAACTCATCAAATAAACATGTTGAAAACATTCACAGATAGGAAAAAATGTTGTTTTTTCTATGATTTTACGAATGTCTTCAATGCACTAAAGTTGTCAGATGACTCCGACTATATGCAGAGCTTGTGAAAAATTAAATCATAAACATAACTCGTTACATTTTTTTGGTGGTGTGATGAAATTCACAGTAATCCATTAATTCATTGCGTTATGTCTAACTTTTGGTGAAGTATGCTCATCCGGGATCCATATCTAGGGATAATTTTTATGTGTACTTTTATAAAATTGTTAAGTACGTGATTGTATCACTAATTTATAGGTATCAAGTCATACAAACCACTTAAAAGTCCAAAAACCACAACAATATTTCCAGACAGAACACCTCAACCTGAGTATATTGAATAGCACTCTATTTATTTATTTAGTAAGCGCCCCAGGTTTTAAATATACCCTCCTATTAAAAAATCGTCCACTTGTCTGATTTCTTCCTATTTAATATGCATGTTTATGTTACAGCCATCATCATGACAACTACCTGTACCATCTGTGCTAAGTTAAAGAAGCAGACGACACCAGTCACGTGGTGCACCGTTTGTGCAGAGTCCTTTTGCCAACCATGCGAGGATCATCATCGTGTATCCGAATCATCAAAAGACCACACGACCATTTCATATAAAGATTACGAACAGCTCCCATCGATAATTCTAACCACCAAAACAAAATGTTTGGAACATCAAGAACTCTTTACGGTATTCTGCCGAAACCACGATCAGCCTATCTGTAAATTGTGCGTTAAGTCCTCTCACAAAAAATGCCGTGATATTCCGAGCATCAATGAAATAGTTCACAATGTCAAAACATCCGTTCTATTCGAGGACGCGATGGCCGATGTTGAACATGTGCGTAAAACGTTCTCTAATGTGGTTAAAAGTCGAAAAGCGAACATTAAGTCACTGAAAGATACGCGCAAGAGCATGCATGAACACATCGAAAAAATGTTTGATGAACTTATTAAGCAACTGAAAAAAGTTAAACAAAATACTGAAGCCGAAATAGATGAAGTTATAGGACAAGAGCAGGCAAAAATCTCTGATGTGTTAAGTACAGTAGAAACAAATGAACAAATGTTTGACAAGATTTTCAAACAACAAGACAAAATCAAAATGTACGCGTCAAATGTGCAAACATTTCTCGGTCTAAAACAGATAGAGAATTTAGTATTCGAATCAGAACAAACCCTTCAGAAACTTTCCACCGGAAATAAACTCGATAATACAAACATATCTTTTGAAATATGTGAAACAATTGATGAAATTATCGGTAGTATGAAATCTTTTGGAGATGTAAAAGTCAGTACAACCCCATCAAATGTGCGAATTGATATCGGAAGGGCGCGGGAAGCACAGAAAGAGGTACAAAGAACTACAGATATCATGGATATACAGCTCCACCTCCAGCAGTCGATCGAATTGGATAAATAAACTGTTAACACAGAGACATGTCTCGCCTGTCACAACTGGACACAGTATAAAATGAAGTAAAAATCCTCCTTAAACTGATCTTAACTGATGCTTAAGGAGCTGCATACCAAATATAAATGGTGAACCATAACTGCTTTATATAAAACACTCATGACATAAGTAAAAAGTTAAAAAGTGTAAAATCTCAAAGTCAGTAGACTGTGACTGCAGGATCATACAGATAAAATACTTTTTAAATACATCTGTACTGATGCTAATCCAAGTGCATACCCAATATCAATGATGTACCATAACTGCTTCATGTTAAACAGACGTAAGAAAAAAGGTTAACCTCGGCCAAATCGGTGTAAAATTTCAAAGTCAGTAGACTGTGACTGCAGAAGCATACAGATAAAATGCTTTTGAAATTGATCTGTACTAATGCTTATGCAAGTGCATACCCAATATCAACGGTGAACCATAACTGCTTCATGTTAAACAGACTTAAGAAAAAAGGTTAACCTCGGCCAAATCAGTGTAAAATTTCAAAGTCAGTAGACCGTGACTGCAGGAGCATACAGGTGAAATCCTTTTAAAACTGATCTGTACTGATGCTGATGCAACTACATACCAAATATCAATGGTGTAACATAACTGCTTCATGTTAAACAGACTTAAGAAAAAAGGTTAACCTCGGCCAAATCAGTGTAAAACTTCAAAGTCAGTAGACCGTGACTGCAGGAGCATACAGGTGAAATCCTTTTAAAACTGATCTGTACTGATGCTGATGCAACTGCATACCAAATATCAATGATGTAACATAACTAGTTCACACAAAACAGACTTAAGCAAAAACTTTAACCAATTGTGGACGCCGCCGCCGCCGCCGCCGCCGCCGGAAACACCATACCTAAGTCTCGCCTTTTGCGACATTCGTCGCAGGCGAGACAAAAAGCATGGTACTATGACTGCTGCACATTACCTAATGGCTTGATAGTATTTCCATATAACAAAACATATAAACTAAACATTCATAACGCCGACGGATCACACAAATCAACCATCAACTTTACAGACAAAGAAAGTGTCTTCAATGTTGCAGCCGTAGATGACAATCACGTTGCCGTCTCTCATCCCGAATCTAAAACAATTTCTATTATAAACACTAACAACAATAAGATTGTTAAAACTTTAAAAACAAATCATCAGCAATATGGGATATCCCATGATACATGTGATAATGGGAGTATTTTCTTCTGTGTAAGTAGTAAAGGTATAATGAGAGTGAGTGTAGAGAGTGATACTGTAGATGATGTTGTGAATGATAAAGATGTTAACGTATTCTCACATGTATCTGTAGGGTATGATAGAGTATGCTATACATGTCCTAATATATCCACTGTTACTGTACTGGATGGTCAGTACAATGTTATGTTCAAATTCAAAGACGAAGAGCTATTACAAAAACCATGGGGGGTCACTATTGACCCCTTGAGGAATATATATGTCTCTGGAGTAAGTCCTAATAATAATTTAGTACTGATTTCTTGCGATGGTAAGAATTGTAAACAGCTTTTGTGTGAAGATGATGGATTGTTTAATCCTACTGCTGTAGATTTTGAACCCCAAACAAGAAACTTGTTAATTGTCAATCAGTTTGGTCATGCTTGGAAATATTCTGTAATCTAAGTTATTACATGCATCTGTTGTTTTATGTTGACTACACGAAATTCGTATTGTGTTGTTGTTTGTAAGATTTAATTTGTAGATAAGCAAGAACATGTTGCAACAAGCAGATGTGTACTTTTTACCACTAACGATATTTATAGCTATGTTACAACCCGTTTTGTAATGAAACATTTTTTTCTTTAAAAACTGTTACAATGTGTCCAGGGGAGGTTAATTACAATGAACTTATAGTTTGTAGCCATGTAAGCTGTTATAAATTCGATATTTGTAATATTCACAATGATCGAATGTTTTTAACTGAAAATGAAAATTTTCTTTTATGAGACAATTTTCAAACTATCAAAATTGATTAAAAGATAACTACTAAAGATAACTGACCTGTTAATTTCTTAAATCAAACTTGGTGTTATAATATAATACGTGTATCAACAAGAAGCAGTTGACCAGGAACATTTAAGTTGTTTTGTAAAAAAAAGTATTAAATATTTTGTATTATAGGTAGTTAAATTATTTTGTAATGCAGACACCTTTGTAGCGTTTGAAACACTTATATCACAGCCTAAAGCAACTTTAAGACATGCATGTGCATGTATATATATTTATATTCCATTTGAATATTCTTTAAAATGGAGTGGAAAAAGAAAAACACAGGATATTTTAAAGAGAATTACAATAGATGCATTTTCAGTTCAAAGGTTTTTTTAAATTCTATTTGACAAGACGCAACTATGTAGTGTAATTTTGGAATTTGAACACCTTATTCTGTTTGTATTATGCTATTTTCGTTTCATGTTGTTAATAGTTGTAAAAAAATAATGTTTATTCCAATATTTGTTTGGCTGTGTGCTGGCGACAAAAGAAGTAAACCAGGAAAAACAGTTTTGCAGTGAACCAATAACAGTTTTCCGTACATTGCTTCATTTTTCTGCTAAGAAAATTAATCTCTAATGTGTGTGTTTAAATTTCTTTACACAAATGTGTATTCAGTTTATGGTGTTGTTTGTCTTTTACATTCTTAAGATTTAATCATTTAAAAAATATAAAATGTATAACCAGCAAATAGTTTGCAACATGTAACTTCACTTGTACCTACAATTTTCTTGTGCATTTTGTAAAAATATTATAATGTTTGATGTACATATATTTGGTTTAAGACAATTCAGTTGCAAAAAGCAAGGACTGCTCTTATACAAAATAGTCTGGTTCAATCTTATTTTGACAAAAATCTTTCGTTGATTTTACGTTGTTGTTGGTAAAAGTTGCGTTCGATTTGTTATCATTTTTGTGATGGGTTTGTTTGTTTCTTTGTATAAATAAAGCTGCACACTGGACACTTCAAAACAAAAGACAAAACAAGGCGAAGACACACCTTAAAAATGACTTGATACAGCTGGCATTTGGAACAAAGTGGTAGGTTAAACCAGGTTTTATGAGTCCAAACCTTCAAAACCAAATTTGTTTTTATTGAGTTTTCTGTACCTAATTAGAATGACTCTGTTTACGTTAAAAGTACTGATGATGCTTTCGATGATGGGAGTCGAAAAAAAATAATGGCATAAAATGAAACGTAGTAGACAGCAAAGCACATAAACAAACGAAACTGTAAGAAAAGCAAATTACAAGCAAATTAACTTGTCACAATCAGACGAAAACTAAATCCAAACAGTATAATGATGTCAGCACAAAACAACAAAACACAAATAAAGTGCTAAAGTATGTTTCGTTGTTTTTTCGTTGTTGTTGGTAAAAGTTGCGTTCGATTTGTTATAATTTTTGTGACGGGTTTGCCCCTTAAAGGCAAAAAGTCGTGTTTTTGCCTAGCGAATGAAAACTATTAGATAGATAGAGAAAAGCTGTTGCTTGCTTAGATGTTCAGCTCATTTAGATCTACAAAAGTCTCCAGATCATCGAATTTGTCAGACGACCCCTTATAGGTGTTACCACCCCTTAAAGGCGAAAAGGGGTTTTTGGCCTATAGAACGAAACTATTGCAGAGAAAAATGCGACCAGGGTTACAAGGCATGGTGACAGTTGCGTAGACCATAAACTCAACTGTTTGTATACCTAATGTCAGATTTTCCAGCAAATCATCGTCCACTAAAGTCTTACAAAAATGTTTTCGGCCTGAAAAAAAGACCTAAGTTCACAGAGTCACTGGAGCGTGAAAATGGGGTCAGGGTCACATGGCATAGTGACAGGTGCGTAGACCATAACTTCAACTTTCTGTATACCTAATATCAGATGCCTAGCTATCATACATTTCCAGCAAATCATCGTCCACAAAAGTCTTAAAAAAATGTTTTCCGCCTGAAAAAAACCCTAAGTTCACAGAGTCACTGGAGCGTGAAAATGGGGTCAGGGTCACATGGCATGGTGACAGTTGCGTAGACCATAACCTCAACTGTCTGTATACCTAATATCAAATGCATTGCTATTATACTTTTCCAGCAAATCGTCGTCCACAAAAGTCTTACAAAAATGTTTTCGGCCTGAAAAAAAAAGACCTAAGTCTAAGTAAGCAAGTCTAAGTCTCAAAAAAGTTTACGACGCCTCCGCCGCCGCCGTCGCCGCCGGGAAGTAATACGTATGTCTCGCCTTTCACGACTATTCGTCGCAAGCGAGACAAAAACACAAAATAAACAGAACAGAAATCAACAATACGAACTTAAGTCGTAACAAAAGTGAACTCAAGTGCTCCGGAAGAGTAAGCGGTTCCTGCCTGCTATAGCACTCCCATCGCATTGCTCATTTCAAATTCAGTGTGTCAAATCCAGTAAAGAAAGACAAAACAAAACTCTATGACAAACCAACGTCTGAGATAGAAATCCAATATTTGTCTACGAGTGCATGGTGTCTATCGTAAAATTTCTTGAGTGAAGACAACAACCTTGGAGCAGCCAAACAACCTTGTGTTAGCAATTTTTGTGTCAAACGTGACGCCGAGGAAATTGATGTAGTTCGCGCGAGCTCTGGAGTAACGAATCAATTGCGATACGTAAACTCCATAATTTATATCAGACGGATTGTTATTGTACAAGACGGGAAAGTTGACAGTTGGAAAGTTTAAGTCACCACGTTTGTCATAGAGATTTGTTGAAAGTTTTCCTTGAGAGTCTATTATGAGATGTAGATCTAAATATGAAGCAGACTTCCTAGAATCCGTGGTGTCCTTTATCTCAAGTTCCTGTGGATAAATGAGATGGAGAAAGTCACCAAATCGAGAATTGTTCAATGAAAGAGAATCGTCAATATATCGGAAAGTGAGGTTTAAAGAGGGAGCTAGTCTACGATCTTTTTCGTCCAGAAGAAATTGTAAGAAGTCTGCTTCATATGAACGAAGAAACAAATTAACAAACAAAGGTGCACAATAAGTGCCCATAGAATCCCTATTCTTTGCTGAAAAGCACGATCACCAAAACCGAACAACTATGTTGTCAATAAGGAAATTGAGCATGTAAATAATTTTATCTTCTGTAAATGTGTAATTTTTCTTAGACTCATTGATGGCAAAGAAAGTTGTAGTATAATCGACTGCAAGATATTTGTACCTGCGTTTTCCATTCTCTTTGAAAAAGCTGCGCTTAATCAGCTGTGCCAATCGTGATTTGAGTTGTTTATGCAGAAAGCCACAATCGGAAAGCAGAATCATTGCCACAAACTTGTAAGATTTTACCTTCTACATGTAGTAATTTGAATTCACATTTTAGCGCAAATCTGTCTCATTTTAAGTGGGATTTGGTATTATTGGTGGTGTACATGTATTCCATTATATTCTAAGTAGGTTACAAAATAAACTTCTGATTCATTAAGACATACACAATAAACAAACAGATTTATTTTATTTAAACAGGTCACTAATTAAGGTTTGAATATAAATTCGTATAATTTCCTTTAAAAAAAGTCGCTAAAACTACAATCTTTGAACTTGATAAATATTCAAGTCGGGTCACTTAAAGGATCTTGAACCGACTGATGTTGCGACTGTTGGTGTCTTTTTAGTGCTTTATATGTCGAGGCCTCGAACCCACAAATGGAACACTTCCCTACAGGCCTGCCAGTGTGACGTGACTCGTGCACAATTAAATCTCTCCGGGCAGAAAATCCTTTATAACAGAATGAACAACTGAATGGGTATTGCTTTGAATGTTTCCTCTGGTGAAGAAGTAAGCCCACTTTACTCTGATATGTTTTCCCACAATGGCATTTGAAGAGGTCTGAAAAGAAAAAAAAATATAAATATTCATATATTGTTACTTGAAGATGCAATAAAACAGAAGTATATCACAGAAAAATACTAAATAAATTGCATAACAAACATATCACAAACAACATGCAATTCTACAGTGATTGTTTATATTTACTGCTTGAAAGCGAAACAATAAACCAAGTACATGGACGACAATGAACACAGTTTGCCCCCCATCCGTTCAGTAGTAATATTCTTTCCGAAGTTTTTTGGAGAGGGATTTACATAAGCATTAAGCTTGTTTCCCAATCCAGGATAAATAAATATGTTTAAACTAAGTTGATTTTTCTTCATTTTGAAAATATTTACAGAAATGTACACATGTCTTGTGAAAGGCTCACTTTGAGTCCCATATTATAACAATCTAAGGTTATATTTTTATCTGATGCATACCACCGTAGCCTAAGCACAGACAGTCACAAAAATACTCTTTGTATAGATTTGTTAAAATATTAGTTAATTGTCTTGATATTATAATAAAAAACAATAATAATCTCATAGTGAAACGTTAAAGATGTTCGAAATTTGTATAAAGTACAGTTTCCTTTATTTTTACTTAATTTTCTTTTTTTTTTATTTTAACACAAAAATAAATAGCTACGCCGAGCGTAGCATGATACGACCGCAACATGTTGAACCCTGTACGTTGGAGGCCCAATATGGATTGTCAAATGCTTTGGACACATGCAGCCCATGGTGGACTCACAAAGAACTTTGACAAATGCATTCTGTGGTGGACTTACAACGCATATTTGAATTTTTTATTTATACCAGTTTTTAAGGAACTCTTATAACTGGTGTTTTTTATCCCTTTGACCCCTATTTCTCAAAAATGGTAAGAGATATTGCAAATCTGATTGATTGAAAAACTCAGATAGGGATTTTCACAAAGATTCCAATGAAAGAAAGATTTTTAAAACGGACCACAATTAAAAAAGTTAATTTTTGGGGGTGTGGCCCTATTTGGACCCCCCATTTAACAAGGTTATGATGCACGATATATTAAAACAGTTGTCACATTTAGTTGGCAGAATTTATAGAGGAATACATTAAAACAAGTAAAAAAGTTTCGATTTTGGTCCCTTTTGGCCTCTGTAACCTAATACGGGGAAAAAGGGGGTGGGGTCCCAAAAATAATTTTGTATCCACTATTTGACAAGAACAATCATGCGAACAAAAATTTCAAAATCAGACCACAAATAAAATTGTTTTGATTTTGTCCCCTTTTGGCCCCTAATTACAAAACGGAGAAAAAGAGGGGGGCATGAAAATTCATCAGGTTCAATCTTTTATTGTAAGAATTATTCTTGACAAATTTCAAAGCAAAAGGCCAACTAAGATTAAAGTTATAGTGGAAACAAATAATATATTTGAATTTTTTGCCCCTTTGGGCCCCTAATTTGGAAACGGAAAAAGGGGGGAACCCCAAAATCAATCCAATTCATCCTTTTATGGTTAGGAACATTATTGCCAAATTACAAAGCAAAGGAATAACTAGAACTAAAGTTATTGTGCCAACAAACATAAAAGTAGCATTTTTGGCCCCTAATTTTGAAACAAAAAATAGGGGGACCCCCAAAATCAATCCCATACACCCTTTTATGTCAAGGAACATCATTGTTAAATTTCATAGCAATCGGATAACTAGAACTTAAGTTATTTTGGGAACACTAAAGTTAACAGACAACGACACAGACGCGGACGCGGACGCAGACGACGACAGCTTAATACCATTATACGTCTGCATTTTTTTTGCGGTCGTATAATGATGTTTTCAGCAAATCTTAGAAGTCTTTTAAATGATTTAAATATCAAAATAATAAAAAAAGTAACTTATCAAAAAACTTTTAAAATTTTAAAGATGAAAGGAATAGGTAAGGTAATGCATTCAGTGCGAAAAGCAAGGCCCCGTGAAAGTGCCATATATACCGCATGGCAAGATGTTTTATCTCGGACAAAGGAAGCAGATATATATGTCTAATCTACTGAAAAGGTTATGAATTTTTTTTCGAATTTTATATCAAAAGGTAGATTTAAAAAACAAACTGTTAACACAGAGACATGTCTCGCCTGTCGCAACTGGACACAGTATAAAATGAAGTAAAAATCCTCCTTAAACTGATCTTAACTGATGCTTAAGCAGCTGCATACCAAATATAAATGGTGAACCATAACTGCTTTATACAAAACACTTAATATATAAAACAGACTTAAGGAAAAAGGTTAACCTCGGCCAAATCAGTGTAAAATTTCAAAGTCAGTAGACCGTGACTGCAGGAGCATACAGGTGAAATCCTTGTAAAACTGATCTGTACTGATGCTGATGCAACTGCATACCAAATATCAATGGTGTAACGTAACTGCTTCATGTTAAACAGACTTTAGAAAAAAGGTTAACCTCGGCCAAATCATGTAAAATTTCAAAGTCAGTAGACCGTGACTGCAGGAGCATATAGGTGAAATCCTTTTAAAACTGATATGTACTGATGCTGATGCAACTGCATACCAAATATCAATGGTGTAACATAACTAGTTCACACAAAACAGACTTAAGCAAAAACTTTAACCAATTGTGGACACCGCCGCCGCCGCCGTCGCCGGAATCACCATACCTAAGTCTCGCCTTTTGCGACATTCGTCGCAGGCGAGACAAAAATTAGAATTTGTCAACATTTAAGCAAATATAGCTGAAAACATTCCTATACAGTTTGTATCACGGTGATGATTTGCCAAACCTGATTGTTCTTGTGTTCGTTATGTGATTATGCAAATTCAGAACTTTATTTGACTTTATTTAATTTGACCACCCCACCCTCCTGCCAAAAAAACCCAAAACAACCCCTCATAAAAAAAACAGAATAAAAAAAAACAAGCAAGCCAAAAAAAAAAAAATCCAAAAGAAAAAAATCCATACTTAACGATAAATACAAAACAGAATAAAACAGAAATAGAAAATGTGTCTATGATCCACAGAATGACCCACCCGTTCTTGAACATTGACCCTCAATGTGTATTACCTAGCATATTGACCTTTACCAAGAAATTAATCAAGTGTTCTTGCGTAAAATTTAGGTTGCAGTGACCTCATTTCTCGTGGATGGACCCGAACTCCCAAGACTCATCTAGCAGTGGAATATCATTGACCCCTAACATGTAGTATCCAAGATATGAACCTTAACAAAGAACTTAACTAAAGTCATTCATGCATAAAATATAGGTCTGTTACCGAAGACACATCTAGTGGTGAAATACCATTGACCCCTTACATGTAGTATTCGAAATATGGACCTTAACCAAAGTCATTCATGCGTAAAATATAGGTTACGATGACCTTATTTCTAGTAGGTGGTGTCACCTTACTCAAGACACATCTGTTGGTGTTTCATTGACCCCCAACATCTAGTATCAAAGTTATGAACCTTATCCTAGAACTTAACCAGAGTCGTTCATGCATAAAATATAGGTCACAGTCAGATTCAAGTTCTGACTAGTGAATGGTGTAGCCTTACCCAATACTCATCTACAGGTGAAATATCATTGACCCCAAACATCTAGTATCCGAGTAATTGACCTTAACCAAAGTGCTACGGACGGACGGACAAGGGTAAAACTATATGGCTGATCCACATACGCGGTCAAGCCATAAAAATACCACCCCTCCAACCTGCTTATGCACCTTTTACACTTATTAAATAAAAATTACATGCAGCTAAATTCCAGATAATAAATTTTCCACACCTGATGCGCGTATCATCTCTTCAAAACCAATTACAGGCACATAAACCCACCAAAGATTGAAAAAAACATGACTTAGAACAACCTATGTCATTAATATAATTTAAAACATACAGTTTGAGCTCACCTGGCCAAAGACCATGTGAGCTTGTGCCATCACTATGCGTCCATCGTTGTCAGTTAACAATTTCAAAATTATTCTCCTCTGCCGAAACCACTGAACCAATTTAACTGAAACTTTGCAGGAATGATAAATGATATGATGGCAATAAACGATCCCCAATTCAAAATAATTCGATAAAAACATGGCTTCTATTACTGACATGAGTTAACACTTAAGTATGTCTCGCTTTTCGGCACCATCAGAAACATGCAATAAAAATAATCAAAGTCACTCAACCGGAAAATTAAAGTCAAGGTCAAAAGATGGGGATGCAACTGTGCTAAGCTACTACTGGGGCATATGCATATCAAGTTTCAACAAACCTAGGACCTATAGTTCTTGAGATATGGAGGTGCTCATAAAACTTTTCCAAAAAGTTAACGCCGCCGCCGTCGCCGTCGGTGATAAAGTAACACCTATGTCCCGCTCTGCTTCGCAGGCGAGACAAAAAATGAACATAGGGTAAAATCACTTTAAATGGCCTATGACTCAGCAACTATAACAGATAGAAAAAATCCGAAGGATCATCAAAAGCTCTACAAAAGTCACCAAGTTGAAGTCGTCAGATGACCTATTTAAGGGGTTATGGCGCAATAAAGGCCAAAAATAGCGTTTTTTTCCTAATGAAAACTATTGCAAATAGAGAAAATCTGTTACTTGCTTAAACCTTCTGCTCATTTTGCTCTACAAAGTCTCCATTCGGTCGAAGTCGTCAGATAACCCCTTTTATCAGTTATGACCCTTTTAAGGCAAAAATTTGCATTTTTCCTGAATGAAAACTATTTCAAATAGAGAAAAGCTGTTGCTCGCTTAATCCTTCAGCTCATTGAGCTCTACAAAAGTCTCCATTGGGTCGAAGTTGTCAGAGGGCCCCTTTAAGGGGTTATGGCCCTTTAAAGGCCACAATAGCTTTTTTATCTGTTTTTGCCCAATGGAATGAAAACTATTGCAGATAGAGAAAAGCTGTTTGCTTGCTTAGTCCTGCAGCTAATTAAGCCCTGCAAATGTCTTCATTGGGTCGAAGTCGTCAGATGACCCCTTTCGGGGCCCGATGACCCCTTGTAGGGATCATAACCCTTTTAAGGCAAAAAAATAAAAATAAACTAAGATCATCAACCTAAGTCTGGGGTTTCAAAGCAATGCCTGTTTTGGTCACTACAAAGAAAGAAATTATATTGATTTCTGGTTTGGAAAAATAATTAATTTTTTTGCTTTTTATAACATAGATCTAAATAATTTTATACGTACTTAAATCACTATCAATATCCAATAGACTAAGAAAATGGCCCGTGCAAGTCTACGAATATTAAATTCTGCTAAATGTTTGCCCATATAAACAAGTCAATAAGTATAGATTATTACATATTTTTTTTATATCTACTAGGGCTCTATATCAGCCCGAGAGACGAATGGCTCGAGGGATGATATAGACCTGAGGGCTGATAAAGGGTAGATATAAACAATGCCATGTAATGATCTTTTTAGCATATACTTACACTTTACTTTGATTAATAAGTAAAACAGTACTGGTTACATCATAAGGATTGGGATAAAAAAATATATTTAACAGATTTTTTTAACCCTGTTCCTATAATAGGATGACCAAAAATGTTTAAGAATGGGAATTTATTGTTATATTAGATGTTTTATTAGTGTTAAAAACGAAAGAATATGGAATATGTACCAGAAAGACACAATCCACATATTGAAATGATTTTGATAAATGTTCAATGCAAATTGTTTTGTTTGTATGCACCAGTGTCAATTTCAGTAAGTTAAACAATTGCGTTTGCATCCCCTGGAGCTAACATGAAATCGGGCATGAAATAAATGTATCGAAAATTGCCGATCTGTTACGGAAAGGAATGGAATAAATACAGTAAGCGGGTGGGATAAAGGCTTTATTTGACAATGAGTTATAAGAATTCTAAAACTGTAACGAGTTATAAGAATTCTAAAACTGTTTCAAAATTCAATTCACTTCAATACAAAGTGGAATTTTTATCCCACAGTAAAGAATTATCTTTATTTAAGCTAAGGGTAGAATAACAAGCATTATCAATTGGTTTAAGATTCTAGTATAAAAAGCTATGATTTGACCGCAACACGTTGAAATCTGTACGTTTGATGCCGTGATTAGCTTTTGACATATGCAGCCACTAGTTACATTTTTCCCCTTTGGACCCCTAAATAGGGGTTTGTATCCGTTATATGACCCACAAAAATGTGGCCCCTTATTTAAAGTGGGTATATACAAAGAGTAGTATTACATATATTGTATCCAATATGTGGCAAGAATATATTTGCAAAAAGAGTTCAAAATCGGACTCCACACAAATAAAATGTTTTGTCGTTCTGCTCCCTTTTAGGCCGATAATTTCTAAATGAAAAAAGGAGGAGCCAAAATATCGTTAATAGTAAGGAACATCATTGTCACATTTCATAATAATTGGTCGAAAAGAACCAAAGTTACTGTGGACACAAATAAAATATATGCATTTTTGCTCCTTTTGAGCCCCTCTTTTTATTCCTACATAAAAAAAAAAACAAATGAATCCCATTAATTCTTTTATGCATGGCAAGGCACCTCACTGTGTAAAATTTCAAAGGAATTCGAAAACTAGAACTAAGCTCTGAATTGGTAGGAACCGCTTACTCTTCCGGAGTACCTGAGTTTACTCTTGTTGCGGCTTGAGTTTGCGTTATTGATATCCATTCACTTTGATTTTGTGTTTTGTGTATCTTTGTGCTGTTCTTGTTCGTGTTTACCGGTTTCGTCGTTGCCCTTTCGGACTTTGACACTCGAATGCCCCAATGGTGCCTCTTTGCTTCTTTCTTGTGGGAACAATAAAGTAAACGGACGAAAATGGTGATGAAGACGACGACAACGAATGAGTGCTTTAATACATCTCATTTTTGGAGGTCATATAAAACTGGCAAAATATTGAGATCCAGTTTTTAACCTCTATTAGAACATTTTAGAGCTTCGCTATCTTATGATACATGTACTAACTTGCGTAGTTTAAGAAGTTTTTTTGCAGTTCATAAAAAGAAAATCAATATGCACATGGGTGCAAAAGCCGAGTTGCTGTATTTTAATAACCAAAACTTTCCTTGTCTTCATTTTAAGATTTAACATAATTGGTTATTACAGGCATTACATGTAAAATGGAGACAAATTGAGGAATGGTTTCAGCAGGTAAAATCGATTGAGAACTTTTCGAGTAATTGTCCTGAAACCATGTTTTTCTGCCGCTCTGCCCTTGATCCTTGAACGAAATTACCCAAAAATCATAAGGGTTTCTCCTCTTATAATTGGTAACAACATTACAAAGTTTCATTAAAATCTGTTGACAACTTTTTGAGTAATTGACCAGAAACTGCTTTTTTAAGTAAATTTCAAATGTTTTTCTGTCGCTGTGACCATGACCTTGAACGGATTTACACCAATATCAATAGGGTTCCTCCTCTTATGGTATGTAACAATATCCTTAAGTTTCATTAAAATCAGTTGAAAACTTTTTGAGTAATGGTCTGGAAACCAATAATTCAAGAAATTTTCTAACCTTTTTCTGTCACTGTGACCTTGACCTTGAATGGATTTACCCCAAAACCAATAGGGTTCCTCCTCTTATGGTATGTAACAATATCCCAAACTTTCAATAAAATCGGTTGAAAACTTTTTGAGTTATGGCCCGGAAACCACTAATTCAAGAAATTTTCTAAGGTTTTTCTATCGCTGTGACCTTGACCTTGAACTGATTTACCCCAAAATCAATAGGGTTCCTCCTCTTATGGTATGTAACAATATACTAAAGTTTCATTAAAATCGGTTCACAACTTTTTGAGTTATGGTCCGGAAACCAATAATTCAAGAATTTTTCTAACCTTTTTCTGTCACTGTGACCTTGACCTTGAACGGATTTACCCAAAAATCAATAGGGTTTCTCCTCTTATGGTATGTAACAATAGCCCAAACTTTCAATAAAATCGGTTGAAAACTTTTTGAGTTATGGCCCGGAAACCACTAATTCAAGAAATTTTCTAAGGTTTTTCTATCGCTGTGACCTTGACCTTGAACTGATTTACCCCAAAATCAATAGGGTTCCTCCTCTTATGGTATGTAACAATATACTAAAGTTTCATTAAAATCGGTTCACAACTTTTTGAGTTATGGTCCGGAAACCAATTGTTGACGCCCGCCCGCACGCCCGCCCGCCCAGCCGCCCGCCATCATCATCAAAATCGATTTTCGAAAACAAATATGTAAACGTGACTTTAATGACATTTTTTTTAATTATTTTGAACTGCAAAGAACACATCATTTAATAATGTATATAACGATTATTTGTCATAGTCGTATAAAAATCTTTGATACGTAATATGTATCCTTGAAAGTGATACACAGTTTCATTTTTCGTTCGTTTTATACATTTGCAAGTAGTTTCAAAACATGAAATATATTTTTTGAAGTCAGACTATGTCTTTGAATTATGAATTTCATCCTTTGTCAACTCATTAAGTTGATTCACTTTTCTTGATATGGTAGGCTGTAACACTTTATAAACCGTAGAATCAACGCGTTGAACAAGACGTCATCGATAAAGATGGCTTTGCGAAAAATGTCCATATCTTCTCTTTACGATCAACATACATGATAATTTAAAGAAAACTAGATTTATAAGAATTCATTCTTTCCATCATAGAAGAATACGTATTACACTCAAATTTTGGAAATATCCATAGCATTTAGAATATTTTTAACTCTTAGGCACTTTAGGTAAAACGCTTTTCCATAATGATCAAAAACAGAAAACCTAATCTCAAAAGTAGTCTATTGTGAGTCTCATACAACAAATTAGAAAGAAAACGATAAACTGATATGTCGAAACGAAGTTTATGGAAGATTGTGATTATTTTTTGACTGGAACCTTTGAGTGTGCTCTTCTACGAATAACATGGCGAGATATTGTGGTCTGTGGAACGCTAAAAACTGTTGATGCTCTTTTTTGTGACATTGTCCTGGTCAAAACAGCCTGTACAGCTTCTTCTAAGGCCTCTGGTTCGTACTGTAAGTGCTTTCTCAAGGTCAACTTTGGAGGGTCAGCATATACGTGTGTGTCATGAAGATTTCCTGGTGAAAAATCTGAAAAATTAAAGTGATAAAGTGTTGAATAAACAACCGAACTGTATGCATGTACATCCTACGATACACCTCAAAAAACTGAAAAGACATGCAAGTTCAAATTTATATGCAGGCAAAACAATAACATTGGTGGGTTTTCACTGGCATGGAAATCAAAACAAACAAGATTGCTACGCGTAGCCATGTGTCCCCCGCCGCTGCATAAAAGTTGTGTGGTATGTCAATTCAAGCAATACATTCTCTGAGAAACGATAGAAATAGGTTGTCAAAATATGGGATGATCACCTATTAACAGTACCCTATCAGTGTGTAAAGTTTCAGCAACATTCATTCAGTAGTATCCAAGGAGTTGCACCCACAAAAACGTTTGACAAAGTCCCATTTTTCGGACTGAAAAATCACAAATTCATAAATAACTCGAAAACCGTAAATATCGCTTCAAATTTTTTTTTCGTATTAAAATATAGAGTACCTTTTGGTCTATCAGCCTACAAAATTTCAGAACCCTGTGCACCTAGGTAACCAAGATATTGGATGTCCTATATTTTGACCTTTCTTCCCTGTTTCCATGGAAACAGCGGCCATTTTTAAAATTTCAAATATGGGATGATCATCTACTAATTGTACCCTATCAGTGTGTAAAGTTTCAGCAACATCGGTTCAGTAGTGTCCGAGGAGTTGTACCCACAAAAACGTTTGACTAAGTCCCATTTTCCGGACTGAAAAATCACAAATTCGTAAATAACTCGAAAACCGTAAATATCGCTTCAAAATTTTTTTTCGTATTATTATAGAGTACCTTTTGCTCTATCAGTCTACAAAATTTCAGAACCCTGTGCACCTAGGTAACCGAGATATTGAATGTCCTATATTTTGACCTTTCTTCCGTTTCCATGGAAACGGCGGCCATTTTGAAAATTTCAAATATGGGATGATCATCTGCTAATTGTACCCTATCAGTGTGTAAAGTTTCAGCAACATCCGTTCAGTAGTGTCCGAGGAGTTGCACCCACAAAAAACGTGACGGACGGACGGACGGACAGACGGACGGACGGAGACCATTACTAAGTCCCTACGCCGCGTTGCGGCGGGGGACAATTAAAGAGATCAACGGTATTTAAAATTCCTAAACAAGTATTTTTTCGCAGCATTTAAAGGAGACCACAGCTTCGATTAAACTAGAGGCTCCCAGGAGCCTGAATCGCTCACCTGATCTCTTATGCCAAAGTTTGAATAAATTTCACAAACTTTCAAGTATACCAAGTATCCATGCAATCCCTTCAGTGGTTTCAGAGAAGAAAATTTTTGAAATTCAGTTAAAATTAATGGAAAAAACAGTTTAAGGGGAATAACTCTTAAACGGCTGATCTGACAATTTTGACCCTGAAATCATTGATGTAGATCTCAATGAGCTTAACAATTCTAACTTTTCCTCTAGCTCTAACAGTTTTCAAGATATAGTCCAAAAACTGCAAAAATGGTAAATTTTGATGAATAAAGGGCAATAACTCCTATTAGGAGTTGTTTCACAACTTTGACTTAATGGAGAAATTTGTAGAGCTTTTGATGCTGAACAGGGATGGTTGCTTCAGATTTTCTCTATCTCTTATACTTTTTGAGTTATAAGCCAAAAACAATGGTCTGACCCCCCTGTTCTATTTTTAGCAACGGTGGCCATGTTGGTTGGTCGACGTGTATATTATTCACAAACTTGGTAGAGGACATCCTTAAGATCAAGTATATCAAGTATCAATGCAATCCCTTCAGTGGTTTCAGAGAAGAAGATTTTTGAAAATCAGTTAAAATTAATGGAAAAAAAAAACAGTTTAAGGGGAATAACTCTTAAACGGCTGATCTGACAATTTTGACCCTGAAATCATTTTTGTAGATCTCAATGAGCTTAACAATTCTGCAATGCTAACTTTTCCTCTAGCTCTAACAGTTTTCAAGATATAGTCCAAAAAATGCAAAAATGGTCAATTTTGATGAATAATGGGCAATAACTCCTATAAGGAGTCGTTTCACAACTTCGACTCAATGGAGAGATTTGTAGAACTTTTGATGCTGAACAATGATGGTTGCTTCAGATTTTCTCTTTCTCTTATACTTTTCGAGTTATAAGCCAAAAACAATGGTCTGACCCCCCCTGTTCTATTTTTAGCAACGGCGGCCATGTTGGTTGGTCGGCATGCACAAATTTCACAAACTTGGTAGAGGACATCCTTAAGATCAAGTATATCAAGTATCAATGCAATCCCTTCAGTGGTTTCAGAGAAGAAGATCTTTGAAGAAAAGTTAACGGACGGACGACGGACGACGGACGGACGACGGACGCTTAACGATGATAATAGCTCACACGACCCTTCGGGTCAGGTGAGCTAAAAAACCCAACAGTTGCTGTAGCTTATACCAAACCTAGAAATGAAAAATGTAAGTAAATATAGTTCAGGTGACTGGTCTGTTTGAAAAAGAGCATATAGATATCGAAATTATACAAAGGCATTAACTGCAACCAGGACCAATTCGTACTTATGTTAGTTTTCATCAAAATTTCATGACTTTTTTTAAAAATCGATCGTCGTTTTATGCAGCCTCAATCGGAGTTGTTCAAGACATGTTACAATTTCCAAAACATACGTCGTAGTTGCTTAAATAGCATGTCTCGGAGAAAACCATGCAAAATCATAAATTTTGTCCAGAAGCAATAAGAAAGCAATGGTGTAACTTAAACCCTTCATGAAAGACTTCATTTTGCAAAATATTTTTTTCTGAAAAGATGGCGGACCTACGGGCCTTAACGAGTATTACTGCGTTTCTTTGCCAATCCAGCTTTATTGGAAACAAAACTTCAACTATACTAAGGTTCATTTTGTCTCAATAAATTCTGATTATCATTATATTGGGTTAGGCATAAAGGTCGGCCATCTTGAATTTCCCCAAAAAAAATATTATGGCAAAAGTGTCATGAAGGTAAACACCAATGCTTTTATAGCTATAAGAATATTGCATCTGGACAAAACTTCATGGTTTTCTCTGAGACATGAACTTTAAACGTTAAAACTGTATGATTATTATGTTTGATTTGTGCATCGCACACACAACAATAAATAAATAAATAAAACAAGCATTCTGAGAGTATTGCAAAACAATACTTAGTCCCCTACCGGCCTCCTATTTCAGTCACTGGTAACAATTTGTCAAACAAATGAATACCTAAACTTGATCAGTTTATTATCCACAAGGAACAATATAAAAGTGTAGAAAAGAAAATCGCAATAAATTTTCAAACTTCAAAAGGCCATAACTCCCATAAAAATTTGTGGACCGGCACGAAACTCAAACTCGATCTGTAAGTCATCAAGGTAAACTCACAGACAAAAAATCAGTTCATTATCTATAGGCGTTTAGAAAAAAAGTGTGGAAAACTGATATTTTAGTGAATTTTCAAAGTTCAAAGGGCCATAACTCCCATAAACATTTGTGAATTGACAGGAAACTCAAACTTGATCTGTAACTCATTAAGGTTAACTCACATACCAACAAGAGGCTCCCAGGAGCCTGAATCGCTCACCTGGTCCTGATGTCAACCCTATAAAGAACTTTGTATAGCTAAATAAGCTGAACATTTAAGAAAGCAACAGTTTTCTCTTTCAGCAATAATTGCCATTCTGTAGGCCAAAAACGTGCAAAATATTATTTAAAGGGCCATCTGAACACTTTGACTCTGTAGAGACTTTTGTTAAAGAGCTTAATGAACTGAACATTTAAGCAAGCAACAACTTTTCCTTATCTGCTATAGTTTTCATTATATAAGCCCAAAACATGAACATGTTAATTTAGGGGCTGTAATCCCTATAAGGGGTCATCTGACAACTTCAAAACCCTATGGAGATTTTGTAGAGCTAAATGGCTGAACATTTAAGCAAACAACAGCTTTTCTCTATCAGTATCTGCTATAGGCCAAAAATACTATTTTTCGCCTTAAAGGGGCTGTAACCCCTATAAGGGGTCATCTGACAACTTCGACCCTAGACAACTTTTGTAGAGCTAAATGAGCTAAACATTTAAGCAAGCAACAGCTTTTCTCTATCTGCAATAGTTTTCATCTATAGGCCAAAAACACTTTTTTTTGCCTTCAAAGGGCTGTAACCCCTATAAGGGGTCATCTGACAACTTAGACCCTATGAAGACTTTTGTAGAGCTAAATGAGCTGAACATTTTAGCAAGCAACAGCTTTTTTCTATCTGCACTAGTTTTCATTCTATAGGCCGAAAACACTATTTTTTGCCTTTAAGGGGCTGTAACCCCTATAAGGGGTCATCTGATAACTTCGACCCTATGACGACTTTTGTAGAGCTAAATGAGCTGAACATTTAGGCAAGCAACAGCTTTTCTCTATCTGCAATAGTTTTCATTCTATAGGCCAAAAACACTATTTTTCGCCTTTAAGGGGCTGTAACCCCTATAAGGGGTCATCTGACAACTTCGATCCTATGGAGACTTTTGTAGAGCTAAATGAGCTGAACATTTAAGCAAGCAAAAGCTTTTCTCTATCTGCAATACTTTTCATTCTATTAGCCAAAAACATGAAAAAACGCTATTTTTCACCTTTAAGGGGCTGTAACCCCTATAAGGGATCATCTGACAACTTCGACCCAATGGAGACAATTGTAGAACTTTTGATGCTGAAGCAGTAGGGTGGCATCAGATATCATCTATCTCTTATACTTTTTGATTTACAAGCCAAAAACAGTAGTCTGACCCCCCTGGTCTATTTTTAGCCATGGCGGCCATGTTTTTTGACGGATCAAAAATCGAAACACAACTTTTGTACAGGACATCCTGAGGATCAATCATACTAAGTTTCATTAAATTCTGTTCAGTAGTTTCAGAGGAGAAGATTTTTGAAAAATTGTTAACAGAGGACAGACGACAGACGCCAGACGACAGACGACAGACGACGACGGACGCCAAGTGATTGCAATAGCTCACATGGACCTTCGGTCCAGGTGAGCTAAAAATCAGTTCATTATCTATAAGCTTTAAGAAAAAATGCGGAAAACTGAAATTTTAGTGAATTTTCAAAGTTCAAAGGGCCATAACTCCCACAAAAAGTGTGGACCGGCACGAAACTCAAACTTGATCTGTAACTCATCAAGGTTAACTGACATACCAAAAATCAGTTCATTATCTATAAGCGTTTAGGAAAAAGTGAGGAAAACTGGTATTTTAGTGAATTTTCAAAGTTCAAAGGGCCATAACTCCCATTAAAAAATGTGGACCAGCAGGAAACTTTAACTTGATCTGTAACTCATCAAGGTAAACTCGCATACCAAAAATCAGTTCATTATCTATAAGCGTTTAGAAAAAAAGTGCGGAAAACGGAAATTTTAGTGAATTTTCAAAGTTCAAAGGGCCATAACTCCCATAAAAAATTGTGGACCGGCAGGAAACTCAAACTTGATCTGTAACTCATCAAAGGTTAACCCACATACCAAAAATCAGTTCATTATCTATAAGCGTTAAGAAAAAAAGTGCGGAAAACTGAGGCGTGACAGACAGACAGACGGACAGAGCACAAACCTATAGTCCCCTTCGGCTTTCGCCGGTAGGGGACTAATAATCAGCACCTTTGTCTTCAAATGTCAACGAAAAAAATATTTCTATTTGAATTGTAATGATTCTTGACAAAACGTGTTTTTAATCGACTTTAAAGGTCATGAGTGTACACATACTTGCTACATGTACAACTCCCTAACTGTTTTATGTTGAAAAGATGCAGCAGTGTTTTTAAAGTATGAAATAGAATATGTAAGAGTCTAGAGGTACATTATACAAATTGGACGTCGAATGTCGAACGTTTGAAGGGCAGGGTAAAAATCTGTTGAAACAAACACACTAACGCACATATAAAATAATCAAACTATAATAACAAAATATCAAAGCAAACTTATAAGAGTTGGGTTCATTAGAAGCTGATGTAATATAATTTTACGGCATAATATCATGATTGTAAATCAAGTTAAACAGCAGAAGTATGGAAGTCGTGTCATCATCTTCAATTCATTTATAATGTCATGAAAAATGTGCAACAAAAAAGTCAGATGAAAAATGGAAAATTTGTTATACACCAATTTTAGCCCTTTATTGCATGGAAACCATGAAGATTTGTATCCTATATCATGCATGAATTTCTTTTCAATTGTACATATTTTATTTTTCAACCAAAAATGATATATTCAAGGTAACAAACTCGAAAGATTTGTGATTCAATTGATTTAAGTACATTTTAGCTGCTTCGTATGTCACAGGCAATCACGTTTTAGATAATTTGTGCTGAGCGGCAACCCTCATATTTGAAATTCTACGAGAGATTGTAGAATGGTGGACTCCAAACTCCTTTGCGGCTCTGTATTGGCTAAGCCTACCGGATAAAACAGATTCTACAGCTGCATCAATGACCTTAGGATCTGAACGCGCAAACCTCTTTTTTATTTTTCCTAAAAATAAAAAAAAAACATACTTTAATACTCTCGACGAAAAAGGTAATTTATTTTAAATAAATAAATCAACAAATAAATAAAAGAATTAATTAACAAATAAATTATTAAATATCAACGAGTCGAGCAAGAGGAAAAGGCAGCACAAACATACACAGTAAAAGCAGACCAATTTAAAAATATAACCTTAACATCTTCAAAGTTAGCGACTAAAAGGCGTTAAACTTATTGTGTGATAACTTCACATTCAATTTATATGTATATATATTTATGAGATATCACTATTTTAATTGCTCTTGTAAACTATTAAGATAACAATTTCTCACCATTCTGTTGAAATTTTCTAACAAAAAACCCCAAAAAGTCAACAAAACAGACACAAAAAACACACCCACATCGATGGTAAAGCAACTACATACCAAATATAAAAATATGGCATGTAATGGGAAATTAAATGATACCCCGCCATAATATTCATCAAAAGTTAAATTTATTTGTATACTATATTGTATATACTATACATATACATAGAGACAGAAATGAAATGAGTTATCTTTCTTAGACCAGAAAATTTCATCATTTTCAAATTAGTGGCAAATCTTCAATAATGTTTTTCGGATCATCCTTAAAATTAAACTTGACCTGTATTTTGTTGTACTTAACAGCTGTGCAATATATCATTCAAATCGTGTGACGCGATTTCAAGCCATCGTCCGGAATTCATCAGGGACGGACGGACAGACACCAAAAGCAACTGAGGGTATAACATTATACCTCTATTTTTGAACTCAATTGAGAGATAATAGTATACCATTAATCTCATAGAATTATTTATCTAAAATTAATGAGTGAGTGAGTTGGTGTTTTACGCCCGTGCAACACTATATAGGTTATTTACAGGCGATGAACATGAAAATGATAAAATGAACATGTACGGTAGAAGAACCACAGGAAAAGGGGAGTGGTGGGTAGGGGCCGAAAATTTGGCCAATGTGGAGCAGTACTTGACGGTCCACATAGGGGGCTTTTGCGTGAATGAAGCGTGCCTTTCCACACACGTTTGCCCACTATGGTCAGCGGTTAGGGCTTCCGTATTATAGACCTAACAACCCCCGCGGACGAGGGCCAACCTATCAAGCTACCTAAGATACACACTTGCTCGCTCTGTCCGACTTCAGAATTCCAAATGCAGCTACATTGTAACTATTTGAAACATAACCCTGAGTTAGCAATTTTGTGGTAAACAGCTCTAATACGGTTACATTTCTAAATAATTATAGTAAATCAGTTACAAACCATGGTGATGATCAGTGAAATAATAAATTATACCTAAGAAGGTAGAAAAACTCATTCATCAAAAACATTTACTATTGTAAAAATCAAAACTTAATGGAACTAAAGGATTTGCGTATAAGATTAAGCCACAAGCCCTTCTTGGCATGTTTAAAATTATTTACATATTTCCTTATTTTGCTTTTTCAATTAGCCATCTGTCAACATGGGTGTCAATCCTTTCAAGTTTCTTGAACAGGGGCCACAGATATAGATCTTTTTATGATAATCTGCGCCATATTTTTTTGAAAGGGGAGATAATGTTATAAAAAGTCGGAAAATAATTATATTCATCGCTGATGTAAGCAAGAGCTCTTTGTATTATTTTCCCTGATAACTGCATGAGAAAATGCCAATTGACTTCAGGTTAATACCCATCGTAGGAATAAAGTATGCTTCAAAGTATTTATGCTTTGTGTTAGAGCTACTCTTGTAAATAATTGTCATAACACGACTAACGAACTGGGATGATCAAAATAAGACAAATGTGTAGCAACCTTGTAAATTATATAAGTTTATTATATAGATATAGGTGAAAGATCGTGATTTCCGAGTTAAATAAATTTCTAGATTTTCACGGAGTTAATTACAGGATTTATCTAACTCGCGTGCGAATTTATCTAACCCTCGTGAAGTTTCCCGCGAAAAATACGTAACTTAGATTAGTGCTCAATACACAATTCATTAATCAATAATTTCTTTCGTTTTCATTATTTGATGATCTTTTAGTCACGTTTTTCCAAATTATCTATATAATAAATAGTATAACTAATTCGGGGTGACGAATATCAATTTTAATGTCACTCGTATCGAATAACGCTAGGGGATTCAACTCGTGCGCGGAACAAGTTCCGCGCACTTGTTGAATCCTGGCGTTATTCGAGACTCGTGACATTAAAATTGATATTCGCCACCACTCATTAGTTATACTATAATTATTTTTCAATGACACGCCCTTATATTTTCTTTCAGAAAAGGGACATTTTCAGCTTGAATTTGGGAGTCATGACCCTGTATGGCACAAGTGCAATGTCAATTTTTTATCCAACATGATTGCAAATAATTCATATTTTAACCATTTTAATTTAAACTAACATACATGTAGTAATTACATTACATAAGAAAAAGAACAACAAACTCCAAGTGTTTGAAACATTAATATTCGTACAAGGTACAGTAATAAAAATATAGGTTTTCGTCAATATGTGTTTCCCATGTATTTCCCGGCGTTTCAAAACAAATCGTTTATCATCATCAATGATTGGGTCCTGATTGAAGCCTGCGAATTTTAAATGAAATTGTAGGTTGAGGAACGCCAAATACTCGAGCGGCTTGCATCTGGCTCATTTTCTTTTCAAGTACCGCAGCTATAGCTTTATCTAATTGGTCTGCGCTGTAATCTTTCTTGCTTCCAATTCTACGATGTTTGAATGATATAAAAGGATCTGAAAATATATTTTGATATATGCATGTTTAAGAACCATAAAAAATATATTAAAACATTTCTCAGAAAATATATAAAATTGTCATGTCAGTGAATATGTTTTTAATAAAAATTCAGCAATGTACTACATTCTACAACATGAACAAGATCACTTTACGACCATTAAGATATTTGAACGGCGAACCGGATTTTGTACACTGGGCTATCTACCAATTTAAAAAAAAAGGTTTTTGAAGAGTGAGTACTCGTATTAATATTTACACCAAGCCCAAACAAAACTAGTGAAAACTATCTCCCCTTCAACAGTTTGCCTTGACACGTTTTACTTTTCAAGAGCTCAAAGGTCAAGGTCACTTTAACATTTGACACATTGTATAATAATGATTCATGTGCTCTTATTTCAAGGTCCTTTGTCAAATGATAAAATAAGAAGAGTAGGACACGTTTTGGATGTAATTTTACTAGAGGTCAAATGTAAAGGTCATGTTCTGTTATGAAACACACCATCCCATAATGCACATCTACATGTCAAACATCAAAAACCTATGCCAAAGAATAAAAACTTAATTCCATGATATGTTTTTAACTTGACACTGAGGCCAAAAGCCAAGTTCATGTGAGAGCCATTCTGGTTTACGACATAATTTTTCCATGAGGATACATTCACATGTAAGCTATCAAAGTCCTAAGTCAAAGGATTTAATTATGTCACGGACACGCTTGTTATCTGAAGAAGAAGAAGAAGAAGAAAAAGAAGAATGGTCACAAAAATATGTCTCCCGATTCTTAGTAGGAGAGACATAGTAATTCGTTTTATTTACATTCACTTATTTGTCTGAAGATAAAAAGAGATCAGATTCATTATGTGGCAAAATGGAGCATATGAATGACAAACTAACCCTTTGCAAGCTGAAGGCAAAACTGAAAATTATTAATAGACCAACTTGAAGGTAGTTTTTATGTTGTTTTATTAATTACTAATCTACACAAGATAATAAACCAGCCAGTATTATACAGTGTTGACTTTTCTTCTTTTTATAAAAATAACAGTGGTAATGGTAAAAGAAAAAAATACTAGTACAAATTGTATATTATTGAATCAACTCTCCATATCTGCCTGGAATATGCACGGACTAGGGGATAAAACAAATGATGAGCAATTCATTGAGAAAATCAAGAGTGAAATCAATATTCTTCTTGAAACATGGACTGGAAGTAGTAATAAAAATGAGTTACCAAATTTCATTTCAATTTCAAAATGTCGCAAGAAAAAGAAAAAGTCTAAACGAAATAGTGGTGGTATCATTATATATTATAAGAAAAGTATTTCACATGGAATTTCATATGTTGAAAAAGGTACAAACTCAGAGAATCGCATATGGATTAAGCTAGATAAATCTGTGTTCAGTTTTGATCAAGATCTTTTTGTATGTGCAGTTTATATACCACCAGTCACATCAACTCATTATAAAGATGATTTTATAGAGTTAGAAAATGAAGTAACTTATTTCTCTAGATTGGGTAAAATTCTCTTGATTGGAGATTTTAATTCAAGGACTGGGAATAACCCTGATTTTATATTAGAAGATTCAAATGATATAAATAACTTTAGTAGAGAAAATTTGCTCCCAGAAAATTATTCTGTTGACATAGATTTAAAAAGAAATAATCAAGATAATGTATGTAACTCGCAAGGCAAAAACTTATTAGATCTATGTATTGCTTCAAAATTAAGAATTCTAAATGGCAGATATGTGGGAGATTCACTTGGTTATTTTACTTGTTTAACTGTGAATGGTTTAAGTACTGTGGATTATGCTGTTTTAAGTGAGAGTCTTCTGCCCTCAGTCCTATACTTTACTAACTATGAATTTAATTATCTTTCAGATCACTCACAAATTAAAGTCATCTTAAAATGTAAAGTAAATTCAAACATAGAGTCATCTTGTATATCTAAATGGCCAAAAACTCAGAACTTTAAATGGTCTATTCTGTCTAAAGAAAAACTTTTAGATTGCATGTCTGAAGAGAACGTGATAAATGATATAATAAATTTTGAAACTAAAAGTTTCGCGCAAGATCGAAGTGGAATTAATTCGGCTTCAGAAGAACTATCTAATTTGTTAAGTCACCTAACCATTCAGTCATGTAAGGTTACAAAACAAAAGAAGAAACCCACTAAAAAGATAAAACAGAAATGGTCAGACCAATCAGTTCAAGATCAGAAGAAATCATTGAACCTCATTTTAAGTAAAATAAGAAAAAATCCCTATGATAATGAATTAAAACAAAAATACTTCTGTCAATTAAAAACTTTCAGAAAAATTGTTAAACAAAAGAAAAAAGCATATATGAAATCTTTATATGATAAACTTTCAGACACTATGAATAATAATCCTCAAGAATTTTGGAATATTTTAAAAGAAAAAGATAAAAAATGTAATGAAAATGATAAGGATATTAAATATCTAATAAGTGACTTTGAGAAGATAGCCAAACATTTACAAGATCAAGGGAATTGTGAAAATATAAATCTGAATTATAAACAGAAAATTGAAACTGAACTGAAAGACATAGAAGATAATTTAAATGAGAATAACAATACTGATAATTTTATTAGTATTAGAGAAATTAAAGAAGTTGTAAGAAAATTAAAAAAAGGGAAAGCAAATGGACCAGACGGTATAATAAATGAAATTTTTATTCATAGTAGTGATATAACTGTAAAATCTATTGCTAAACTTTTTAATCTTATATTAAAAACTGGTCATTTTCCTGACCAGTGGAATAAATCATACATAATATTATTACACAAAAGTGGTGATAAAATGGACCCCTCAAATTATAGGGGTATATCACTGATAAATTGTATAGCTAAGATATTTAGTGCTGTGCTAAATGAGAGATTGAAAACACTTATGAAAGATAAATATTCAAACACACAGTTTGGTTTTAGAGAAAATCATCGTACTTCAGACAGCCTTTTCATTCTTAAATCTTTAGTAAATAAATATGTGCATAAGAATAAAAAGAAACTATACTTATGCTTCGTAGATTTTAAAAAAGCCTTCGACTCAGTCTGGAGAGAGGGATTACTTTATAAATTAGTAAAATTAGGAATTGGGAAAAACATGTATAACACTATTAAAAGTATGCTTTCAAATACAAATACTGCACTTAAAGTAGATGGACATCATTCAGATTATTTTAAGATAGATAGAGGGGTTAAACAGGGGGACTCTTTAAGTCCCACTTTATTTAACATGTTTATTAATGATCTAAGTAATAATTTTATTAAAAATGACTCCAACCCTACTACTCTCATAAATTCAACGGTTGGTTCATTGTCATTTGCAGATGACCTTCTTATTATTTCTGAATCTAAAGAAGGTTTACAAAAAAGTCTAGACAATTTAAATATGTACTGTGAAAAATGGCAACTATCACTAAATGTAAAGAAGACCAAATCCATGATAGTTCAAAGTAAGAGTATTTTATCAGATGCATTTCTTAGTTATGGTGGTAATAGGATTCAAAATGTATGTGAATACAAGTTTTTAGGTTGTTTATTCAAGAACAATGGCAATCTGAAGCATTGCCTGGATGAACTTGCCAATAAGGCAAAAAAGGTGTTATTTGCTTTAAAACAAAGGTCTATTTCTTTCGGAAATTTTCCAGTTAGGGTTTTTAAGAATTTATTTGACAAACTAGTCAGACCTATTTTAACCTATAACTCTGATATTTCATTCATGGATTATTATTTACCCTTCTATAGAGCCAAAAAGAGAGCTCTACAAACAAATAAAGAAATAGAAAACCTTTCTTTTATAGATAAAACTTCATTTGAGAAAGTGCATCTAAATTTTTGTAAATTTTTATTGGGAACAAAAAAATCCTCATCTAATATTGGTGTGCGGTCAGAGCTTGGAAGATATCCACTAGAAAAATTCATACATTCACAATCTATTGTATATCTGGCTCGACTTCATACTGATGATATAAATCCACTTCTAAAAGAGGCGTTTGAACTAACTAAGATCTTAGATTCAAACAGCATTTATTCTTGGTACACCTATGTAAAAGATATTTCTCCGAACCAAGAAATAGGAGAAAATATTATTAATTGTAAAACAATGAAAAATGTTAAAAGCTTAAAATCTAGTATAAAAGTAGAAATAAATGACAAGTTCAAACATCTATTCTCTGATAAAATTCAGGGTTTTGATGAAAATAATAAGCTCTTTCTCTATAAAAAACTAAACCCTACCTTGGAAGGAGAGTATTATTTGTCAGAATCTTTATTTTATTTGAGACAACTCTTTACTAAACTTAGAATAAGTGATCATAATCTGGAAATTGAGAGGGGAAGATATTTCAAAATTCCCCGCCATGACAGATTATGTAAAACTTGTAATATTCTTGAAGATGAAATGCATTTTCTTTTAAATTGTAATATAAATAAAAAAATCAGAGAAAACCTTTTTAATTCAATAAGAACAGATGATTCAAATTTTATTAATATGTCAGATGAAAATAAAATGGTCTATTTGCTTAACCCAACAAATCATAATCATATAAGAATGTTTGGCTTCTATTTTAAACAGTCATTAGAACTGAGGGCAGAGGTCTCATAACTTACTATATGTTTATTTGTCTGAAATAATATTATCTTCATGTTTACATTTAAATATGATATGTATATGTTCTGTCACAAACTGTTTTGTATGTTTATATGACAATAAAAAAAAATAAATTTAAATTATAAAATCAATTGATGAAACGAAAACATACACGATATAAAGATCAGGTATAAAACCAAGGAATGTTTCAACAATGTTCAGAAATCATAAAAACGCAAGTTATATAAAATTTATTTATGCAGGCTTTCCAGGCAGGTGCTTTAAGTTAAAAAGGGCTTTAATTGGGCCATTTTTCTGAAAAAAATAGGGCATAATAGGACAATGTGCCTAAAAAGGCAAATCTATATGGTATTATTCTATCTATTTTAATAAGTGATTTTATAACCTTCTGCCTCTTTATTCATAAGCTGTAAAAATAAATAAATGAAACATTTATATTACAATGTAGGTATAGGAAATAAATTGTATTTGTATAATTATTGTATACATTGAACATTTATGCTTCAAGGCTATAATTTTGTTTTGGAGGGGGGGTTCTTGTTTACCATGATAGCGAACATAAGGAAGATGAAATTCATTGAGTAGAACAAAATTGTAGGGCCAATATAGGGAAATGGTCCATTTTAACTAAAAAATAGGGTTTATAGGACACGGCAAAAATATCGAGAATAATAGGCATTATAGGAAATATAGGGTCGCTGAGTAGGAACATGCTTGACAAGTTCAACTATTTTTACTTCTTGCTATTCATACTTTTTATTTGGTTTCTGAACAATGAAAATAAAGAAGAAAATCAGCATTTGTGAATTCTTTTAGAATATTCACTGCTCCAAATATTAATTTTTTATTTATGATACCCTGAGTCATTTTAAACACGAACTTGCAAATATCTGTCATATATATCATACCTCCAACCTGTACCGTCTTACAGCCATTGTTCTTGACATTGGATACAACCGATTATTCAAACCAGTCGGTGTTCCACACGAAAACAACAAGGACAATCGCTCTTTCATTTCTCTTTCATTTTTAAACAAAGGTTTGGATGCCATAAATTTAGGAAACATTTTACACCATAAATCTGTTACAGAACATATCCCTTCTTATTTCAAAGACACAAGTGTTCCCGTCATTTCTTATTCCTATACTTCCACCATTGCACCTAAGGTATTTAACTACAAACAAGTTTTGCGGGATTACCAAATCAACGACCTCAAAGCAAAACCACCAGACTGTTCTTGTGACAAATCCCCATTCAAATATAGTCCCTCTGGCCACGTCATTACCGGGGACCTCAACATAGTGGAAAATGACCAACTACGCGATGTTTTGGCCAAAGGACCAAAATATCGTGAGCCTAGAGCAATCAACTGGAACCATAATTTCAAAACAATTATGGATTCAGTTGAAGACTATGCCAGAAAATGGGCCAAAAAAGAACATGAAAAGGAAAGCGACGTTCTTTCTGAGTGGGTAAAGTCTGTGAGGTCGTTGGTTTTGAAAAGGATTAACTCTTTGAAAGGCTCGATGAGCACCAAGGCAACATCTATTTTCAACAACCCTGATGTTGCGAAGACATTGTTCACCTTACATGACAAATATGTTGTCGTACCTGCTGATAAAGCGCCTAACAACATCATTTTCGTATGCAAAAGACACTATATTGAATGTTTAACAGCTGAATTAGGGGTTGGTTGTACTAGCAAAAGCACCACATATACAGCAACAACACTGTCAAAGGAGGAAATAATCAACAATCATAATTCTGTCATTTCTTCCTTTGGCATTTCTGTTGACAAAAAGAACGATGACGTTCCATCCTTGTATTGGATTCCAAAGTTACACAAAACTCCATACAGGCAACGATTTATTGCTGGGTCATCCAAATGTACAACTAAGCCTCTTTCAGTTTTGTTAACATCAATATTGACGGCAATAAAATCAAGCATTCAAAAGTATTTCGATTGTTGTTACTCTAGAAATGGCGTCAATCAAATGTGGATTCTCAAAAATTCTAAAGAACTAATGGAAAATCTCCATTCTAAGTCATTTTCATCATGCAATAGCATTAAAACGTTTGATTTCTCTACATTATATACTTCAATTCCACATTCACAACTAAAATCTCGTTTGGCACAGCTGATTAAACGTAACTTTATCAAAAAGAACGGAAAACGCAGGTACAAGTATTTGGTAGTCGGTTATAAAAAGACTTACTTTGTCATCCAAGAGTCTAGCAAGAAAAACAAATTTACAGAAGATCAAATAATAGAAATGCTCAACTTTCTAATCGACAACATATTTGTTCAGTTTGGTGGACGTGTTTTTCAGCAAACAATAGGTATCCCAATGGGCACAAATTGTGCACCATTGCTTGCCGATTTGTTTCTTCATTCATATGAAGCGGACTTCTTACAATCACTTCTAGACAAAAAGGACCGCAAACTTGCTTTATCCTTCAATCTCACATTTCGTTATATTGATGATGTCCTTTCACTAAACAATCCTCGATTTGGTGACTATTTACATCTCATATATCCGAAGGAACTTGAGAAAAAGGACACTACAGATTCTAGGAGGTCCGCTTCATATCTGGATCTATTTCTCGAAATTGACACACAAGGAAGGCTTTGTACAAAGCTCTATGACAAACGTGATGACTTCAACTTTCCAATAGTTAACTTTCCCTTTCTGTGTAGCAACATTACGTCCGCTCCAGCATATGGAGTTTACGTATCACAATTGATTCGCTATTCCAGAGCATGTGGGGAGTACAACGACTTCCTTGATAGAGCCACACGGCTGACAAGCAAATTGTTAACACAGGGGTACGTTGCTCCCAGGTTGTTGTCATCACTCAAGAAATTTTACGGACGACATCATGTGCTTGTATACACATACGGGATTTCTATCTCTCAGATGAGCACAGATGTTGGTTTGACATAGAGTTTTGTAATGTCATCCTTTCCGGATTTGACCAACACTCAATCGATCTTTGGCAACGTGACGGGTGTGCTATAGCAAACAGGAACTGCTTACTCTTCCGGAGCACCTGAGTTCACTCTCGTTTCGACTTGGGTTCGCGTTGCTGAATGCGGTTTTGTTGTTATGTGTGTGTGTGTTTTGTGTTGTTGTGTGGTTTGTTTTGTTGTGCTGATTTTTTGTTTGCCGAATTTGTCTTTGTCTTTACGGTTTTATGATACTGATTACCCCTTTGGTACACCTTTGCTTCTCCCATATTCGAAATTTATGTATGACATATTTTATCATATGATATTTTTATGTAATTTAGTTTGTATGCCCCTTTTGCGATCCTTGATTTGATTAAATACACATATGAACTCACACTTTTTACATATATAATTCTGAATTATATCAAAAATATCTACATTTCATTTTTTGTTGGTGAATTATGTAATAGGGCTAAAATTTACATTACATTGGTCTCTCGTGAATATTACTACAGGGCAAATATTTACATTTCATTGGTCACTGGTGAATTTTCCTATAGGGAAAATATTTACATTACATTGGTCACTGGTGAATTTTGCTACAGGGCAAATATTTACATTACATTGGTCACTGGTGAATTTTGGTGCAGGCAGATTATTTTTATCACATTGGTCCTTCGTGAATTGGTTATCAACGGGAATGTTTATCATGATTAATTATGTAAGCAGAGCATAAAGCTCGTCTCAAAACGGTTGTACTGAATGCAAATTTTCAATGCTAAATGTCTATACTTGTGTTCGAAAATATTCATGAATTAGGCTGTCCTGTTCAAAACAACAATTCCCTGACAAACTTATTAACATGTTCAATAGAAAATAAAGAGATGTGGAATAAGTGTACGCGACACAGCCCACAATTAAACGGCAATTTAGAAAAACCACAATGGACAACCGCCAGCAGCCTTCAACGAGGCCATTTGGCACTGCTCGCGGTTATGCAATTGGCCCATGGTCTAAATAAGATGCATATAATTCAAATCCAGCCCTCTTGTGAAACAAACAAGACCAATCGATGTCTGGCCCTGCGTCGCACGGCAAAACGATGAACCCTGTACGTTCTAGGCCCAATATGGACAGTCAAAATATTTTGACACTTGCATCCTATGGTGGGCTTACAAAGCATATTTGTCACATGCCACCCAATATTGTAAAAATAGACAAAAAATAGTTTCTATTTTTTCACCTTTTGGTCCCCTTATTGCTAAACAGAAAAGGTGGGTCAAGAAAAAATTGTATCCTTCATTTTGAATCCCATATATGACCAAAATTAACTTGTAAAAAAAAAAATTTAAATCGGACCATGAATAAAAAATGTCACATTTTTGCCCCTTTTGGGCCCCTCGTTCTTAAACAAAAAGAGAGGGGACACCCAAAATCATCCCCACCCTTTTATTTATGGTGAGTAACACTATTGTAAAGTTTCATAGCATTTGGTCAACCAGAACAAAAGTTATTGCAGAAAAAATTTAAAAAGTCGCTTTTTTGGCCCCCCCTTTGGGCCTTTAATTTCTAAACGAAAAAAGATGGGACACCCAAAATCAGCCCAACCCTTCCTTTTATGGTAAGTAACATTTAACTGTAAAGTTTCTTAGCATTTGGTCAACCAGAACAAAAGTTATTGTGGAAACAAATAAAAAAGTCACTTTTTTGGTCCCTTTAGGGCCCCTAATTTCTAAACGAAAAAAGAGGGGACACCCAAAATCAGCCCAACCCTTCCTTTTAAGGTAAGTAACATTACTGTAAAGTTTCATAGCATTTGGTCAACCAAAACAAAAGTTATTGTGGAAAAAAAATAAAAAGTCGCTTTTTTGGCCCCTTTTGGGCCCCTAATTTCTAAACGAAATTATAAAATGACCCCAAAAGGGGAGGTGCACATCTTCAATATATCTGTAATCACTGTGTAAAATTTCATAAAGATCTAGTGTTTGGTTTTTGAGATTCAGATTACACAAGAAAGGCACCCCATAGCGGGACGGACGGACAGACGGACGGACAGACGGACAGACGGACGGACGGAGTGACCCGACTACTAGACCTGCTTTCGCCTTCGGCGACGCAGGTAAAAAATGTATAATTGCCCATGTTGACTTATATAACAGGGTAAATGTATATTTCGCCAATTCGGCCTTCGATCATCTAACAAACAGCGTAAAATATTATTTCCGAAACAAAGGAGGTAACAAGGATTTTCCAGCGGCGAGTCTTGATATTCGTGTGGAGATGGTCGACTGCGGCACTCCGTACTGCTGTGCTGCTCTGGTTTGAGACAAACGGCCATCTAGAACTGCCTTCACAGCCTCGTCCAGCTTTTCAGGACTATAGATTCTCTGTTTACGCTTTTTCCACATCATTTTTAAAGACAAAAAGTCTGAAAGACAAGGAAAGGTGAAAGTTAAGGTGCATGCAATTTTGTTGCTAAATCCACCACCTTTAAATTAGAATTATATACATGTAGCAAAGAATATAAAAATTAGTATCAAGTGTAAAAATATGGAATATTTTGTATAGGACACTTAATCTGGCTTTCGCTTAATACATATAACCATTTAAGTAAATATTGCAGCATTTCTTTCTAAAAGCTTTTACCATATAAGAAATGAAACTTGGGGAACTTGAATAAAACAACATAATGGACAAAAATGTCTTGCATGCAGGAGGGTTTTAATTGTTTTTCGATATAATGATACTTGATTACCCCTTTTGTACACCTCTGCTTCTATTACATCTTTTATTTACAAAAACAAAGAATAGCTTGGTTTCTTTCCATCTTTTTTAATGATTATATTGTTGTTCCACCAAATTCAACCGTTACGTTTCCTTCCCGTAGCCAGAAGTCACAAAATGGTAACATGTGTTTTCGAATTTTTTTCGATAATTTAGATTTTTAATTTTCAAATTACATGTATTTTAATTCAAGTGCTTCTGAAGACAGGTTATTTCTTGAATATGCATATGCATAAGAATTTCAACTGGATAAACATCTGTAAGAATTTAGTTACAAAGTTTTTGGAAAAAGAAAATCAAAATACATCCAGTAAAATTCAGAGAAAGCTAGTGAAAGAGAGGTTGTTCAGACAATTAAAACATCGAGACTATTTTTGTAGATCTCAATAAGATGGACACATTTAAAAAAAAAATCTTTTTCACTAGCACTTACGATCTCAAACCGTGTAAAAACGAAAATAGTAAATTTAGAAGACTTGACGAAAAACTTCGTTTAAATACAAAATGTAGAGCGTTGTTGAGAGCTTCATGCTTAAGATGGGAAGTTTCTATTTATCTTCTCATTATGTTTACATATAAAATCCAACAATTATAGTCTTGCACCCCTGCTTGCTGTAAAACAAAATTTCACAGTTTGGTAGACCAAGTAAACAAGTTTTCAAAGCAATCCATTTGCAGTGGTTTCAGACATCTTAGAAGAACGGACGACAGACGCCAAGTGATGGCCATGATATTGCAGAGCTAGCCACAGTATGGACCTCGTCAAGGTAAGTCTAAATGCTATGAAGCCTTGCTTAATGTTAAACGACCCGCAGCATAGGCATAGTTAAAAAAAAATGCCATGATATTTAATAATTACTACCAATCAACTCTAAATCCTAACGAAAAAGTCCACTCAACTTCTACAGAGTTTTTAATTCTAAGAAATTTAACAAAAACAGTAAGTTTAAAAAAACACATTCGAGACGTATACAATATTTTATAAAAAAAGATATTTAACTTTTAGGAACAAGAAAAGACATATAATGGTATAGTATCTGGTTTTTTTTTTTTTTTTTAGCTTTCATTAAAATTGGATTCACAACAGAGGTTATGAAGAAAACGGACGATTCTTACAAAAATATCTTTTTCCCCATCAGAATCAACTTTCATCACAAACCATTGATATAAGAAATGTTATATCATGTTATAGATCCTTTTCACGTCCATTTTTGACATTCTCCTTCATAGGAACATCTCGTTCAGTTGCTTCTCTTTCCTTTATCTTACGTATACGATGAGAAATTGTCTGCTGTGGAACGCCATACATTCTTGAAGCCTGTTTTTGAGACATTTCCTGTCTCAAAACTTGTTCCACTGCCTCTTCTAAATCTTTAGGGTTGTAGCTTCGATAAACGAAACTTCGTCTTGGTTTTGTGGCTGCAATGATATTAGTTAAGATGAAAGTTATGAGACATTTGAAAAGTTCTACCGAGTTTTATATAATAGCTGCAGGAGATACCTATAATATGTTATAAGTAGCGCCGTGAATTTTGCGCTTTTTGATTGTTTCAAATCGAATGTTGCATAAAAACTAACAGTACATTAAAACTCGATCCCACAAAAAAATAAAAGCAACAATGATCCCATTATAATGACGACTTGAATATAATAAAAGCACCCAGTATCAACTTAAAACTGTGTCTCCGAAACAGTGATCGCCATGGACTGCACATAATTCCTATATGGACCTTTGCTTAAGAGACCTTGGACGGGGGTAATCGTATATTTAAGTTAGTCCAACAACATAAACCAAGTTTGCAGTTAGCATGTCACTTGTTATCAGGCTTAGCCACGTCTGCACTCTCTTTAAACATTTTGATTTTTCGAGACAGAGTGGCTTGCGGAACTCCAAACAACCTAGCGGCTTGTCGTTGAGACATTCTTCCTGTCACAGTGGCCATGATAGCATGACGTAAGCTTGAAGATCGATCTGGCAACCATGTGGGAACTGAAAGACATGAAATTTCATCTGTATGAATTATTTTAAAGACAACACAGTTTAAGGAAAACAAAACAGTCGGACGAAAAGGTGTTAACATAGGGTCATTCTTTCCACGGACTTGGTAAAATGAACGTCACAATACCAAAGAATGGTGTCGAAAAGACACCATTTACCATTAATCAAGTTTAACATCTTGTTGCGTTATTTTAGTTTTCAACCCACCACCCCTTGTCTTTTCAAAGCTTATATCCTTGATGTGTCAAGTTTTCAACCAAAACTCCATTATATAAGGTTGTTTAATTTATGGTAGAATAATTTCATACTCATCTGCAATATTCGTCGCTATCAATCAGTCAAACTGCTTGAATGCAAATCTCAAATATATGTATTTTCCACTAGTTTTGTATAAATTAGCCGTGATATTTCAAATATAAAAATGCAAAGTAAGAATATTTGTTATTTAACTTATCTACCTCACTTCGTAGAACAAAACAAAGATTAATTTTCTAGGTGAAAAAAAAAGAAATCATTCAAATCATCCACTGTATGAAATGTCTTTTAGTATAAAATCAATGAAATGATGTCTTCCTTTTTCATGATCACAGAATCTAGGAAAAGTCGAAAATTATAAACAAGATTTTCCAGTTTTTCAAACAAAATCTTTTTTAATCCTCAATAGAATAGACGACCTGCCAGAAGCCTCGATACTAAAAAAGCCTTTGATTCATTTTATAGTTTTTATTTCTTAATATATACAATACTATATCAACTCTTTTTTAGGGTCCTAAAGCATCGAAAGTTCGTCAATATTTTTATCTATGTCTATTACTCATTATCTCAAATACTTTTGTGATAAATCAAAACGAGTAAGAATTTAATTTAATTAAATTGCCTTTCCTGTAACATGTGTAACAAAACCTACTATTTATCCAAATGGTCTGTACAACTATCAAATGAAACAAAAGGATATGAGTTATCATCAACTTCCTATTCGGTTTTGTTTCCGTTTTCTGTCATCAAAATATAACCAGCAAACACAGGGACTTGCTCCCCTTTACGAAAGAAGCAGATGTACCGATGGGGCATCCGAATGTCAGAAAGGGCAAAGACAAAACCAGTAATACAAGAACGAGAAACGAGAAGAGCACGAAAAAAAACCCAGACAATACAGAAACACAAAAATACAAAAATTACTGGATCAGCAATGGGAACTCAAGTCCTAACTAGAGTGAACTCATAAAAGTGATCCTTTAATCAGATTTGATATATATTTGATATGCATAATTTCAAACATCAATTGGGAATGTTATGTGAGACTGAGTAAATTCAAACGACAACACTTGATCACTTCACCTTTGAATACAAGAATTCGTCACACTCTTTCATAGATTCACTTTCATTTATACTTTTTCCACACTAACCCCTCAACTTCTTATAAAATCGATTGTTTACATAGAGCGTAAAAACACTTCAGATCAATTCTATCCATTTCTGACAATCTTTTTATTAATTTTTAGCAATTGCAATACAGCAAGCAGAAACCACTTGTTTTTACAGAGGATAATAGAGACACATTATTTCAGGTACAATTTGAATCATTATTGCCAATCATTAAGACGCTTTTTAAAATATTGTTTTCTTTTTTGTAAGTTGATAAAGTTGACTTGCTAATACATCTGTAAGAAAACTTATTTAAATTTTACATTTTGTATTAAACAACCAATCACATTGGCCAATCATATTGTTGTCAATTAGCAAGTTATGATACCAAGTTTATACAAAAAAAATATCACCAAATCCTTTTAAAACCTCCCTGTTGAAAAGATGCTCACTCGAATAATGCCAGAAAATAGTTCCCAACACAAGATTCAATTGACTTCTGCACAAAAATATAAATGGACGCAACTTTATTAATTTGCATTGTATTAATCAATTTGAATGCATCACAATTATTTCAAATCAACTTTGATTAAAATCATGGAGTCTGATCACTGTCATGTTTCTTCTTAGAGTCCCGTTGTTTTTGCAGTTTTTGCATTCGGACATAGATGGTGGTTCTAGGAACTTTGTAGTACGCCGCTGCTTCAGAAGGTTTCATGGCACCAGACAATACAGCAGTAACAGCCCATTCCATGTTCAAAGGATTATAACCTCGACGTTTTTCACCCTTCCGTGATGGTTTTCCTATCAAAAACAAGACAGTTTATTATTACGGCGTTTAACAACTTCTCTATTATTTCATGACGTATTTGGGCAAAAATAATGAGATTCACAATAAGAATACAATAGAGAACACCCCTCAAAAGTAATTTAAGAATATGTAAGTGAAAACAGACAAGCGTGCAGCCTCAACATAGAGGTAACCTCCATGCATGCATTTTGCTCAAGATAAGACTACATGTACCATGCACACGATCCAAAACCAATATCGAAATCTATAATAAAATACTATCAAACAAGAACGATCAACACCATTACACGAAAGAAACAAGTGTCAAGTGGCCTGTTAGATCTGAATCAGTCTACGTCTTGATTGTTCTTGGGTTTTCTTAGTCTATTGACAATAGTTTGCCGGGGGACACCAAATTGTCTAGATGCTTGAGTGGGATTCATTTTGCCGGAGACTACATTTTGGATTGCTTGGTCTAAATTCAAGGGATTGTACATCCTCCGTCTTCGTTGAGGCGTTGTCCATGAATCGTTCTTTATAAAATAAGATTCTGAAATAAGAGGATAAATAATACATAATGGATTGTAAAAAGTCCCCTTTGTTTTGTTTTGTTGATCTATGATGGATTATAAGTACATACAAAATATTTCATTTAAGGTGGGCATGCAAGTTAAAATATGCATCCATAAAAGTAAGTCAATGATATAATTCATGCTATTCATTAGTACTACAATTTTCACTATTTTTTTTTAAATAGATTCAATAATTCTATAAAGTTTCAGCCAATAACTTTTGCTAAATGATGTTTTCGCAATTCTATTTTAACCATGCATGCCAAAAACAATACAAGTAACTTTCAATCTTAAAATTTCAGTCATCATAGTCTTTTCCATCTTTTTTCAAACAACCAAACATAAACTTTCTCTTTTGTCCTTTTTATTTTTCATGGATTTTTTTTATCCTGTCAACAACGGTTTGTTGAGGAATGTCATACAACCCGGAAACATAAATTGGATTCATCTTGCCAGACAAAATTGTCGACGTGGCCATTTGCATTTGATCTGTAGAGTCATTTCCTTCTTTTTACATACTGTAAAATATAAAAGGAAATTTTTCGCGAGAGGTTTATTTTCGCTAATTTCGCGATCATAACAAATTCGCGAAAATATCCCCTCGCGTAAATTATATTTAAAAGGGTCCAACATGCCATGATCTACTAAAACGCGAAATTAAAACCTCGCGAATGCATTTTTGTACTGAAAACGCAAAATTTGAACCACACAAAATTATCCCCTTTTACAGTACACGTCACCAGCAACTTCAGCACAAGACTGTGCTAAAATATGATCACTCCCATATCCTTAAATGACCTTATTCCGTTGGTTTTACATGAGAAAGAATAATATATATAACACGTATAAACTGGACATGTTAAAAAAAAACTCTTAGAAAGATGAAGGAAATCCATACAGTTGTCCAGAATAGTTACCCAAACTGGTATCATTATGGTAAGAGGTAAGCCCATTAATGATTACCAAATAAAAAGTATTTTTAAGATAGAAAGTTTTAAAAATAAGCACTCCTTGAAGTTATTATCTCAAGGTATGAACACAGACCTTATAGAATATCAAGTGTTACAATAATATGACCTTGTATGGATAAGATTTTCAATGCAAAGGAAAATACCAGATGCTTGATGGGGTAAACAGATATACATCTAGTGACAACATTTTTAATTCGAATTACTTCATTTGTACAGTAAATTAATGCAATACATTGAAAAAAGAAACAACATATGCAAAACAAATAAATAAATATCTTAATTACTCTATACACAAACTAATCATTTCATTAAAACATTATTTTACAACTTATGAGTATTTGCCATTAAGTTAATGGTATAGGTCACAATAATTAAGCTTCAATGGGCAGCTCTATTATATTCCTTAATTGGCATCATAGATCAGGAATTTCCTCACTTTTTTAGTTGATCAAGATTGTTCACTATGATATATTCAATTTCTTCATTTGTTTCCTGTGGAGTGATTAAATTTTCTGGAGCAAAGTGTGTTGGTACATTTGGGCGATGTCTTGAATGTTTTTTCGTCTTGTATTTTGAGGCTGACTTGGCATTACCTCTGGTCTTAGCCACATGGTCATAAATAGTTCTACTGGGAACCCCATACATGTTAGAGGCTTGTAAAGCATTTGTTTTACCGGAAATGACATCAGCCACGGCCTGTGCCAGATTAGCTTGATGATAGCCCTTATAGTCTGGTCTTTTTCGCCTCCACATCATGTCTGAAACATATTAACATTATACAAAAATAAAAGTCATTTACTTTTATAACAACGCATGTTTATTATATCAACAACCTTTATGAAATTTTGAGCAACATTTTACATGCATGTTATATCTAAGAAAAAATTCAAAATTCCATACAAACCACCTTTCATAGCTCGATAAGTAAAACATAGTCAGCGGAAACAGGCCAGGCTTGAGGTAGGTCTATAACAAATATTGTCTAGTTGATAGGGTTTTTACAAATAACTGTTACCGTTTGTTCAGGAAACTTTGGTCAAGCAATTTGTGTATTTAAAACTCTACTTGAAAAGTTGAAAAATGTGAATTTAAATGGTAAAATGTGGTGGTTTTTTTTTCAAAGAAAATTGTGTGTTCTTATATATAAAACCGAAAACGACTTATTATTAAGATAAGTTGGAAAGACTATCTGAATCAACAACATTTTGTGATTTCAGAATAAGACATCTTCGCTAGCCAAGGGTTACGATCCGCTACCTGAAGATGAGAGATAGCGGATCGTAACCCTTGGCTAGCGAAGATGAGAATAAGAGGACAAAGACTACAACCGACTCAAAATGAAAATATCAACCAGTTGTAGAGATTTTATGAAAAGGATACCACGGTGAAATGGCCAAAAAAAACTCGGAAAGTTGTTGAGAATTAATCAGTAGAAAACGTTTTTATACTCCTTGCAATCCTTTAAACAAGTCACCTCTTTCATTTTCATATATTTATCTTTTCCAGACAATGAAGTCTCGTTGGAAGGAGCTGTTGGCCATTCTAAATATTTTCATAGTGAAGAGACAGTCAGTAAATGCAATAAGATGAGCAATGTGGTAGTTTGGAATTTTTAACAAAGCCTCGCGTAGAAATAATTCAGATTATTATAAAAAAAGACGAAAAGGAACTTTTGTCATTGAAGATCTAGAATGCAAAGTTAAAACGCTGTTACATAACACAAAAACTGTCAGAAACCTTGACAGATAGGTAACACATCTTTCGAAAATAGACAACCCATGATGGACATTCAGGAATTTTCATGATTTCAGAACTTTGGATTTGAAGATTTCCGCAATACAATTAAGGATAAAAACAACGATAATTCGAACTGTTAAAATACCGGAATAGCTTGCTTCCAAATGTTTTAGAAGAGTTGATGGATGCTGAACAGCTAAGCACTTACAAATGTACATAAAATTCAATAGCAATGAGAGTAAAATCCAACACACTTCAGAAGATTGTCAGATTGACCCATTCTTGATTAATCGGATATAAAATATTCATTGATATAACTTTTGTTGTCTCCAAATATTAAAATGGATGCAATGCAGATGAATGAAGAAATATATGCCTTGAAAATAGACAAATAAAAACCACAGAAGCATTCCAATCTTTAAGTAAAACAACAAAATTGTCTTTTCGACTCATTAATTCAATATGTTAAGATTCTCAAATGAGGTGATTGGCTATTGTGACGTTTCTTTTCTGGCCATATTCTCAAGAGTTATGTCCTGATAATAGCCGAGACCTAAACCTAAACTGTTGGAAAGATACACCTCGAAAGCTTGTATATTTAGCATTAACTTATATTCTTCGTATTTAGCCAACATAGCATTACTAGGAAATTGTTTTCTCATAAAACATCTATTATCAATAAAAAGACGATTTACATACAAAAAACTAAATGTGATATTTATTAACAAGAGTTGACACTAAAGTATGTCTCGCCTGTCCGCACCATCATAGACGCCTGTCCTCACCATCATAGAACTCATTGAAGGTCTAGCTGGGCCTTCAGAAAAGTTAAGGTCAAGGTCATGTGACAGGTGACAGAATTCCATTTAACAATCACAAAAATGTCTGAAGTGTGTTCTAGATACCAAAGTTATTGAGAAACAATGAAAAAGACCAACATTCATTTAGTCATTCAACCATGGAAATGGGGTGAAAGTCACATTACATGATGACGACAGTTGTGTATACAAAAATTCCCAAATATCAGATGCCGAACTATAATATTATACTTTTCACTCAACTCATTTTCCATCCAAAAATCATCTAAGTTCACAAAGTCACTGAACCGTGAAAAGGGGTCATGGTCACACAACATGGTGTCAGTTGTGTAGACCAAAACCCCAAATGTCTGAATAACAAATATCAGATGCCTAGTTATTATACTTTTAACTTAATTTATTTTCCACAAAAGTCTTACAAAGAGTTTTTTGGCCCCAAAAATCATTTAAGTCCACATTTAAGTTGCATAGCCCATAGCCCAAAATGAATGTTAACCAGATATCAGATGCCTAGCTATTATATTTTTCTTGTAATTCATTTTCCACAAAAGTCTAACAAAGACGTTTTTTGCCCCAAAAATAATCTAAGTTCACAGTCTCTGAACCATGAAAATGGGGTCAGGGTCAAACGGCATGGCACCAGTTGCATAGACCATAATCCAAAGTGTCTGTATACCAGCTATGAGATGCCTTGCTATCATATTTTTCACTAATTCATTTTCCACAAAAGTCTTACAAAGGGTTTTTTTGGGGCCCGAAAAAAACCCATCTAAGTTCACAGAGTCGGTGAACCATGAAATTGGGGTCAGGGTCAAATGGCATGGTGCCAGTTGCGCAGACCATAACCCCAACTGTATATATACCAAATATCAGATGCCTAGCTATTATACTTTTTTTGTAATTCATTTTCCACAAAAGTCTTCGCCGTCGCCGTCATACCTTATGTCTCGCCTTCAGCGACTAAAGTTGCAGGCGAGACAAAAATGATAAAAAATCGATTTACAAGTCAAGTAGATTTGCAAAAACTCCCTTATACTAACAGAATTAAAGTTTGTTTTTGCCTACAAAAACGATGTCTCCCCCCGTTTCCTGGTAATATGCACAACTACATATGATGTTCTTCCTATATACTAAGTTTCATTGAATTCGGTTCAGTAGTTTCAGAGGAGTTGCGCTGACAAGATGATAAATGAGGATTTTCAGCAATTTTCTAAATTCAAAGGGCCGTAACTCCTACAAAAATTTGAGGATCAAAATTTCATGGTAATATGCACAATTACATATGGTGTCCTTCCTATATACCAAGTTTCAATGAATTCCGTTCAATAGTTTCGGAGGAGTTGAGCTGACAAGATGATAAATGAGGATTTTCAGCAATTTTCTAAGTTCAAAGGGCCGTAACTCCTACAAAAAATTGAGGATCAAAATTTCCTGGTAACATGCACAACAACATATGTTGTCCTTCCTATATACCAAGTTTCAATGAATTCCGTTCAGTAGTTTCAGAGGAGTTGCGCTGACAAGATGATAAATGAGTATTTTCAGCAATTTTCTAAGTTCAAAGGGCCATAACTCCCACAAAAATTTGAGGATCAAAATTTTCTGGTAATATTCACAACTACATATGGTGTTCTTCCTATTTACCAAGTTTCCTTGAATTTGGTTCAGTAGTTTCAGAGGAGTTGCGCTGACAAACTTTGTGACGGACAGACGGACGGACGGACACGACAAAAACAATATGTCTCCCCACAAAAGTGGGGGGAGACATAATTGTTGTTTTAATCAAACCAGTATAAACATTTGTATGTCAATTATAAATATTCATATGTCCTTTTGTTTTTCTGTGACGGGCAATGTTGCTTTCAAATTTAAACTGTTTTCCACAACAACAGGTGAATGTTTTACTACTATGAGCTGCAGACATGTGGCATTCCAGGTTGAACTTTCTGGTGAACGACTTTTTGCAAATATCACAGCAGAACGTTTCAGGATCAATGCATACTTTGGTATGCTGATTGAGAGAATAACGTGAGTAAAAGGTTTTACTGCATCTAGTACAACTGTATGGCGCACAACCACCATGGCCATTCAAGTGATCTTGATAGAAAGTAATCCTGGTAAACCTTTTTTGACAACTCTCGAAGGGGCAGATTTTAATTTTCTTTTGATTATTATCATAATCTTGATCTTCTGTATGCATGCTCATGATGTGGCTATTCAAAACTGATTTCGACTGATATTCTTTTCCACATACATGGCACATCGAAGGTTTGTGTTTTACTTCAAAGTGGTCATCCCTCTCAGCTTTTGAAGAAAAATAAACGTAAAATACAAATAGAACATCGCTTTGTGGCTTGAGTTGAGTCATGTGTTTTTTCATGTCTTTGAAAACTATACTTGTCTTTAAAAGAAAGATCACACACTTTGCAGGCGAATGATTTTTCTGGTTCAGAAGAAGCCTTGACAAAGGAACCTTCAAGAACTTCAGTTTCATCAAGCATTATTTCTTTTATTTCTGAAAGAAAAACAAATATCTTTATGTGATGAAAATATGTAACTAAAACTATGTTTTTCCATTGATAACTTGATCCTAATGGGTGTAATTTGCGATATATTATTACTGAGATAGTTAAACTAAATTTAGTTATAATTTTCTCAGATTATTATCATATTACATTCATGACGGATAGCCAATTACTCTAGGTACATGCAGCCCATGGTGTACTGACAAAGTTTTTGAAACATGCATCCTTTGGTGGTACATTTTCGCAAGGAATCCAATACATTTTTTTGCCAAAGCAAATGAAAAAGAAATAACTGTTATGAATTTTCCCCTTTTGTACCTAATTTAGGGGTTTGTATCTTCTGTTATGTCACAAAATTAAATCAGCTTAAAAATTCCCAAAGTTTGTAAATGCACTATATAACAGAAAAAATGAAATTAAAAAAAATACGGGGAAGTAACCAATAATAACGACCGATACTGATAAAAGCAAATGTGTACCAAAGGGGTAGTCAGTATCATAAAACCGTCAAGACAAAGACAAAACCGGCAGACAAAAAATCATCACAACAAAACAAACCACATAACAACATAAAACACACACACACACACACACACACATGACAACAAAACCTCATTCAGCAACGCGAACTCAAGTCGAAACGAGAATGAACTCGGGTGTTCCGGAAGAGTAAGCAGTTCCTGCTTGCTATAGCACACCCTTCACGTTGCCAAAAATCGATAAAGTGTTGGTCAAAGCCGGAAAGGATGACCTTACAAAACTTTATGCCAAACCAACATCTGTGCTCATCTGAGAGATAGAAATCCCGTATTTGTATACAAGCACATGATGTCGTCCGTAAAATTTCTTGAGTGACGACAACAACCTGGGAGCAACGTACCCCTGTGTTAACAATTTGCATGTCAGCCGTGTAGCTCTATCAAGGAAGTCGATTGAAAATGTAGACCAATGAAATGTAATGTTATTTAAAACTTTCGGTTTGTAGAATGAAGCCACCTAAGGTTTCAGTATATAAAAAATTACTTGTTACGGAAGAAATAGATAACCGGCAATGATCTTTCACTCGTGATAGAAAAATTTTGGTCTTTTGGCTCGTTCCGCTACGCTCTACGAGACTGGAAAATTCTATCACTTGTGAAAGATCAGCAGGTCTTTTCCAAGAACTTATGTAAGAAGCTATTATTCTAAATGCCTTCATTTTCGATCCGATATTAATTCAAATAGAACTACTAAAATTGTCACAGGTCATTTTTAAGAGCGAGTATTTTTTTGTTAAATCATTTCTCAAGAATCACGTGTTGATGACAGTATCTATTTACAGTTGTTTTTAACGAAGAGGCTCCGAGGAGCGGCGCCTGAATCTCTAGACTAAATAAAATCAACTTCCTTTACATTGTAAGGGTCATAGGTTAAATAAATGGTATCTGACAACACCAATTATTACAAATATTATAAGCCTAAGGACTACCCAAACCATGTAATTACAAGTTAGTTTGTCCAAGTGATAATTCCTTTTATCACCCTACCTAATGTACACTTGACATTTGATCGTGAGTTGGTCGCAAATGGCATAAATTAGGACGCCTCAAACTTTGCAAGGTAAGAAAAACATCATTATGAAATGATTATTTATTATTTAGTTGGACAGTTCGGGGGCCTGTTGATAAAGCTATATTGCAGTACCATTCTTTTAAAATTTGGTCCAGTCATTTTATCAATGAACGTGTTTTAATAAGATAAAAGGGGGATGTCTTGAGGGTAAATATTGCATTTTCTATGTTGTTTTCAAATAAGGTCGTGTTTTCTTCATTTATCCACGTTTTTTTCAAATGTTGCTTTAATAATTGTTCTTATTAAAGATTTAACTTGATTAAAAATATGATTTTGGATGAATAAATAAGGAACACACAATTTGCATATGTGTAGATGAAGAACAAGCATTTTCGTTAAGAGGTTGTCCGTTTCCCTTGTTACAATTAGTATAAGGCTATTGCGACTTTCGTTCGCGTTCCCGTGAAGGATGGAAGAAGTGCGTCTCCGAGGTTAGTCTATACAATGAACTGCGTGGTTAAAAAAAATGAATTGTCTTGAAGGTTTGAGTATTTTTGTGTCTATTGTTCAATAGCTCTTGTTGATTTAATTTGAATGTTTATTGAATTGGTTATTATTGTATGCTAAGTGTTGTGCTATGTTAAGGATTATTAATTCTTCTGTTAATGCCTCATTTCAGTGTGAGATGACCAGGTTGAGATGCAAGCACTTGCAGCATTCTCACACTGGCCAATTAACAAATCATAACCACCGTTACTGATATCCATTGATGATGTCGACTAATGACTATATAACAATTTGATTTTTATTGAAAAAATAGGTTCTTACGTGCGTTCTTGGAAAACCGACAATGTTCTTTCACTCGTGATATAATTTCTTAGGTCTTTATGCTCGTTCTGCTGCGCTCCACTTGCAGAAACCTTGAAATTTTCTATCACTTGTGAAAGATCAGCCGGTCTTTTCTAAGAACTTATTCCATACTGCATTATCTTCTATTATGGAGGGGGGTCAAATAGAAACCAGGAAGACCCAAGGCAGTTATTAATAAACCGTAACGATTGAGGAAAAGCATTTTTATATCAGGGAGATGACATTACAAGAGGATCTCAGGAGCCAGCATGAACCTCTTACTTGCCGCTTAAGCCATAACGGTCTCTTTTATAAAGGGTTATCTGACAACTTCGACTCAATAAGGACTTTATTGGAGTTATGCGCTGAAATTTCATGCCTCCAACAGCTTTTCTTATTCAGTAATAGTTTTCATTCAAAAGTGCAAGAACATGAAAAACGCTATTTTTACCATAAATGGGCCTTTACTCCTATAAGGTATCATTTGCCGAATAAGACCCTACGTCAACGTCTATTTCTACACCCTGTCACACGAAGTGGCGAGGTATTATGTTAAACCCTCACTTTCTTTCGGTGTCTGTCCGTCCCTCGAAGGTTTCCGAGTGACAACTTCAAAACGCGTCAAAGGATTTAAATGATATTTTGCACAGCTGTTGAGAACTATAAAATACAGGTCAATTTTAATTTTCAGGATGATTCGAAAAATATTATTGAAGATTTGCCACTTTATAAATTTTCCAAATTTGATAATGATGAAATTTTCTGGTCTAAGAAAGATAACTCATTCTGTTCTGTCTCTATATAGATGTATAGTATATACAGTATAGTATACAAATATATTCAACTTTTGATGAATATCACGGCGGGGTACATGTATTATTTAATGTCCCATAACATGCCCTATTACTCCTTCTGTCATAGTCTCTGAGTGATAATCCAGTTTAAGTGATTTTACCCTCCCTATAATCTATTTTAGTACATGTAATTTATCGAATCCCTTAAAAAAGGGACCGTTTGTTGCCAACGTCATACACCATTCGTTCCCTAATTGGTTCAACTTGTTATTGATGGCATAACTTACATGTCCAGGTGAGCTAAAACAAGGGCTTTGATTAAAATTAACATGAAATGCAATCAAGTAGGATTTAGACACTTAAAGTGAGGAATAGTTAAAAGTCGGACAACCTAGCCTAATTCAGAGGGTCCTATGATTACATCTTCATTAGTGTTTAACGTGGGGACGGTACAACGAACATGTCATTTTTTTTTTTACTACAGCTCTATGTGAAGTTAAAGCTTACCATATATAGGCTGAAAAAAGACTTAATATCTATAATTCGAAGTTTAACCATAGCGAGTATACCAAGCTTCTTGTAACCTTGAAACATTCTTGTAATATATCATTCTTCTTCTTTGAATAAACGCACTACTATGTCGTTCTATATGTTTGTTAACCTTTACCAACCTCTCCATCTATATAACGTGTTACAGACAACACCTGATCAATTTAGAGTGTACTGTTAGAACACTTACTTTTTACTATGTTACCCCGTAAATATTATGTATTGTCATTCTGATTACATTATTATGATATTTATATATATAGCAGGGCAATATTTAGCAAGTATCGAAGTGTTTTGATAATCTAAGACCTCAACAACATCCAGTTTACATGTGCATGTAATGGTTAAACAAGTATAACTTGTTTATATCCAATTTAAACTTCAAGCATGTGTGGCAATTATTTTGTGCATAGTTTGTGTTACCGAATGAGCTATCTAAGTTTTATATTTATTATTCCGATAGTAAGATAAAATAAACTTTTATTGAAGAAAAAGTTAAACTCTTAATTAAAAAGTGGTGTTTTCGACAACACATTGTTCATTTTTAACCTAAACATTGGACAGGGTGTTTATATCATGTCTTGATCATGTATTAAAGTTTATATTCTTTAAAGTAACTGTCTAGTTTTCTGCCAATTGTTTGACGAGGAACTCCAAACTCTTTAGCAGCTTGAGTCTGTGACATTTGTTTTGATAAGACTGCATCGATAGCTTCCTTAAGTCTTGATTTGTCATACTTTCTATAAGAGTGTGGTCTCATTTGTCTCCTCATATTCTGCACATAAAATTCTGAAACAAACAAGCCATACTTCAGAATAAGTAAAAGTCAAGATAAACTCATACAACCATACTTCAGAATAAGTAAAAGTCAAGATAAATGCGTACAGCCATACTTCAGAATGAGTAAAAGTCAAGACAAATTCATACAGCCATACTTCAGATTAAATAAAAGTCATGACAAATCCATTGATTATGTAACAGTCATGACAAATCTATGCTTCAGATTAAGTCAAGACAAATTCATACAGCCATACTTCTGATTAGGTAAAAGTCAAGATAAATTCAAACAGTCATACTTCATATTAAGTAAAAGTCAAGAAAAATCCATACAGCCATGATACTTCAGTTTAAGTAAAAGTCAAGACTTACTAATACATCCATACTTCAAGTAAAACTCGTGATAAATTCATGCATCCATACATCAAATGAAGCCCAAAGCAAAGTTTTACTAAGAAAATCGCACACCTGGTACCCCAATTCATATTGGATTCTTTAAATATTTGGAAAAACAAACGTACTAGGTTGGGATGGTATTTCAAAGTATGCGTAATTAGTAGAATTTTGGTCCACATGGGACTGCTGACAGCAGAAGCCACATAGCAGTGCTTGAACATTTGATATCATTCCATGTGCTGTTAAAAGTACATGGCTTTAATTTTATGGGCCTCAAATCTGTTCAATTACGTTGAAATCCTGAATAATTGGTGTTTTTTCCAACAATTACAGCAGATTTTTCATATATTTATGATGTTAACATAATTTTTTTAAATATATAAAAGACTAAGACTTCAATGCAGTACAAAAATATACACTGCAAAGACAAGCAACCAAAAGATAGAAACAACTTTAAAGTATCGACTTTTTACGACAACAGGCAATTTTTAGTACTGGTATAACAATAAAAAAACGACAGCCCAAAGTAAAATGTAATTCTCATAACTTCAATTGAAGAGTTTATGTCAGGAAATTGTTTTATGACCTATAAATATGTTTTCCACAGTAAGTGTCATCATTAAAGAGCTTTATGCTCTTCTAATCCAACCTTCACTGCACATTTTAGACTTAAAATATCAATATATATTATGATTATCATATAAATATTTGTACTATTTTTAATTTATTTTTAAGATATAGAAATGACGCTTACAAGAATAAATGTCATCTTTAAAAAAAGTAAACGTTAAATAATGTGTATCAAGCAAATATAATATTAGCTGCAAAAGTAACAAGCCCTGAACTTCATTTCTATTTGAAATTAATATCACCCTTGGAAGGTAAACAAAGTCCATGTACTTCAGGTCGAAGAAACAAAGTTTGTCATGATCTCAAAATATTTATACGCATTTCTAATTTTGATTTATACATTACTTAATGTCCAAGATTATTTTTCCTTGTTTTGAACTTTGTTGGAATCCTAGGTTCCTGGATGACTGTTACTCACAAAACCACAAAAATAAAAAACATTAAACTAATAAAACACATCTTTTTCTAAGGATTAGTCTTCTTTATTGTTATTTCAAACAAGAACGAGAGAAAGCAATATAAAATGAGTAAAAAATATTTAGAGGAAACCAGTATTAGAACTAATCTTTAATGCAGGTCTTCAAAGATGTTCAAAGGTCCAAGATCTCAAATATTTTAAACAATTTGATTTTTTTTATTACATGTTAAAAAGCCAACAACTATTTTACAACAATTTTATTTTTATTTATATTATAAAGCGAATAATTAAAATATCTACAGGGATATTTAAAAAACAGCATGCAAATCAACATTTTAAATAACCATGATAACAGAATAAATTTGAGCTATCAATGATAAATAAAAAGCATAACAAACAACAAGAATAACTGAAAGCAATTAGAAATTTTTTTTGCCAAATGTACAATAATTATCGTGATTTGGAAAAATATTGAATAATCATCAAGTAACAAGTAAATTTTCAAAGCAATGTTTTTTTTTCAAAAATAACATTTTTCTCCAAAAAAAAAACTTTTCTAAAATCTTTTTTTTTCATTACTAGTCTTTGTCTTTTTCAATGGGCGGTTTAAATGTTTCCTCAGATTCTAAAATTTGTGACATTGGTAGAATAAACATGGCACTATCAGATGTCAATTCATCAGACGTTTTGTTTGCCTCCTCTTCTTTATTTGCAACTATTTCCTTAATATTTGTCTTAGCAGGGCTAGTTTGAGTATGAACTGGTGGTTCAATAGGAATCTTAAAAACAGCCATGTCAGCAGAACTTTCGGCTGCTGGTCTAATATACATGGAACTTTCCTCATTGGAATGTACTCCTTTAAAAGTTTTCTTATAGAAATTTCTATCAAAACTAGAAGGTTGATCAACTGGAAGTCTTAATGATTCTGACACATATGAGGAAGATTTTTGAATGGCTTGCATAAGCATGGGATCATTCTGTATAGATTCATTAACATCTTTGTGAAACTTGGCAGCCACTTTTTCTCTTCTTTCTCTAGCAATCCAATCATAAACTGTTGTACGAGGGACACCATAATGTTCACAGGCCTTAGATCGACTCATTGTCTTGTTTTTCACAGCCTCTACAGCTAGCATTAGGTTATTGATGTTGTAAGAACGTCTTCTGGGTGTGGAATCTGGTACGTATGATGAATTAGACGAATATGTGTAGTCTGAAAGACAGGAGGACAAGTATTAAGTTATCTTATCATTCATTTTTTTTTTCTGAAAATAAACATCTAAATATTTTGTTTTACTTATCATCTAAAACTATAACAATAAAAAGCTTCGCCGAGCGCAGCATGATACGACCGCAACATGTTGAACCCTGTATGTTTTAGGCCTAATATGGATAGTCTATTGCTCTGGACACATGCAGCCCATGGTGGACTGACAAAGGTTTTTGACACATGCTTCTCTGATGGACTTTCGACCCAGGGGTAAAAATATAAATTTTGAATGTTGTATTCTACTCTTTAAAAGAATAATGTTTGGGGAAAAAATTTTAAAATCGAACCAGAATTTTTTTTAATTATGATTACAGCCCTAAAAAATTTATTCTTAAATTTAGAATCGCTACCTGACAAGAATAAATTTCCAAAATTTTTTTTCAAAATGGGACCACAAATTAAAAAGTTTCGATTTTGGTCCCATTTGGCCCCTAATTACGTAATAGGGGGAAAAAGGGGGGGTTGCAAAAATTAATTCTTATTTTTGTATCTGCTATTTGACAAGAACAAACATGCAAAAAAATTTTTCAAAATCGGACTAGAAATAAAAAAGTTACAATTTTGGCCCCTTTTGGTCCCTAATAACGTAACAGTAAAAAAAAGGGGACACAAAAATATATCTGCAACTTGATAAGAATAAACTTGCAAAAAAATTGTCAAAATCGGACAAAAATTAAAAAAGTTTCGATTTCGGCCCCTTTTGGCCCCACATTACGTAACAGGTGAAAAAGGGGTGGGGGTTGCAAAAATAAATTCTCAAATTTGGATTCGCTACTTGACAAAAATAAACTTGCAAAAAAAATTTTCAAAAACAAATCAGAAATAAAAAAGTTTTGATTACGGCCCCTTTTGGCCCCTAATTACAAAACAAGTGAAACAAGAGGCTCCCAGGAGCCTGAATCGCTCACCTGGTCTTGATGTTGACCCTATACTTTTGTAGAGCTAAATGAGCTGAACATTTAAGCAAGCAACAGCTTTTCTCTACCTGCAATAGTTTTCATTCTATAGGCCAAAAACACCATTTTTCACCTATAAGGGGCCATAACCCCTATAAGGAGTTACTGACAACTTCGACCCTATGGAGACTTTTGTAGAGTTAAATGAGCTGAACATTTAAGCAAGCAACAGCTAATCTCTATCTGCAATAGTTTTCATTCTGTAGGCCAAAAACATGAAAAATCGCTTTTTTCAAAGGCCGTAACCCCTGTAAGGGGTTACCTGACAACTTCTACCCTATGGAGAATTTTGTAGAGCTAAATGAGCTGAACATTTAAGCAAGCAACAGCTAATCTCTATCTGCAATAGTTTTCATTCTGTAGGCTAAAAACATGAAAAATCGCTATTTTTCAGGGGCCGTAACCCCTATAAGGGGTCATCTGACAACTTCAACCCTATGGACAATTTTGTAGAGCTAAATGAGCTGAACATTTAAGCAAGCAACAGCTAATCTCTATCTGCAATAGTTATCATTTTATAAGACAAAAACATGATAAATCGCTATTTTTCAGGGGCCGTAATCCCTATAAGGGGTCATCTGACAACTTCGACCCTATGGAGAATTTTGTAAAGCTAAATGAGCTGAACATTTAAGCAAGCAACAGCTAATCTCTATCTGCAATAGTTTTCATTCTGTAGGCCAAAAACATGAAAAATCGCTATTTTTCAGGGGCCGTAACCCCTATAAGGCATCATCTGACAACTTCGACCCTATGGAAAATTTTGTAGAGCTAAATGAGCTGAACATCTAAGCAAGCAACAGCTAATCTCTATCTGCAATAGTTTTCATTCTGTAGGACAAAAACATGAAAAAACGCTATTTTTCAGGGGCTGTAACCCCTATAAGGGATTATCTGACAACTTCGACCCTATGGAGACTTTTGTAGAGCTAAATGAGCTAAACATTTAAGCAAGCAACAGCTAATCTCTATCTGCAATAGTTTTCATTCTGTAGGCCAAAAACATGAAAAATGGCTATTTTTCACCTTTAAGGGGCTGTAACCCCTATAAGGGGTCATCTGACAACTTCGACCCTATGGAGAATTTTGTAGAGTTAAATGAGCTGAACATTTAAGCAAGCAACAGCTAATCTCTATCTGCAATAGTTTTCATTCTGTAGGCCAAAAACATGAAAAAATGCTATTTTTCACCTTCAAGGGGCCGTAACCCCTATAAGGGGTCATCTGACAACTTTGACCAAATGGAGACTTTTGTAGAGCTTTTGATGCTGAATCAGTAGCGTGGCCTCAGATTTCCTCTATCTCTTAAACTTTTTGATTTATAAGCCAAAAACAGTAGTCTGACCCCCCTAGTCTATTTTTAGTAACGGCGGCCATGTTTTTTAACGGATCAAAAATCAAAACACAAGTTTGGTGCAGGACACCCTAAGGATCATTCATACCAAGTTTCATTAAATTCTGTTCGGTAGTTTCAGAGGAGAAGATTTTTGAAAAATTGTTAACAGACGACGACGACGACGACAGACGACGACAGACGACGACAGACGACGACGACGACGACGGACGCCAAGTGATGGTAATAGCTCACATGGACCTTCGGTCCAGGTGAGCTAAAAAGGGATGGTCGCAAAAATTAATTCTCAAATTGGGATTCCCTAACTGACAAGAATAAACTTGCAAAAAAAAATTTCAAAATCGGACCACAAATAAAAAAGTTTCCATTTTGGCCCCTAATTACGTTATAGGGGTAAAAAGGGGGGTCGCAAAAATTAATTCTTAATTTTGTATGCGCTATTTGACAAGAACAAACATGCAAAAAAAAATTTCAAAATCGGACCACAAATAAAAAAGTTTCGATTTTGGCCCCATTTGGCCCCTAATTACATTATAGGGGAAAAAAGGGGGGTCGCAAAAATTAATTCTTAATTTTGTATGCGCTATTTGACAAGAACAAAACATGCAAAAAAAATTTTCAAAATCGGACCACAAATAAAAAGTTTTTATTTTAGCCCCTTTTGGCCCCTAATTACACAACAGAGAAAAAGGGGGGGGGGCAAAAATTCATCAGGTTCATTCTTTTATTGTAAGAAACATTCTTGACAAATTTCACAACAATAGGCCAACTAGGACCAAAGTAATGATGGAAACAAGTAAAATATTTGAATTTTTTGCCCCTTTTGGGCCCCTAATTTCGAAACCAAAAAAAGGGGGCCCCCCAAAATCAATCCCATTCATCCTTGTATGGTAAGGATCATCACTGTCAAATTTCAGAGCAATCGGATAACTAGAACTAAAGTTATTGTGGAAACAAACAAAAAAGTAGTATTTTTGGCCCTTTTTTGGCCCCTAATTTCTAAACGAAAAATGGGGGGACCCCCAAAATCAATCCCATTCATCCTTTTATGGTAAGGAACATCATTGTCAAGTTTCATAGCAATCGGATAACTGGAACTAAAGTTATTGTGGAAACACTAAAAAGTTAACAGACACCGACGACGACAACGACGACGACGACAACGACGACAACGACGACAGCATCATACCATAATACGTCCGCAAATTTTTTGCGGTCGTATAAAAATGAAATCTACAACTATGTTCAATGGGAGAAGGAAAACTTTTAAAAGAGTATTTGATTGACTATTTTTAACATGGGTTCTGATTACCTATTTAAGTTAACAGGAGGGTCTATCTATTACCACAGAAAACAAGGACCCTCTTACTTCAGCCCCTCTTACAAATATATAAAATTCAAAAGAACACTAAATGCATGATTCAGACAAAATATAGAAAATAACAGACGCTCCTGCCGCCATCTAAATCACACATCAACAATTCATTTTGTAGGTGTATAAATAACCTTCTGAATGTAATGTAAGACAAATGTTCTATAGGTACATGTACCACTCACTACCACCTTCCATAGAATAATATTAAACTTTTTACATCTAATTCAATTATATTTAGAATCAATCTTAAAAAATTAGTCAAAAGTCATTTACATTGTAGTCAGCTTTCAACTTTTTCTAGCATTCAAGTTAAAAACAAGTGTGGTCACTAAAAATAGGTCTTGCCTCATTCAAAGTCTATCTAGGCTTTAGTAGACGATCAAAGTTCAGAGAGTCATTGAAGTGTAAAAACGGGATCAAGGTCACATGGCATCCCCACAATTTGCATAGACCACAACCAAAAGTGTCTGTAAACCAATATAAATTGCCTAGATATTATACTTTTCAAGTACTGTGGTCTCATTATTTTGTGTGGGGTATTAATTTTCCTGGTTTTTGTGGGTGGGTTGTACCCACGAAATTAAACAACCCAGGAAAAGGAACTTTAACATTGATCTGTATGCCGCAGGCTTTTGAACCATTAATTAAAGAATCCATGAACCAATCCTTTTTCATCAAACAACGAAAATTTGTACACACAAAAATAAATGAATCCACAGTAATTTATTTTCCACAAAAGTCTCACAAAGAAGTTTACAAATTAAAAAAACAACAAAGTTCACAGAGTCATTGAAGCAAAAATGAGGCCAGGGCAAAATTTGCATGGTGCCAGTTGTATAGGTCCAAACCCAAGTGTCGGGTATCTATGTATTATACTTTTGAAGTAACTAGTATGTCACATACTACTGTAGGAAAGAAATACCTATGGCTTGCCTTTCATGACTTTTTGTAGCAGGCCAACAAAAATTACATAACCCCTTCAAAAAAGTTTTAAAATGGGTAAAAAAAAATATTAACAAAAAAGAAGGAATGTGTCAATGTGGCACCGATGCCTCTGCTGGCCCTATATAGGAAGTAGAAGTTTGACAGGTCTGAAAGTTGTTAAGGACCAATTTTTGAATCACTCATATGTATGGTTTCTGGGGAATTTTTTGCTTGACAGAAATTTGTAAGGACATACGGACAGATGGACAAACATGAGTAAAACTTAATGCCACCTGACATGTATGTCATTGCATAGGTCATTTGATGATTTCCATGCAACCATATTACTGAAGATTTTTTCATTTACTTTTCTAGAACTTTCAAAATATTTAAGAGGATATTATTTTAGACATGTGATTAATGGGATCTAAATAAAATCACCATAAGACTCAATTACTAAACCCAAAAGAATGAGACCAGTTATGGTTAAGATAAACAGTTGATACTCAGTCTGTGTTAGATAACGTTACAATGTTTTCAAAATCATGAAAAGTTGAAATAGGGAAGCCCTTTTTTGACTGCTGCTATTACACTGTTTCAAAAATAATAAACATCATGAAAGTGTCTATTTGAAGGTACAAAACAAAATGAACAAAGAAAGAGTTATTAATAACCAAAACAACAAAACATAAAGGAAACCAAAACCAGCACCACAGATACCATCAGTTGCAGCAAAATAAAAGAAAACAGACCGGAACCAGTTGCACTAAAAGGAAAGAAAACAGATAGGAACAAGTTGGTGTAAAAGCAACCAACCAGTTGCAGCAAAAGGAAAGAAATCAGACACCAACCAGTTGCAGTAAAGGGAAAGAAATCAGACACCAACCAGTTGCAATAGAAGGAAAGAAAACAGAGAACAACCTGTTGCGGTTAAAGTAAAGAAAACTGACACCAACCAGTTGCAGTAAAAGGAAAGAAAACAGAGAACAACCTGTTGCGGTTAAAGTAAAGAAAACTGACACCAACCAGTTGCAGTAAAAGGAAAGAAAACAGAGAACAACCTGTTGCAGTAAAAGGAAAGAAAACTGACACCAACCAGTTGCAGTGGAAGGAAAGAAAAGACACCAACCAGTTGCAGTAAAAGGAAAGAAAACAGACACCATCCAGTTGCAGTAAAAGGAAAGAAAACAGAGAACAACCTGTTGCGGTTAAAGTAAAGAAAACAGAGAACCAATTGCAGTAAAAGTAAAGAAAACAGACACCAACCAGTTGCAATAGAAGGAAAGAAAACAGAGAACAACCAGTTGTAGTAAAAGTAAAGAAAACAGACACCAACCAGTTGCAGTGGAAGTAAAGAAAACTGACACCAACCAGTTGCAGTAAAAGGAAAGAAAACAGACACCATCCAGTTGCAGTGAAAGGAAAGAAATCAGACACCAACCAATTGCAGTAAAAGTAAAGAAAACAGACACCAACCAGTTGCAGTGAAAGGAAAGAAATCAGACACCAACCAGTTGCAGTAAAAGGAAAGAAAACAGACACCAACCAGTTGCAGTAAAAGGAAAGAAAACATACACCATCCAGTTGCAGTGAAAGGAAAGAAAACAGACACCAACCAGTTGCAGTAAAAGTAAAGAAAACAGACACCAACCAGTTGCGGTTAAAGTGAAGAAAACTGACACCAACCAGTTGCAGTAAAAGGAAAGAAAACAGAGAACCAATTGCAGTAAAAGGACAGAAAACAGACACCAACCAGTTGCAGTAAAAGGAAAGAAAACATACACCAACCAGTTGCAGTAAAAGGAAAGGAAACCGACACCAACCAGTTGCAGTAAAAAAGAAAGAAAACAGACACCAACCAGTTGCAGTGGAAGGAAAGAAAACAGACACCAAACAGTTGCAGTAAAAGGAAAGAAAACCGACACCAACCAGTTGCAGTAAAAGGAAAGAAAACAGACACCATCCAGTTGCAGTGGAAGGAAAGAAAACAGACACCAACCAGTTGCAGTAAAAGGAAAGAAAACAGACACCATCCAGTTGCAGTAAAGGGAAAGAAAACAGAGAACAACCTGTTGCGGTTAAAGTAAAGAAAACAGAGAACCAATTGCAGTAAAAGTAAAGAAAACAGACACCAACCAGTTGCAATAGAAGGAAAGAAAACAGAGAACAACCAGTTGTAGTAAAAGTAAAGAAAACAGACACCAACCAGTTGCAGTGGAAGTAAAGAAAACTGACACCAACCAGTTGCAGTAAAAGGAAAGAAAACAGACACCATCCAGTTGCAGTGAAAGGAAAGAAATCAGACACCAACCAATTGCAGTAAAAGTAAAGAAAACAGACACCAACCAGTTGCAGTGAAAGGAAAGAAATCAGACACCAACCAGTTGCAGTAAAAGGAAAGAAAACAGACACCAACCAGTTGCAGTAAAAGGAAAGAAAACATACACCATCCAGTTGCAGTGAAAGGAAAGAAAACAGACACCAACCAGTTGCAGTAAAAGTAAAGAAAACAGACACCAACCAGTTGCGGTTAAAGTGAAGAAAACTGACACCAACCAGTTGCAGTAAAAGGAAAGAAAACAGAGAACCAATTGCAGTAAAAGGACAGAAAACAGACACCAACCAGTTGCAGTAAAAGGAAAGAAAACATACACCAACCAGTTGCAGTAAAAGGAAAGGAAACCGACACCAACCAGTTGCAGTAAAAAAGAAAGAAAACAGACACCAACCAGTTGCAGTGGAAGGAAAGAAAACAGACACCAAACAGTTGCAGTAAAAGGAAAGAAAACCGACACCAACCAGTTGCAGTAAAAGGAAAGAAAACAGACACCATCCAGTTGCAGTGGAAGGAAAGAAAACAGACACCAACCAGTTGCAGTAAAAGGAAAGAAAACAGACACCAACCAGTTGCAGTAAAGGGAAAGAAAACCGACACCAACCAGTTGCAGTAAAAGGAAAGAAAACCGACACCAACCAGTTGCAGTAAAAGGAAAGAAAACAGACACCAACCAGTTGCAGTGGAAGGAAAGAAAAGACACCAACCAGTTGCAGTAAAAGGAAAGAAAACAGACACCAACCAGTTGCAGTAAAAGGAAAGAAAACAGACACCAACCAGTTGCAGTAAAAGGAAAACTAAGTCTTTTACTAGTTAATAGTTCTAAAAAGTCAGAATGTCAATTACAATTACTAGTAACACATATTTCAAACAAATTAAATTCTCTAATATTTCTTCACCATATTCAATGCTTTACTTATACTTGCTTTGTGAAACAATTATTCTGCATTGCGGCCACCAATGCACTGATGATGAAATCTTTTGACTTCTACAATCTACATGTAATGTACTTTACCAACGCCATTTGATAGTTGTAAGATGGCACTCTATTAACTTAAATGTTGACATTACTTTGACAATACCCTTTATATTGAAACTTCACCCATTATAAATATCATCTTACAATAGAGGAAATTCAGACCATGTCAATTACGGCTTTTGACCTCTCATTTTCTACATCATTTCTTTTACTCTGTAGTTAACAGCATTGACATTTTAAGAAAAACTGTCTCAAGATTTTATAAGTCCCTAATTAAACTGCTATAGTAGAAAATTGTGACCCTGTCTGAAATAACTTTTTAATTTAATAAATGTTTAAAACCAATCTGTTAATTCTTTGCTAACTGTTGAACGTTTCTTATTTCTGCCCTAATTTCTTGATGTGGCGTCACTTTTAATGAAATTTTTGGTCTGTTGCCAGAAAGAACAATTTCAGATTTAGTCTGAATCTTGTGTATTCGACAATACTTTACCAATACCTTTTGAGATCTTTCCTGACTTAGACAATACCTCATTTACAGAAATTAAATGACCAGTCTCAGTTTGATCTGCCATTTTCTAAAACTAGTAATGGCAAAGCACTCACAACTGCAGTGAGTGCTAGCAGATTTTTATAAAATAAATGGAACGATACAATATTAAACCATAACAGTCGGAAATGTGCAGAAAAACCACATGTTACCACAATTTATCAAATATTACAAAACAAGCTATAATTGCAATTTGCTTTGTCAGTTGTGTAATTAAGTATCTTTTATTTCATTCTTTTAGGAATTCAACCAATCTTCTTGTCTACACTCTTATATTCCAGCAAATGACAAAACCTCTTCATCATGCAAGGGAAAAATGTGGTCAAAAACAAAAATAAAAATAATTCTGTAAATTATGTTGCCTAAAGGCATTTAATTTAAATAAATGTTTTAACAGTACAATCTTTGTCATCTACTATGTCATATCTACATATCCAAATTAACCGTTTATACCCGCGTTTTGGCATTTGTAATTTTGAAACCACTGGGCAATAACCGCTGCTGGTGGACCAGAGGTCCCCAAGGGTAATCACAAGCCTGGTTGTCAGACTTGTCTGACACGATTCACCATTAAATTTCTAATATATTTGTGCTGAAATTTCGGATTTTTAAATTCAAAATTGTTTAAAACATCAGGTTTCTTTCCTTGTAAAGCACATGGTTGATATCCTCAGTGCTGGATTTGGCTTCCTTGTTCGAACATTTTGGTTTTGAGTACTCTTCGTTTCCAACAGTTTTGGTTTATGATCTTCCAATGTTTTGATTCAAATGCTACTGATGAGAGTTTACTCCTTGAAATATCGATGTATAGCATATCCAAATTAACCGTTAATACCCGCGTTTTGGTATTTTTCATTATAGGCTTGTAATTCATTTTCAAGTTTCATTTTAATATTACAAAGTCAATCCATCCTCCCCCTTCCTCTTCAAACATTTTGTCAAAGTTAAGTTTAATAGGCTACAAAAATGGTTTTATAACATCTCTCAAACATTATAAAGATCAACTTGGGACACATAGTAAGATACTTTAAAAATTTTACTTGCTGCTCCTAATATTGCATTTCCATTTATCTCTTATTGTTAAAGATATAATAAAACCAACAACCAGTGAAGACAACCACATGCTTTTTACTAAACATAATTATTAAGTGCTGATGTTGGCAACATAAACATATTTAATCATAATCATAACCATGATAATATATGATGTAAATCCTAATTCAGTATGTAAAATTTCATAGACCAATGATAAGGAGTGTAAAAACATAGAAACCACCGTTTTGAATCTTCTTCCAATAGTGTATTATATTGCAATCTTCAGATTCTTATTCATTGCTGTTGTCTCATGCACATAAACTTCATTTAACAATATATACATGTATAAATGCAAAGACACCACAACATCAGCTCTTCAAGGGAATATAACTTAAACTCAAATATTTCTCTAGGCAACCATTAATACTGTTATTATGAAAAAAAAATCTGAAATGTCAGTTTTTATACTTTTTCATTGAAAAATATCCATTTATTAGTATTTCCTTTCTTTATCTATGAGACTTTGTCATTTCAGAGGGGCAGTCAAACTGAACATAAATCAACATTCATGGCCAATGTTCCATGGACAGAGAAGAGATTTATGCCAAAATAGGAACAATTGCTTGCACTTTACTTTTTCATAGCATCAGAAGACAGTTTTATTGCTACATGGACCATTTCTGAAAAGCAAATAAATAATTAATATGATCGAAAATGAAATGACAAACATCCCTAGTCACTATGGCCAAGCATGCAGTTGTCTTCACCATTTGTTATGAAACATTGAATATTCACCTTACTCAAGGAAACATTTCAACAGTATCACATGACCAAAAACAGCTGACACCTTCCAGAGATCCAACAAGAGGCTCCCAGGAGCCTGAATCGCTCACCTGGTCTTAATGTCAACCCTTTGAAGACTTTTGTATAGCTAAATGAGCTGAATGTTTAAGCAATAAAAAGCTTTTCTCTATCTGCAATAGTTTTCATTCCAAAGCAAAAAACACTATTTTTCACCTTTAAAGGGCCATAACCCCTTAAAGGGGTCATCTGACAACTTCGACCCTAAAAAGACTTTTGTAGAGCTAATTAAGCTGAACATTTAAGCAAGCAACATCTTTTCTCTATCTCTAAAGTTTTCTTTCTTTAGGCCAAAAACACTTTTTTTTTGCCTTTAAGGGGCCGTAACCACTATAAGGGGTCATCTGGCAACTTTGACCCTATGGAAACTTTTGTAGAGCTAAATGAGCTGAACATTTAAGCAAGCAACAACTTTTCTCTATCTGCAATAGTTTTCATTCCATAGGCCAAAAACACTATTTTTTGCCTTTAAGGGGCTGTAACCCCTATAAGGGGTCATCTGACAACTTCGACCATATGGAGACTTGTGTAGAGCTAAATGAGCTGAACATTTAAGCAAGCAACAGCTTTTCTTTATCTGCAATAGTTTTCATTCTATAGGCCAAAAACACTATTTTTTGCCTTTAAGGGGCCGTAACCCCTATAAGGGGTCATCTGATAACTTCGACCCTACGGAGGCTTGTGTAGAGCTAAATGAGCTGAACATTTAAGCAAGCAACAGCTTTTCTCTATCTGCAATAGTTTTCATTCTATAGGCCAAAAACACTATTTTTTGCCTTTAAGGGGCCGTAATCCCTATAAGGGGTCATCTGACAACTTCGACCCTATGGAGGCTATTGTAGAGCTAAAGGAGCTGAACATTTAAGCAAGCTACAGCTTTTCTCTATCTGCAATAGTTTTCATTCTACAGGCCAAAAACTCTGTTTTTTGCCTTTAAGGGGCCATAAGCCCTATAAGGGGTCATCTGACAACTTTGACCTTATGGAGACTTTTGTAGAGCTAAATGAGCTGAACATTTAAGCAAGCAACAGCTTCTCTCTATCTGCAATGGTTTTCATTCCATAGGCCAAAAACATGAAAAAATGCTATTTTTCACCCCTTAAGGGGCCGTAACTCCCATAAGGGGTCATCTGACAACTTCGACTCAATGGAGACTTTTGTAGAGCTTTTGATGCTGAAGCAGTAGCGTGGCATCAGATTTCATCTATCTCTTATACTTTTTGATTTACAAGCCAAAAACAGTAGTCTGACCCCCCTGGTCTATTTTTAGCAACGGCGGCCATGTTTTTTGACGGATCAAAATACCGAACACAATTTTTGTGCAGGACAAGTTTAAAGAAATTCTGTTCAGCAGTTTCAGAGAAGAAGATTTTTTAAAAATTGTTAACGGACGACGACGACGACGACGACGCGGACGACGACGACGCGGACGACGACGGACGCCAAGTGATGGTAATAGCTCACATGGACCTTCGGTCCAGGTGAGCTAATAAAAGCTTTTAATTCTCAAATTCTAAATATTTTTTTTTTTAAATGCAGCTACATTTATCATGAAAGTCTAAACAGCTTAACATGAATTTTCACAAATATGCGGTAAGCCAAATTGTTGTTGGTGTAAGGATGTTGTGAATAACCTTGGTAAGATGAATATTGTTAAAAATACCCAGTTATCACTTGTACAGACTCAATGATAGAATGTGTTAGCAATGAGAACAACAAACAACCTACCTGTGGAGCCTCCTCATTAGAGTGCCAGTGAAAACGGGGAGAAATGAAGAGCCAAAGACAGCTGCTTTAAGCTGGAATGAAATTAATTCTCAAAAAATTGTCATATAAGTTCTTTATCATGTTTATCTTAATTTAATGAAATATGTATCCTGCATTTAGATTTCAAGATACATGAATGTGCACTCTACTTAGATTTTTCATTGTAATTTCATTTTAATCTGAGTTTATCATTTAATGTTTTACAATAATGGTCAACTATAAAGGATTTTCAGCTTAATTTGTATTAGTTTACTACTGGCTTCAAATGAAAAGGCTCTCTTATTCTGTTAACAGCTCACTCTGCTCTGTGTCTGTGTCTTCTTCAATAAGTAGGGACAGGGGGGCAGGGGCAGTGAAAACTTGTGTTTTCTATGATAAAAGTAAACACAATTTCCCAAGCCATTATTATAAATTTAAAGCTCAATCTATTGTAACAAACCTTTCTCTTCTGACATGTCTAATACCTTGCATTGCATCATAATTTAAAACATGTTTCAATTTTGTAAAATGAAGAATTGTTACTCCCTGTTGAATCTTAATAAATTTCTTCATTTCATGCTAATAAGATTAGAAATCTATTCTTACTTGAGAAATATGTTTGCATTAATATACAACAAATTCATTTGTATGTGATGTGAGCAAGTTGTTTTTGATGAGGTATATTTCTCGTCGCAAATAAAATTCTTTGGACTTTCAATATCTCTTATATCTTTTTTTACTCTGTTCAAATTCATTCTATTAAAATCAGTGTTTAACAACAATTTTTGCTAGGAAAAGATACATTGTCTGCATTATAAGTTAACCTTAGTTAAACAAGTATCTCAAGTCTGCAGCGTCTACATTTTAGTTTAAATTGTCTTGATGATAAAAAGTGGCCCATATGCAAGACAGACACATGTGCCTTACATGATCTGCATATGGCCTAATAGTAACCACTTGCTCTACTTGTTTTTGGACATATTTTAAATCAAATAATTCAAATTTGTAGCTCAAAAGCATGTAATGTAAGTTCTTCTTCCACTCAAACTTCTAGCTGTAATGTTCATGCAATAAACTTCTTTAATCGAGTTCAATCAAATAATATTATCATGGTAGAAAATTCTTTTTATCAGATATGTATTATGTAGGCTTAATAATCCCTGGCTTTATGATCTTGCATTGCATACTATCCTCTTTGACCTATGTATATTTGTCTTGTAATAATACTTTATAAATGTTAATAAAATAAATATGAAAATCCAGTTTAAATCTTAAAAAATTGCCAAATTTGACCATTTTTTTAGTCTATTCAATTTCCATATTGTTTGGCAAAATTCTTAAACCCAAAAGAATTTTTTTTTTTATTTATTCCAAACTTTTTTTTAGACTATCACAGATTATTTAGATCATTGTCAAATGGTTTGCCATTATCAATTGAAAGCTACAGAAAACTGCATTTTCATGTCAACTCATTATATAGTCTGATCGATAAGGTACACATCAGATTTTTATTTTACAAATCTGAATTTTTTATAAGCCTCCAACATGTTCAAAATCAATTACATTGTGCTAGTACTTTTTGGAAATAGATAAAATGATCATGACAGTGTTAAATAAATAATCAGAAATGTGTTTGATTTGCACCTTAAGGAATCAGATGGCCAGGTGAGGGGAGGGGAGGGGCAGACAACTTACCTTAAGCTGGTACCTGTAAGGCTGTAATCTCAATAACAATTGTAAATTCAAAAATCTGTGTTGGATAGTGTAACCAATATGTTAGTTTTATTCATGCATTTGAATCTAATAAATCTCTTCAAAATAAATTCTGAGTTTAATTTATTTTTTTTCATTTTTTATTTCATGTATGTTAAATAACATACATTTAAGATGCAATTTCAAAGGCAAAATGTGTATTTAAATTTCATCTTAAGCCTATTTTTGTACATGACCTTTGAATTTACCAGATATAACAAGCATTTAATGATGCAATGACGAGTCTGTACTTCTTCATACCAACCTTGACTGACCCTGAACAAATACTTCTATTTAAAACCTCTACAAATTTTCCAAAGAAAATTATACCAAAAATATTAAAAGGAAGACGCATCCCAGTTTTAAATGTCGAAGGTCAAGGTTGATTTGAAGACTAGTGATAACTGAGTATTTTTACAGCAACAAATAACGATACAGAAATGTAAAAGATGCCTACCTGATGTTGGTCCCATGTACATAGCTCCTCCTCCTGATTGATCACCTTCATGTGGCATATGCATACTGCCTTCATTTGACATGTCCTCCTGAGACCAATCGCCTGTAAAATCGCTTTCATCATACTCCTGCTCGTCATCCATAAAATGTCCAGTTCGTTGTCCTTCACCTTGTCCACCTTCAACCTGCATCAATAGTCCGCCCGTTTCATCTTCCCCAACTTTTTCTATTTTTACAATGGAAAGGTCTGCTGTGTCATTTGAACTTTCTGAAGGACCTGGGTCATGACCTTCAGGTGGCCTTGAACTAAAAATTAATAGTTGTAAATTAAATACAAAATCAAAATCATAAAAGTCAAAACACCAACATGCTTACAATTTCTGGGAAAAAAAATTAAAAATTTAGACATGATAGATGTAGCGTGTTGAATTTGTCCTTAAAAGTTTTTAAAACAGTAATTACATAAAACAAGCAACAGTTTCAATTCATTGACCTATAATAAGTCATTAATACAGCTTCAGTGTAAGTTTGTTAGGCTTAGTATAATGTGTTTTTCTTCATCAAGTTTAAAAACTCTTACATTACTCAATTTTTTTACATGTACTTTAGAATCTGTTGTACATGTACATGATGTATCATATCTTTTGAACTACCTGTACCAAACTAGAACCATTACCAATGTAATTGTCAATTTCTTCAGTTTGTTACTCCCTTACTTTGTCTTTTCTTCTTTGACATTCAAGCATGTGATAATCCCTTTTCAATAGTTTTAATATTATCTTCAATGTTCTACATGTAAAGACTTTTTTTGTCATCTACACCAAGTACATTATAGAGTATAGCTTTAATATTATCTTCATTGTTCTAAAGATTTTTTGTTGTTCGTTGTTGTTATTAATACTTAGTTGAATTGCTAAAAGTAACCAATTTTTTCCTTGTTATCTATGTAAATTACATTATAGAGCACAGTTTTTGTTTACATTGGATCTTACCTTCCCCCCTCCCTTTTTTCTCCCTTTTCTGTCATTCCTAACACACCAATGTCTTGCTGTGGTGGTGGCTGACTAGATGAAGGACTTTGTGAACTTATCGATGCTGCTTGAGTAGCACTTCCTGCAGCAAATGATGGTTTAGCACCAGAAGGAGGGAAAGTGGGATGTGACCTCTGTGGGGTACTTGTGATGAAATCCTGCAGAGGTTTGACATTGTCATTGAACATTTCGGTGGACAATTGTGATGGGCGAGACTGACTAGTCAGTTGATCTTGTGATGGACGTGGTTGAATTCCTTGAGAGAATGACTGAGACAATGGAGCAATGTTCAAAGTTCCTGCTTGTTGTAGTGGTGGAGGAGGCGGCTGTGATGTATTAAAACTTTGATTTGACGGAATTCTTGATCCAAATGATGTTGGTGATGGATGATTTACGTTCTGTTGATGTGAGTCTCTGAATGAAATCTTTGGTGACATTTGTGATGACTGTTGAGGTGAACTTGGAATATTTGGAACACGATCACTGAACGAGTCTGTTGTACGCGTACATCCTCCTCCACCATCATCAGCAATGCTGACAACTCGAGTATCCTTGGCATTTGTAACATGAGAAGCCACTGATATGGACGTTTTCTGCTGTGAGAGTCGAGAAGGCTCTGGTTGACCTGGCTGAGGCTTTTCACGTTGAACTAATTCTATACTGTCCTCAATAATCTCAACTACTGCAGGAGAATCAGATCTACTTGATTGACTTGATGCCGCTGAGCGCACACTACCTGCACCTGATGACATAGCACCCATGTAACTCTGAGTCATTGAAGCAGCATCGTCAGCTCGCTGTGAAGAGTAATTGTCTGATGGTGGAGTAGTTGGCCGATGAAGTCTCTGTCGTTTGCCTACTGTAGGACTTGTTGGACGTGACGACTCTGACATCCTTTTCATGAGTCGATCATGATAAGTTTTTGTCAGACCAGTAGCCCGCACGTGACGGAATTCAAGCAAGTCATATTTGTCAAATTTGTAGTTATGATTGTGTGACTTTCCTGTTGATTTTTCAAGACATTTAAAGAAGTCTGAGCAACATTTGATCACACTGTCTACTTGCAATAATCTAGCAACTTTTTCCACATGTTTAACATTGTCCTCTGTAAGCAACATAAATCCTTCGTACAGATACTGTAAGAATGTGTTAACAGCTTCTTGTTTAATATCAGCAGCAAGTCGAACCTCCAACTCGGTTCCAATGGATGCATTTTCCATCGACTGTAACATAGGACATGCTGCCAACAGCACCACACGGTGGGCCTGTATAAAAATAAAGAAGGCAAAAGTGTTTATTAAAAGAATTTTCATTGAAATTTGGAAAGCAAAACTATTGCTTACTCTTCCTTAAAAAGCAATTGCTAACTCTTCTTTGGAAAGCAACTGTAAACTCTCAATAGCACCTAAGTTTCCTTTTGTTATTATCAGAGTTTTTGAAAAAATGAACAGACAACAATTTTGTTGTGTTTTATATCTTATCATATAAAATGTTGATCTCTTCTGTGTCTCCTGGTTAGTGTTTTTCATTTATGGCCTTGTGATTGACATGACCATTTGGTATTTCTCTTCTCATTTTAAGTTTATCCCTACCCATGATAATCATAAAAGATTAATATAATTTCTCTTACTTTCTTGCATTTGATCAAAATCTAATACTTAGTCAGTACAGTGGATTCCTCTTATCAGCATAACCAATTTGTCAAAAAAATGCAATTAACCGAATGATCCAATAAAGTGAAATATCAATTTTAAACAGAAAATACAAAAAAATATATATAATTATGTCTCCCCCCACTTTAGTGGGGAGACATATTGTTTTTGTCATGTCCGTCCGTCTGCCTACTGGAAATATATGATTTTGACAAGTATCAAGGTGATTTTTGAAAAATTTAAGTCAATTAACAGGAATTTTGTACTTTTTCTCAGATTTTCAATGCAATTAAAAGAATTTTTTAACATTAAAAGTATAGGAAAGGGTTTGGTGTTTAAGAATCATATTCAATAAAGAGGATTATTCTGATCAGAGTTAGTCGATTAAGTGGAATCCACTGAAGACGAGTATCATTTTATCTTAAATTGTAAAATTAATAGTAAGTTGAGAGAAAATCTTTACAACTCTATTCAAGTTGATAATAGAGAATTTTTCAATATGACAGAAGAAGAAAAACTGGTCTATTTGCTTAACCCTAAAACTTCTAAACATATTAGGTTGATAGGATTCTTTTTAAAACAGTCATTAGAACTGAGGACGGAAGTTTCATAAGTCATTTAATATGTTATTTGCCTTTATTATACTTATACAATATATAGCATATTATATCATGTTCTTGTAGTCATCTTATATTTGCTTTCTTATTTGTATATGTATGTCTTTGTCACAAACTGTACATATGTTTAATGACAAATAAAAGTTTAATTTATTGTATATATTTAGGCCAAAATAAAAATTAAGATTGTTTGTTCAAACCCTACCAACCCAAATAAATCCTGCCTTAAGAATCAAATTCCTTTTTTGATAAAAATCTTTCATTTTATTGTATTGGCATATCACTAATTTATTTGACCCATTATATAAGAAAAGACATTTTTGTTATTTTTTCCCTACCTACCTATTCCGCATATACATGTAGAGGAAAGAATGACTAGGGCTCCAAAAACAAACTTTTTTTATGACTTTACAAAGGCCCTGCCACACTGAACCACAACCTTCCTACAATCTTGATTTTTTCCTAAATCGGGGAATATAGTATTGTTTTCATGCTGGGGTAATGGTAGTATCGTACTCGATTCCCAGTGAACTATCATACAATGGGTTGTTGAGAATTATTGACAATTGTCAATTGAGGTTTTCAAATTAAATTGGTAAATTTATGTAATTTTGTAGTACATGTAGTCATTCTTTTTACCCTTTAACCCTATTAGGCCAATATAAAAAAAAATATCCTAGATTCTCATCCCCTCCCGCCCAAATTTTGGCAAATTATGTCTGTTTTTTTTTTATTTTTACTTTATGCTTTAAAATGGCAGCATAAATATCAAAATGGATAAAAAAAAAATCGCCTGCCCACTCCATATTTTAGGAATTATTTTATTATGGGCTTAACATACTGTACCTTAGTGACAACATTTCCAGTACAGATCAATGCATCACACAGAAGCTGACTTCTCCACATCTGTGACAACTGACAGAGCAATGAGCTCGAGTGTATGTGGTTCATATAAACCTTCTGATAATTCATTGTGGAAAATATTTCTGAAAAGAAACAATGACAGATAAAGTTGATGTGAATACAGGCAAAAAACTTAAAGCACAAAATAATACATGTACTGACTTATATAACTAAAGCAACTAGATCTACATTTAGATCTCTTTCAGCAAATGTTTAGGTCACTGATCATTCTGATAATTTTAATGCTTTCATGTCATGAATTAACATGTATATTTATAAGTGTGATTTTAATTGATAAACTTTAATTATTCTGTCGTCACGAGCAGTGGTCACGAGTTTAGAATACTGTATAATAATTTATTTTTCATGGCGAGTTAAAAAGTTTAAAAACTGGATTAGTGGGCACACATTTTCATAGATTACTCTCTTCAACTTACATGACTTATTACTTTTAATTTGTGGACAAAGAATATATCTGCCTCTACGGTATTTACTTTATTGTTCAAATATAAGGGTACAAATCACATTTTACAAGTACTTAGTCTCAATTAAGTTGAAAGTTTAAAATTAAAGATCGCCGGGTATGTTCTCCGACAAATTTAAATTATGGGGTGAATTTCGCAATACTATAACATTTTAATCAGTCATATACCAAATGATTTTTAAAAGAGAAATATGAAGAACCTTTAGGAATAATAGAAAGCGTGTGACAGTAGGCTCAAATGCAACAACAGGCTTCTTCAGATATCGCATAGATCTGCCTCAGAACAATGGCCTTTCCGCAAATTAGCCTCTTTTTGAAGTACGAATTACTAAACAAAGAGATTAGTTGAGAAGTAGAGAGAACATGAACTATGGTGAAAAGTTTAACCGGTGGGAAATTTGGATTAGAAACTTTATGAGGTGTCAATATTAGACAAGCTAAATTGATTTGAATTAATCCATTAAACTGATTACCTTCCAAAGATCAGTGTATCAGTTTTATTGCTGTCTAATGAGATTAAAAGGCCGGGGAAAAGGTTCACTTCGAATAAACAAAATTCTTACCTGGGACAAATTACGTAATCGCCAATATGCTATTAACACCTGGGATGTCTGGCCAGGTGACACCATATTGTTTTAAATAATGTGATTATCATATGAAAGGGAAAATTTTCAAATCATTTTAACGATGTGAATTAAAATAGAGTAATTTATGGATAAGATTAGATATTTTTTTTATTCATTCATCATATCATAATTCAAATCCCTAATGATCATATAATTATCATACATAGTTATACATTAATCTGCTGTACCTGAGAATTATGTAGCAGAATTCTAATTATTATCATGATTTGATAATTTAATATTGATGTTTAAAAAAAGCAAAGTGTAAAATCTAGCTTGAAGGCTCATAACTAAAAGATAGCTTCGTTGCCTTTTTATATCACATATTGCGTTTTTCTTGTTTTTGTCTTGTAAAATGAGAACTTTGCAGATTGAGAAAAAAAATAGCTTGTTCAAATATTCAGTTTAATTACCTCTTCAAAAAACTCCAAAGGAATGAAGTTGCCAAATGACTACTTTTAAGGATTATTGTCCTTGAAAGGTAAAAAAAAGGCTTTTTTTCCTATTGTATAATAGTATTTATCCTGCTTACTGTAGCTTCAAATTCGACAAAAGATATTTTCATTTAAAGATTTAAAGTATCAATGAAGACTTCTTATTTATATCAGGCAATAACATGAAAAACGTTTAATCCCTATAAGGGATCATTTGCCGACACCGACCCAACAGAGACTTTTGTAGAGCTTTAGAGTCTGACGAGCCTTCTGTCATTGTCACTGAGTAACAAGCCAGTTTAAGTGATTTTACCCTCCCTATGTTCTGTTTTAGTACATGTTATATTATTTATCGAATCTCTTAAAAAAGGGACAATTTGTTTACAACGTCAACGTCTTATTTTTCCTTCTGTCATAGTCGCTGAGTTACAATCCAGTTTAAGTGATTTTACGCTCCCTATGTTCTGTTTTAGTATATGTAATTTATCGATTCCCTTAAAAAGGGACCCTTTGTTGGCAACGTCATACATCTTACGTTCCCTAATTAGTTCAGAGGTTTCAGAAGAGAAGATTTTGAAATTGTGTACATACGGCGGCGGACGAATAGTGATAGCATAGCCTAGATGTCCAGGAGAGCTAAAACAAGGGTGTTGATTAAAATTAACATGAAATGATAATTAAGTAGGATTTGGACACTGGAAAGTGGGGAATAGGTTAAGTCGGACAACCTAGTTTACTTCAGAGGGTCATAATTATGATCACATCTGCATAAGTGTTTAACGTACAAGCAACATGTCATTTTTCAAACTACAGCTCTATGTGTAGTTTAAGCTTACAATAGGCTTGACAATATACTTAATATCTAAAGTTCGAAGTTTAGCCATAGCGAGTATATCCAGCTTCTTGTAGACTTGAAACATACCTGTAATATACCATTCTACTTCTTTTAATAAACCCACTGCTATGTCGTTTTATATGTTTGTTAACTTTTCTAACCTTAACCAACCTCTCTATCAAAATAACGTGTTACATACAACACTCGATCAATTTAGAGTGTACTGTTAGAACAGTTACCCTGAAAATATTATGTAATGTCATTCTGATAACATCATTATAATATCTATATATAAATAGCAGGGCAATATTTAGCAAGATTCGAAGTGTTTTGCAAGTTTTAGACCTCGTCAACATCCAGTGTACCTGTGCATGTAATGGTTAAACAAGTATAACTTGTATATTTCAAATAAAAACTTCGTGCATTTGTGGCAATAATTTTGGGCATCAATTTTGTTACCGAATGAGCTATTTAAGTTTTATTTTTTAGTTTCCGATTATAAGAAAAAATCAACTTTAATTGAAGAAAAAGTTATACTCTTAATTAGAAAAATGTGTTCTCGACAACACAAGGTTCCATTGGACAGGGTGATCACTGGTGTGTACTCACCAACGTTAAATAAATCTTACTTTTACCTTTAAAAATAAAAGTAGTGAGACCCCCGATAAACTGGGGTACCGGTAAACTGAGAAACGAAAAGAAACGAAACGAAACGAAAAGAAAACGAAATCGGTAAAGTAAGGAAACGAAATCTTGTGCAATCGGTAAAATAAGAAAACGAAAACAGCAAAGTAATAAAACGAAATATGTAAAGTAAGAAAACGAAATTTAACAAAATCGGTAAAATGAGAAAACGAAATCTAGCACATAATCCTTATAACACGAAAGCCAAATGTCTAAAAATCAAACTTGATCGATTTAAAATGGGCTCAAAAGCATGGCAAGTATAAAATGTAGCTAAAAAATAAACATAATGGTGGAAAAACAGTTTTGAATTATAATCCTACACATTTGTCCATGGCATGGAATTCAATCTGTATTATCGGTTATTAAGCAAGATAAATAATTCTAAATGCACCCCAAACAAAGTCTGATCAGTCAATGTTGGTACGGTGGCACAGGAACTCTTAGCTAGCGTATATCAGTCGACATTATTTTTTATACCTAATGCAAAGTTTGGGACAAGTAGGGAATCGCATGTCAGTCCGTCCGCCCATAGAACCATGAAAGCGCAATTTATCGTAAACGACTGGAAGTTTTTTTTTTCATGAAACTTTTTATACAGAGAAGTACACTAATGGAAATGTGCTCGACGGGATTTGACATATTTGAATATTGATATACCGTGTACTAGTATACCTTGTAAGGACAACTCATCAAATAGCGCAAAGGATTTTATGGAAATTTACATTTAGTAAACACTCTATACATGCTATACGCAAAAGTAGACTATCAAGGAAGATTTTTTTTTTACCATTGATACCCCATGCATACCTAGCAAGTACAACTTCTTAAGGGCTAAATAAATTTTGATGACATTGTGCAAGGTTTTCAAATATGCATTGAAGGGTTAAGTATATGGATAAAACCCTTATCGAATGCCCTTTTTGATCTCACTGTATTATTGGATATTTCAAAGCAAACTAATGTAATTTATATACATATACTTTGAACGTAAATTTTACAAGCTTTACAAGTTCCGGGATGTTTTCGCTGCTTTTTGGAATATATTGTCGCTCCTGTATCTTGAAGAAGAGAGACACACACCCAATTTTTTTTATACACATTTGTTGTACACGTCGGACTTCGATATAGTATATAGGACTTTTTATTTCTAAGGTCGATTTTATTTGACACTAATTTAGGAGTGCTACAAAAGCCACACTCGCAAGCCAGAGTCTCTGCTCGCAAGCTGGAGAGTGATTCACATTTACCCCCTATACCCCAATCGAGAATAAATAAATAAGTGGAAAATAAATACGTTTTGTTTTTTCTTGTAAAAAGTTTACGCTGTTTTCGAATCATTCTGCGCTCAATCCACGTCTTGTTTTATTTATTCATCGCGTATACGGTTATTTATTTACAAAATTTCGCTATATTTCTTTTTCTTTTTTTACAGCTTTCATTTTTTTAAAGTTTGGCTGATATTTTTTTATTTTAATCTGCCCCCCCCCCGTAATTAAATTCCCCGGTTGTGGACACCCCCTCCCAAACAGAGTATATCTTGTAAAAGAGGCTATATAGGTTAAATGCGCACTTATTGCACACGAGGATTTATACCTTGTGTAGACTGTGTCAGACTCACATCATCATTATCTATTCTATTCAACTATTTTCTAATGTTTTGTTAAATCTAATAGCAAATAAATAAAAAGAGTTCTTAAAAGTGTATGTTTCCAACTTTTACGTAGGTTTACTCCTTTTGTTGTTGGGAGGGGGGCCTTTTGTTTTTATCATTGTAAATATCTTTTTTTATAATTTACTCTATATAGAATTTCATAATCTGATTCAGACATTTTTCATATACAACATTAGAATAATTCTTGTTTAGTGGACTTAAAATTAAAAGTTCGGCTTTACTTAACATATTCTATTTCCTTTCTCTGATAAGTCTTCTTCTGGCTAGTATAAGTTCGATTTTCATTCCCCTTATTTTTTAAAAGAATACTATTAATATGTGACATGTAAATATTCGAATGATTAACGTTGATTTGTTATTTATATTTTAAACCCAATTTTCTTTAATATCGTCCACGAGGGTTATACTGACAAGAATTTTCACTCACCGCTACATTAAGTGGACTTTTTCATTGTTGTCCCTTAGCAGTGAGGTTTTATTCTAATGAATGTAGAAACAAGTACGATTTTTTACTTACTTGTAATCTTGCTTCTTTTTAAAAAAAGGTTTTTACTAGGGCGGCTGTCAATAAACCACTGCCAGAACTAGTCAACATTCTACATGACTTGGTCCGAGTACAGTTCATAGACTTGAAACGGGCAATATTCAGCAATGGTAACTTTGATTTTTTTAACATTTCAGAAAACACATTGTTTCATTTCTATCATGGATCTAAAACAGCGGAACAACAAAACCAAGCTTTCAACAGACTTTTGGCAGACTCAAATGTTAAACTTCTAAAATCAAACTTGACTCTACCCAGAACTGCGCATGCTAGAATTTCCAAAAACCATACCAGAAAAACAGACCGAGGGCAAACCGTACAAAACCTAGATTCTAGTCTACTGATCTTATATATATGTCTAACTTTCTATTTGTTTTTTTGTAATCTATCATGTGCTTTATTTTATAGAGCAAAATTTCGCCATGCCCGTAACAGTGAAAACAGTGTCGACCCATTCTTTTTTATAGACAAATCACCTTTTGAAAAAGTTCATTTGGCATATTGCAAATACATTCTTGGTGTTAAACGAACATTATCAAATCTAGCTTCTCGTTTGGATTTAGGCCGCCTACCATTAGAAAAATTTATTAAAACCCAATCCCTACTGTTTTACTCAAGACTACACACTGTAGACATTAACCCCCTACTTAAAGAAAGCTTTGATCTCTGCAAGATATTAAATTCAGAAAATACTTATACTTGGATGACATATATAAAAGATATTATCTCAGAATCAAATTTTGATGGTGAAACAGCTATATCTTGTATATCCATGAAAGAAGTTAAATTAAATACATCTCATATAAAAACTGAAAGTTCAAATTTTTATAACAAGTTAACTATAAATAAATTATCAAGCCTAAACGATTAAAGTAAAATATTTCTTTATAGATCATTTAAGTCAGAGCTGGGAAAAGAGTTTTATTTATCCCACTCTGACTTTGAAACACGTAAATGAATAGCAAAATTTAGAATGTCTGACCACTTTTTAGACATAGAGCGAGGAAGATATAAAAAAGTTCCCCGAGAACAACGTCTTTGTGCCTTTTGTAATCAAAATAGTATAGACGAAGAACGCCACTTCTTTTTATATTGCAACCACAACCAAGATTATAGAAATAAATTACTGAAAGATTTCAATATTGTGAATGTAAATCCCACTAATACCTCTGATCATGATAATTTAATTAAAATACTATCTCCTACAAATTTTCGGCAAACTCAGAGCATTGCCTCCTTCATTAAACGGTCATCAGAACTGAGGATAGGAGTCTCATAGACTTTATTTTGTCGTTTATTTGTACTTCTCTGTTTTTATTTCTGTCACAAATCATGTGTAATATGATTTATATGACAATAAAGTTAATATATAACTTTTAAAAAAGACGATTTATCCTTTTTGAGAGCATTCAAAACAATAAAATAATTAAAGATATAACTACTCTTATTATTTATTGGTTTCCGATCATAGAAATCAATTACACATTTACCTGATAATTAATTGGCACCTAATATACAATTTCCAAATACCTGGTTCGCTCCATTGATCACAGGGCGTTTCAGTAAAATAAGGTACAACATTTTCTTGAAAATAAATATTTATTTTTGGATGATTGTACACGAAAATATATCTTTAATTTCCTTACGTTCATACACATCAGATGCTATAAATATTTATTCAGTGATGTACCCTTGTATAGGGCTTAGTGCACGTTTAAGGGCTAAGTGCACCACAAGCGGCAGATCAAAGGATATTTCTAAATTCTCTACAACTCAAAAACCGATAAAAATATCTTTACAAAACTTTCGACTTGGGATATTTATAATATTTAGAAGGGTATATACCAACTTTGGTAACACTAGAACATTATTTGATAGGGCTAAGTGCATATTTGGGGGCTAAGTGCACTTAGCCGGGCTATGTGGTATTTAGACGCTCCCCTTTGGCTGATTGATAATTATAAGGGTAAGGAAGTCAATTGAGTGAACAGGTGATAGAGACTCTTAATGTAAAGGGTCTTGAATCAATCTCATACGATATCGAAAATGAACTTTATATTTATTTGAAGATTTTTCTACTTTTGTATGCAGACGACACTATTTTATTATCAGAATCAAATACGGACTTGCAAAGTCAACTTGATAATTTTTCTACATATTGTGAAAAATGGAAATTGAAGATAAATGTTGAAAAACTAAAGTTATGGTATTTACTAAAGGCAGAATTTCAAATTGTGATAGGTTTTTTATTAGCAACAAAGAAATTGAGATTGTCAAAAACTATAAATATTTAGGAATTATTTTCTCTAGAAGTGGATCTTTTTTAACCACGAGAAAATATCTCAAAGAGCAAGCTATGAAAGCAATCTTTTCTGTTGTACGTAAATGTCGATCAAATCATTTATCAATTGAATGTCAAATTGAAATGTTTGATAAAGCAGTCTTGCCTATTTTGCTTTATGGGTCTGAAATATGGGGATTTGAAAATCTAGATTTGATTGAAAGAGTTCATTTATATTATTGTAAACACGTTTTGCGTTTAAAACAAAGTACACCAAATTTCATGGTATATGGAGAATTGGGCAGATTTCCAATTTCTATTACCTTAAAACTACAAATGGTCAAATTTTGGTTAAAATTAAATGATCATGCAGGCAATAAAATATCTTCTATTATGTACAAACTTTTATATGTTTATTGTAATAACTATGGGTATGAGAACAAATGGTTAGCTTTTATCAAAAATATTTTTGACAGTTGTGGTATGTCAAATGTATGGCGAAATCCCGATAACTTTTCAAGCGAATGGATAGTTTTATCCTTAGAGCAAAAATTGAAGGATCAATATAGACAGAATTGGAATGCCGATATGAATTCTTCATCTAAAGGATTGTGTTATAGAATTTTTAAGACAGAACTGAAATTCGAAAATTATTATAATTTTCTTCCTTATAATCTAGCAATAATCTTTTGTAAGTTTAGATGTGGAAACCATCAACTACCGGTGGAATTGGGAAGATGGCACAATGTTTCTAGATCGGAGCGACTGTGCCATCTTTGTGATAACTCCGATGTGGGTGATGAGTTCCACTATATACTATCTTGTAGTTTTTTCAGAAAGGAAAGACGTCAATTGTTTCCCTATATTTATCAAAATCATGCAAACACAGTAAAACTTAACCAGTTGTTCTCATCGAGCAACAGCCATATTATTAAAAATCTTTGTATTTTTATACGATATATCAACAAAAAACTTACTCCTCCTTAGAATATATATTTATATTCATATTGTATTTCATACATGTATATATGTTTTGTATTATTTGTATTTCATCTCTGTAACTATGTCTAGTTTATGAGAATAAATTCATTCATTCACACCTGCTGATTAATTATACCGTATACTAATCAAGAAATTATTAAAAGATGTGCCGGTCCAAATTCTTAAAATCGAGCTGTGGTGGGTGTGTCTAAAGTGGGTTGGGTGCTGCATGGAGATCTTTGATTTGATATGATTGTTATAAACCACCGGGGCGTGGCTTATTGAGGGGTGACAGATCGTCCGAAAGGTTAATGAAATTAATTGACACCTGCAGTGTATTCATCAAGAACTGAATTTATTGTCTTAAATATTTGAAAAAGGATTGAAAACTAGGGCTTCTGTGTCAATTAATATTCCAGATTATTTACTATTTGGAATTATAATTGAATATTTTAAAACGATTTAAGTAAACTATTTGCTTGCTATTTCGATAAAAAAAAAAACGCGGGGATTAAAAAAAAATATTCATGCCAAATTTCCATATTCTAAATCATTATTATGATCGACAACATCGGTCTTATGTTACAAATATCGTCAATTGGTTAATGTATTTATCATTGGAGATGTGAAGTCACATCTCCAATTGAGCTATCCCATAATTCATCATTGTTCCCATGTGGTCTTGTCATAGACCTGTATATTAAATATAATATACAGGTCTATGGTCTTGTGTATTGGAATACAATTACGAATATCTTTCTTAATATATCGTTTTCAATGCCAAAACTCGGCATGATACCTACTCTCATAATAATAAATCAAATAAATCAATAACTCGATCAAAATTCGCGAACTTACACTTTAAGGTTAATAAAATAATTAATGATCAAATGAACTTCACCAAGCCACAGGATTCATTGCACATACTAGCTGTCAACGACAACTTTTGGGAAACTGGACATGGTTTACTGCTTCCAGCACTTAGAAATGGAACCTCTTGAACTTTATTATTTTTTATCATTATAAAAAATCATTGCACATTTCTTTCTTTCCTAAATCTTTTCTTTATACAAAATTAGAATTATGAATTACAATAAAAGTTGTTTTACATTATATGTATCTAAACATGAACCAATAGAGACAGTAACAAAAAACATGGCAATTAATATTAAAAAAACCCCAACAAATTGATAAAAAAATAGACGGTTATATATAATAAAAAATGTATGGACATAAACAAAATACTACAAATCATAACAGTTCAATCAATTAAATCAAACCTTACATTTATTATCATTTTATTCAATAAAAAAAAAAAAAAAACATCTACAATAAATTTTATCATTCAACAGTCAATCTAGAGTTGCCTTTCGTTTCTTTGACGCCATCCGTGTTGTGTGCCAATATCAAACCTGCAAATAGAAATAAAATATAAATGCTACAAGCATAGAAATAACATATTTTAATAAAAACACATTTTATTTATCGATTTCAAAGGGTTTGCAGTGATATAATAGGGGTCCCGGGATTTCGATTATTTTGAAGGGGATTCCAGTATTTACCTGAGGATTTCAGTAATTATATTTCAGCTACTGATGAGAGGTCACTCCTTGAAATATCGATATATAGCATATCCAAATTTACCGTTTATACCCGCGTTTTAGTATTTGTAATTTTACAAGGGATTCCAGTAGAATGGCAGACAACTCGACCCGAAGACGACTCGGCCCGGGACAACTCGGCCCGATATTTAAGACATGTCGGCCCGGTTCGTAAGACAACTCGGACCACTTAAGGACAAGTCGGCCCGGTAGAAGACAGCTCGGACCATCTATAATATATGATTTATTTGAATGTGTGTCTGTGTTAAATCTTGAATTGAGATGCATTTTTAACCTCTTCTCAACGATATCTACCTTTACAATCAAGTTTTTCTTTCTGCATATGATGTATCAGACCTTTATAAAATTACTTGTATAAATTTATTAAGTCTAAAACTGGATCACAGGAATTTTATCTTTCAAATACAAACTATGAAAAAAGAAAATATTTTTCAAAATTTAGACTATGCGATCATTTTCTTAACATAGAAACAGGTAGATTTAAAAAGTTGAAAGAAATAAACGAGTATCTGAGTATGTGTAAAATGTAATTTGGTAGAGGATGAGTGTCGTTTCTTTTTTCACTGTAAAGTATATGTATCAATCAGATCTCAATTAATCAACTATTTAAATAATAAATATAAAGAATTTAGTTTAAAGTCTGAACGAAATGAATGGCAGAAAATATTTTTATCGAAGTTTTCGAAAGATTCTGCGTATATTTTAAATAATATATCAAAATCAAAATGCCCATGCTCAACATAGTGGTTTGTTATTGCTATTAGACCAAACCGTTTTTAAATTCAATTAATGGTTTTAGTGTGAAGCTGATTCAAAGGCCGTCCATGCGTTAAAAAATTATGCATATCGAGGCCTTTTTGGACAATATCTTCATAAGGTGAACATTGTTATTTTATTTTGTACCTGTAACATGTTTTATTCATACAATGTTTATATACATAGTTTCTTTGGTCACAAGAATAGAGGCTTAATATATAAAATTCAAATTAAGAAGATTTGGAACGGCACAAACATTGCTAAGAGAATTATGCATGGCTAATACATATTACGTTTATACCTTCTAAGTTTATTTGAAGCTCCGAAACAACTTAGAGGTAATAACAAAGTTACCAAACTAGGAGTGTCCATGAGAAAAGACAAAACACGGAAGGCATACTTTAATACTTCCTTTTAAACAAATCCAGACTACGTTCAAAGTCGAATGTACAAACTAATACCTTTATTTTACAAAGATTTACATACTCAAATAAATATTTTATTTTACAAATGATACAATGGTTATCAAGCAATCACATCAAGCAAGAAAACGCTAGGAAATTTATACCCTGTACAAACCAATCACTCGCCAGATAATTCATTTTAATTGTCCCTCGCCGCAATGCTACAACGAAACCTAGTAATGGTATTTTGCCCGCCCGTTTGTGCGCCCGTCATACTTTTGTTGACACAATCCCCAGCTGACAGCCAAAAGGGATTTTGATAAAAGCCCGCAATTACCCTCAGGTAAGTCGGGCGTAAAACACCAGTGACTGACTGACTGAATTTTAAGTCTTTCTACATTGAAACATTTGTAAATTGATCAAAATAATTTCTTTTTCTATTGAAACTTAATTTTTTCCGAAATTCAATACAGAATTTCAGAAAAAAATAAAGAGTTTGTGTAATGTTATTTTTTCGTTCATGAAAGAAGTTTTTGTGTTATTTTTTTTTTCTTATAAAACCCAAAACCAGCTTTATTTATTCGATTTCATTGAAAAAAGACACACATTAAGTTATCGTTAATATTTTTTCCATAGTATGTTTATGAAATTTCTATCGGGCCGACTTGTCCTTAATTGGTCCGAGTTGTCTTACGAACCGGACCGACTTGTCTCGAATATCGGGCCGAGTAGTCCCGGGCCGATTTGTCTTCGGGCCGAGTTGTCTGGATAACTTCCAGTAATTCGAGGTACCGGTGCGGGTACCGGTGTTTTGGAGAAATTTCGTTTTCTTATTTTACTGATTTCGCTAGATTTTGTTTTCTTACTGTACAGACTTTCGTTTTCTGACTTTATAGATTCCGTTTTCTTACTTTACTGTTTTCGTTTTCTTACTTTACCGATTTCGTTTTCTTTTCGTTTCGTTTCTTTTCGTTTCTCAGTTTACCGGTACCCGATAAACTGAACTTCTGCTGCATTGTAAAAGAATATACTGCTCACGTCCTCTCGACTTCTCTTCGATTCCCTCTGTTTAGTTGATCCAAATTTCAAAGAGAGGCTAAAGGCTAAAAATAAATTTGCGGGCAAGCCATTGTTCTGATGTGAAGCCAATAGAAGCCTGTTGTTTCATTTGAACTTATTGTCATACGTTTACTGTTTCGCTAAAAGGTTCTAGTATACCCCTGCTTTAAATTCACTTATTACTGGTGCATGAAAATTCCACAATTTGCGAAAATCACTATTGAAAGTCGTGCCGGCAAGCTTACCCGGCCAAAAATTCGCCGCCATCTTTGAAAATAAAGCATGTTAATTATATTAACTTGTTATGGTTCATCAGCATCTTTCCTTTTATCAATCATTATTTTTTAGTGAATATGCACTGCTACAATTTCATGAAAAATTCAAAAATAAGGTCTAGCACATCGTTAAGAAATTAGAATTCAGTTATTTCATGACCGGTGCTTGCTGTCCGGCTTGCTCTCTTCAGAGGGGACCTCTTTTGATTTTGATTGATTGCTATATGCTTATTGATTTGTTATCTATGTGTACCATATACTGATGAACTTAAGAATAGCTCAACAAACCCAATTATACTAGGAAGTTTAAATATACCATTACTTATGTACGCAGATGATATCATCTTGCTATCAGAATCACAGGAAGGTCTACAAAAAGCACTGGATACTTTAAACAACTTCTGTGTATCCTGGAAACTTAATGTAAATAAACCGAAATCAAAAATATTGATCTTTAATTCTAATGGAAAATCACACATTAACCAATTTAAGATACACATGTAGATAATGAGACTATAGAAACAGTTAAATCATATTGTTATCTAGGAGTGGTTTTTAACTACACTGGTAACTTTAATCTAGCTAAAACTCAATTAATGGAAAAGGGGAGAAAAGCCTGGTTTAAGATAAAGAAATCAATACCTTTAGATAATCCATGCAAACTGTTTGAAAAACTTTTTGATACCCTGATTGAACCTATCATAATATATGGTAGCGAGGTATGGGGAGCTACCAATAGTTACAAAGATTCAGAACCATATGAATATTTACATTTAAAATTTATTAAAGAAATTTTAGGGGTTCACTACAAAACAACAAATATTGCCTGCCTAGCAGAAGCAAAAAGAACACCTTTATATATCAAAATTCAGATGAAAATGCTGAGATTCCTAAACCATATAATAAACTCTCCAAACTCTTTAGTGAATTCCATTTTTGATAAGGTCAAAGACACAAGTATATGGATGTCCAACATCAAAAATTTATTAAGAGCCTGTTCATGAGAAAACCATGCAAAATCGTCCAGTAGCAATGTTTTCATTTTTGTAAAAGGTATAGTGCAACTGAAAGACCATCCTATGACACTTATTCAGGCAAATTTTTTCTTTCGAAAAATCAAAGATGGCCGCCCTACAGGCCTTAATAGCTATATATAGCATTCATCTGATTTTTAGTGATTTCAATAAAAAAAATTATGAAAATAAGACATTATCATTGTGATTTTTTTTAGTTTATGTATATTTAATGACAATTGTAAAAATATTTTTTGAAAAAGTGATGTTTTGTCTTTCAAATTCAGTGCAATTTTTGTAATTCATAATTTTGGTTCCTCTGGTACCTTTAGGTAGGACTTGGGCAGTATTCCAGACTGTTAAAAAATGCTGAAATTTGTTATTTTTAAGGGTACATATTGTCCAAGGTAACGCTTTTTTATCCCTATCTTTTAGAAATTCAAAAACAATAACATATCAAGACAACCATATCAAAAAGCCAAGCTGGGATTTTACATTTTGACTTAGCCACAGCCCCGGGAAACAATGACATGTTTTGATAATTCTACAAAAAATCCACTTTTTGGGGGATTCAGTTTAAAAATCTGAATGTGTTTGCTATGAAACAAAATACATTTAGAACATGTGATACAACAGATGATCACAATACAAGTACCATTTAAGGGTCGGGAAAGACATATATTTGGGGATTAAGGGTGAAAGATGGGAATATTTGTGTATTTTGATGAAATGTACAGAAATGACCAACTTTAGGGGACTATTTTTCATGAATGAAGGATTGGACTATTAGTATGGAATATCTTTCCAAAAGACTGATATATGGTCTGTACAAAAACATATTTGTAACTTTGCTTTCGGTCATCCCTTACATGTTACAGCATTACAAAAATGGAGATTTGGCCATTTTAGCACATGGCTAAAATGGGCTTCGGGGGCCTAATAGTGGCATCTTTTTGAAATAATTAAAAGATTTACAGAACAGCAGACTTTATAGGCCAAATGTATATAACTTGTTCTATATAAACAAATAATATTGTAGAAATTAAACAAAAGACCACTTTCTACTTGGCTATCCAATATGGCTCCCAGGGCCATTTGGGGAAATAGTCCCTTGTCCTCAAGAAAACTAACATTATTTTTGGTCGGGATCTACCATACAAAATCTTTTATTGTGCAGAAAATGGTGGAATTTTACAAATAAAACAATTTTCCTGGTACATATTTTTTTTTCACATTTAGGTTTGACTTTGTCATTTTTATACACTATGAACCAACATAATGACTGACATTACCATGTACAGTTCAAATTCGATTTAATATGACTGAAATGAACTGTAATTTACTTCAAATTATCTGTAAAATGCTGATTTTATTTGATGCAATATCTTCAGTAATTATCAATTTCTGTATTTTTACTGTTTTCATTTGTCCTTAACTGTAGCAGATGATGTCAGTTTATATCAGTCAATTTTGTGATTTGTAACAAATTATGACAGTCATTTTAAATATTTACCTTGATTTAAAATCACTGATATGGTTTGTTACTGTCATTGTCAGTCATTAACAGAACTTTACCTTGATTTAAAATGACTGACAGGGATTAGTGGATCATACATCGTCAGTCAATGTCAGTCATTTTAAATCAAGGTAAAGTTCTGTTAATAACTGACAATGACAGTAACAAACCACATCAGTTATTTTAAATCAAGGTTAATATTTAAAATGACTGTCATGATTTGATACAAATCACAAAATTGACTGATACATGCTGACATCGTCTGCTTCAGTTAAGGACAATCAAAAACAGTAAAAATACAAAAATTGATAATTACTGAAGATATTGCATCAAATAAAATCAGTATTTTACAGATATTTTGAAGTAAATAACAGTTCATTTCAGTCATATTAAATCGAATTTGAACTGTACATGGTAATGTCAGTCATTATTTTGGTTCATAGTGATAGGTGGCTAGAGACTTTTTTTGTCAAAAGGCTCTGGGGTCCATATAAGACCACCAAGTAGAAAGTGGTCTTTTGTTTGATTTCTACAATATTATTTGTTTATATAGAACAAGTTATATACATTTGGCCTATAAAGTCTGCTGTTCTGTACATCTTTTAGTTATTTCAAAAAGATGCCACTATTAGGCCCCCGAAGCCCATTTTAGCCATGTGGTAAAATTGCCAAATCTCCATTTTTGTAATGCTGTAACATGTAAGGGATTACCAAAAGCAAAGTTACAAATATGTTTTTGTACAGACCATATATCAATCTTTTGGAAAGATATTCCATATTAATAGTCCAACCCTTTATTAATAAAAAATAGTCCCCTAAAGTTGGTCATTTCTGTACATTTCGTCAAAATACACAGATATTCCCATCTTTCACCCTTAATCCCCAAGTATATGTCTTTCCCGACCCCATAATGGTACTTGTATTGTGATCATCTGTTGTATCACATATTCTAAATGTATTTTGTTTCATAGCAAACACATTCAGATTTTTAAACTGAATCCCCCAAAAAGTGGATTTTATGTAGAATTATCAAAACATGTCATTGTTTCCCGGGGCTGTGGCTAAGTCAAAATGTAAAATCCCAGCTTGGCTTTTTGATATGGTTGTCTTGATATGTTATTGTTTTTGAATTTCTAAAAGATAGGGATAAAAAAGCGTTACCTTGGACAATATGTACCCTTAAAAATAACAAATTTCAGCATTTTTGAACAGTCTGGAATACTGCCCAAGTCCTACCTAAAGGTACCAGAGGAACCAATATTATGAATTACGAAAATTGCACTGAATTTGTAAGACAAAACATCACTATTTCAAAAAATATTGTTACAATTTTAATTCCATCTACGTATACTGAAAATAATACAATGAAAATGTCAAATTTTCAAATAAAATTTGATTGAAAGAAGCGATAAATCAAATGAAAGCTATATATAACTATTGAGGCCTGTAGGGCCGCCATCTTGAATTTTTCGAAAAAATAAATTTGCCTGAATAAGTCTTATAGGATGGTCTTTCAGTTGCAATATACCTTTTACATAATTAAAAACTTGCTACTGGACAAAATTTACAATTTTGCATGGTTTTCTCATGAACAGGCTCTTAAATAAATTAGGATTTAACCATTTAAACCTAAATATAAATAATATTGATATATACTTAAATAGAATTGAACAAAGAATAAATGATCAATATAAACAAAATATGAATAGCTCTATAGAAGCTAGTAGCAAACTTTCTTTCTTTCATAAAATTTTTATACCAACTAAACGCCCTGCTTATTTAGGCCTCTGTAAAGCTAAGAGTGAAAGATCTATCCTTTGTAAATTGCATTTAAGTTCCCACAACTTGGCTATAGAAAGAGGAAGATATAATAATTCTGAAAGAAGTGAACGCATTTGTCTCTCTTGTGATAACAAAAACATTGAAGACGAGTTCCACTTTCTATCAACTTGTCCTCACTACAATAATCTAAGAAATAACCTTATTGAAAAACTTAAAAATCTACTAGGACATTCTTTTCCTCATACTCTAACAATTAAAGAAATTAAATTTCTTCTTAACAACAATTCCTATTCAATTATTAAAATTTTCATTAAATTTTTACAAGAATGCTGGAAGATAAGAATACACAATTAAATGTTAATGAATAAATTAGTACCACTGTCATGCCATGTTAATATTGATATATTTGTAATTATAAAATGTTTTGCTTATTTTTTGTGCTATAACCATTTAATGTAAATGTGTTTATGCAAATAAATATTGTCTATTGTCTATAAAAACAGATATTTAAAACTCCAGGAAACGGTATAAATGTACTTCCACTACCCCCTTCTTTTTCAATTAAACTTTCTCATCTCCAGTCTTCGAAATAAGGCCGGACCTATTGGAAATATCCAGTTAAAATTGGTTCAGTTCAGCTAGTTTTTGCATTAATTTGCATTAAACATATAGGAAAAAATTAGCAAATATCACCAAAATAGGCATTAGGTCTACTAGCTGCGGTTCGTAGCTCTATTCAATCCTTTAGTGAATTTTTTGTTTTGGCGGACCATTTGACTTCCTAATTTCTTTGACTGCATCTCTGACACATTATAAGGGACCAACCATTTAACTTGAAGAGGGACCTTTGTATTTTGTTAATGCCAGAAATAATATTTTCTTTATAAATTAAATCTTGAAGTCACAGTTATTGAACATGTGTTGAATCCACAGAATGCATGTCAACAAATCTACTTTCTCTTTTACTTGGCTGCAAGTGTAGGTGGAAATGCAATCATAGACCTGTGGTCTATGGTATTAGGCCAAAAAAAATATATGTCTGTTTCCTGCTTCCCTACCTACCCTATTTTTTGGGCCCTACCCTAAAGTTTTTATTGACATTTTGGAACAAGCACCGTTAAAGTTGGGATTGCTTCCCCATTGACTCAATGTAAAATAATTTTGAAAAAAAAATAATTTTCCTACCTACCCTAATTTTCAAGAGTATTTTGTTTTGGCCTTAAATAGGAACAGGTGACGTGCCAGAATTTATAAAACTTAAAAAAAAAAAATTTCTAGTCAATTAACCAAATTTAGATTTTTTTCGAAAAATCATTTATGGACTGATTTTATGAAATTTGGGTTTATAGACATGATAGATGTGACTTTATGAGGAAATAAATGTGACAACAAAATTCCAGACAATAAATTTTGCTACGCCTAACGCCCGTTTTGTCTATTAAAGACTCATCAGAGGCGCTCTACCAAAAATATTGAAAATGACAAACACTATATGATTATGAAGAGCATAGAACTATAAAACAACAAAAAAACCAAACTGGGGAACCAAATAATTACCAAGATGATCAACCTATGTCTAGGGTAGGAAGAATCTTAGGGTTTAGACAATTTTGAAATTTAAAATGGACAATTTAAAGCTTTGATGTGTTCTCCAACACAAAGGTGTTGGTGCCGGAGTGGGCTAACCTTGGGGAATCAAAACTCCACCAGCAGTGTGTTTGAAATAAAAATGACAACAAAGTTCCAGACAATAAATTTTGCTACGCCTAACACGTGTTTCGTCTATTAAAGACTCATCAGAGACGCTCTACCAAAAATATTGAAAATGCCAAACACTATATGATTATGATGAGCATAGAACAATAAAACCAAAAAAACACCAAACACTTTAACAGGGGTACCAAATTATTACTAAGATGAAAATCTATGTCTGTGGTAGGAAGAATCTTAGGGTTTAGACAATTTTGAAATTTAAACGGATAATTTAAAGCTTTGATGTGTTCTTCGACACAAAAGTATTGGTGCCAGAGCAGGCTAACCTCGGGGAATTAAAACAAAATATTTGTTTATTTGGGCTTTGTCTTCCATTTTGTAGTTTCAAATTATTTTCAATATAAATTTGTGACATCAAAATTAACTATAATGTATCAAAATTGATTTTCTTGGTCCAGGGCAAACAAAAGAATTCCAAATAAACAAATTTAATTCAAAATTTTTTTCTTCTCAATCTGGAAATAAGAATTCCTTATCTGCAAATTTTAATTTTTTTCAGCCATTCTATAATTGGCTGGATTAATTTCACAGAGTGAAAAATCCGGGGACTTATATAAAATGGTCAATGTTGGGTGGATGCCATGCAAAATTCAGATTCAAAAGTAAAAAAGAAAAAAGCCCTCTCAAGTAAAATGGTTGGTCCTGTAGGGTTGTGGTTTTTTTTGGGAGGGGTCAGTTGGGAACCATACAACCATCGATTTGTTATCTATTTTTTAGTCCTTATGATTATGATACTTCATGATGCTAATGAAAATTATAGAATGGATGAAAAAAATTATAAACTTGAACATGTTAAACAATCTTGTTTTTTGTCCTTTTGATCCTTTTTGTTGAAGAGGGGTACCATAAACAAGAACATTTAGCCCTTTTGAAGTGTTGATGAACTCTACTTCTTGGTTTCTGTTTACTTTAAGCAGGAAACATATGTCTTCCATAGAAGACTGCATTACTGGTTTACTTCAGGATTTAACTAATTTGATTTATATTTTTAACTGTATAAATTTTATATATATTTTTTTTTAGAAAAAAACTTTCCACGATGAATTACCAAAAGGTTTATATGAACCACATACACTCGAGCTCATTGCTCTGTCAGTTGTCACAGATGTGGAGAAGTCAGCTTCTGTGTGATGCATTGATCTGTACTGGAAATGTTGTCACTAAGGTATGTTTTTGTAAAGTACTATGTATATGTATAAACACATTTAATTTAAATGTCTAAATGAACAATTCCACATGACTAAAAACATGAAAAAAAGGAATTATACTTAATATAATGTACTTCCTTTATGTAGACATGGCAAATAGTTTATCAAAATTTGTGGAGTTTTACCATGTATTTTAACTGACAGAGGTTGTGATTCCCTATACATTTGTATGCCCATTCATGCTTGTCTGAATATGATTTACTTCCTTCTTGTAAAGAAACATCAAAATCCATTTTGCTAGTTTCATTGAATGCTAATTCTTGATTAATTTAACCATGATTAACAGTTTGTAGGTTAGTCATCTTAACCAAGATCTTTCATTAAAATGATTGATATGAAACATGAACATGTGATTTTACAATAAAATGAAAATTATTTACCAGCTATTCAGTGATAATTGACATATTGAAACCTACATTACTGTTTAAAATTAAAGCAGATATATTAATCTTTTGTAGCCTTACATTAAAACACAATCATAAAAATTTGGTGTTGCTAAAAATGCATCATTTGTTTTTACCTGCGTCGCCGAAGGCGAAAGCAGGTCTAGTAGTCGGGTCACTCCGTCCGTCCGTCTGTCTGTCCGTCCCGCTATGGGGTGCCTGTCTTGTGTAATCTGAATCTCAAAAACCAAACACTCGATCTTTCTGAAATTTTACACAGTGATTACAGATATATTGAAGATGTGCACCTCCCCTTTTGGGTTCATTTTATAATTTCGTTTAGAAATTAGGGGCCCAAAAGGGGCTAAAAAAGCGACTTTTTATTTTTTTTCCACAATAACTTTTGTTCTGGTTGACCAAATGCTGTGAAACTTTACAGTAATGTTACTTACCATAAAAGGAAGGGTTGGGCTGATTTTGGGTGTCCCCTCTTTTTTCATTTAGAAATTAGGGGCCCAAAAGGGGCCAAAAAAGCGACTTTTTAATTTTTTTCCACAATAACTTTTGTTCTGGTTAACCAAATGCTAAGAAATTTTACACTAATGATACTTACCGTAAAAGGAAGGGTTGGGTTGATTTTGGGTGTCCCCTCTTTTTTCGTTAAGAAATTAGAGGCCCAAAGGGGGCAAAAAAACCCGCCTTTTTAAATTTTTTCCACAATAACTTTTGTTCTGGTTAACCAAATGCTATGAAACTTTATAGTAATGTTACTTACCATAAACCATAAAAGGAAGGGTTGGCCTGATTTTGGGTGTCCCCTCTTTATTTGTTTAGAAACTAAGGGCCCTAAAGGGGCCAAAAAAGCAACTTTTTTATTTGTTTCCACAATAACTTGTTTTGGTTGACCAAATGCTATGAAACTTTAAAGTAGTGTTACTCACCATAAATTAAAGGGTGGGGATGATTTTTGGGTCCCCTCTCTTTTTGTTTTGGAATGAGAGGCCCAAAAGGGGCAAAAATGTGACATTTTTTATTTATGGTCCGATTTAGAATTTTTTTTTTTAAGTTGATTTTGTTCATATATTGGATACAAAATGGAGGATACAATTTTTTCTTGACACACCTTTTCTGTTTAGCAATAAGGGGACCAAAAGGGGAAAAAATAGAAACTATTTTTTTGTCTATTTATACAATATTGGGTGGCATGTGACAAATATGCTTTGTAAGTCCACAATAGGATGCAAGTGTCAAAATATTTTGACTGTCCATATTGGGCCTAGAACGTACAGGGTTCAATGTTTTGCCGTGCGACGCAGGGCCAGACATCGATTGGTCTTGTTACAAATATTTCTAATCATCATCATTGCATTAATGTGTGTTTTTTAAACCATGTATAGGTATTAAGGCTTTTCCATTAAAATCAACATAAGAAGGGGATGCCGTTATAAAAATGCATTTTGATGTGGTGTGAGGATTTTTTTTTATATTGGGGGGTCTTGAACAAAGCGTGTCCCCTCTCCCCATGTACATTTTGACAGGCCTCGATACATTGTTAATTACTTTGATTTTAACTTTTATACAGGCCCACCGTGTTGTGCTGTTGGCAGCATGTCCTATGTTACAGTCCATGGAAAATGCATCCATTGGAACCGAGTTGGAGGTTCGTCTCGCTGCTGATATTAAACAAGAAGCTGTTAACACATTCTTACAGTATCTGTACGAAGGATTTATGTTGCTTACAGAGGACAATGTTAAACATGTGGAAAAAGTTGCTAGATTATTGCAAGTAGACAGTGTGATCAAATGTTGCTCAGACTTCTTTAAGTGTCTTGAAAAATCTACAGGAAAGCCACACAATCATAACTACAAATTTGACAAATATGACTTGCTTGAATTCCGTCATGTGCGGGCTACTGGTCTGACAAAAACCTATCATGATCGACTCATGAAAAGGATGTCAGAGTCGCCACGTCCAACTAGTCCTACAGGAGGCAAAAGACAGAGACTTCTTCGTCCAACCACCCCACCTTCAGACAATTACTCTTCACAGCGAGCTGATGATGCTGCTTCAATGACCCAGAGTTATATGGGTGTTATGTCATCAGGTGCTGGTAGTGTGCGATCAGCGGCATCAAGTCAATCGAGTAGATCTGATTCTCCTGCAGTTATTGAAATTATTGAGGACAGTATAGAATTGGTTCAACGTGAAAAGCCTCAGCCAGGTCAACCAGAGCCTTCTCGACTCTCACAGCAGAAAACGTCCATATCAGTGGCTTCTCATGTTACAAATGCCAAGGATACTCGAGTTGTCAGCATTGCTGATGATGGTGGAGGAGGACGTACGCGTACAACAGACTCGTTCAGTGATCGTGTTCCAAATATTCCAAGTTCACCTCAACAGTCATCACAAATGTCACCAAAGATTTCATATCGAGACTCACATCAACAGAACGTAAATCATCCATCACCAACATCATTTGGATCAAGAATTCCTTCAAATCAAAGTTTTAATACATCACAGCCGCCTCCTCCACCACTACAACAAGCAGGAACTTTGAACATTGCTCCATTGTCTCAGTCATTCTCTCAAGGAATTCAACCACGGCCATCACAAGATCAACTGACTAGTCAGTCTCGCCCATCACAAATGTCCACCGAAATGTTCAGTGACAATGTCAAACCTCTACAGGGTTTTGTCACAAGTACCCCACAGAGGTCACATCCCACTTTCCCTCCCTCTGGTGCTAAACCTTCATATGCTGCAGGAAGTGCTACTCAAGCAGCATCGATAAGTTCACAAAGTCCTTCATCTAGTCAGCCACCACCACAGCAAGACATTGGTGTGTTAGGGATGACAGAAAAGGGAGAAAAGAGGGAAGGGGAAAGGTAAGATTTGATATTAAAAAAAATCCCCCCAAAAAACCAGCATGCTTAAACATTTCAAATGTTAAAAGAAAAGAAAATGAAGATATCATGTTTTATTTAGAATTGACTGCCAATTCTACAACAGATTCTATAGTACATGTACATGTAGATGATTTATTTATTGCAGTTTGCATGGAATTGGCCTGACCACCTTTCCTGACAGGCAAATTTTTAAATGGTCAGACAGTTGTTTTTGCATTACATTTCTCAAGTCAGGCAAAATTTTTGACAAAATAAAAGGACAATAGTATGCTCATGATTTAGGTCCCACAAACATTTTTTTGGCCAAGCATAAATCTGACTAAGGAATAGGCAGCGATAATTACCAACTTTTTCATGATGACTGCTGCCAGTTTCATAAAAAATGGCCAGGATTTGATTTATACTAAATGAAAATGAACATGTATTTCTAATTTTTTCCTCTGACTTTTGACTTCACAGATGTAAATTTTTATATGTATTTCTTATTTTATTAACATCTTTTTAGTTCAAGGCCACCTGAAGGTCATGACCCAGGTCCTTCAGAAAGTTCAAATGACACTGCGGACCTGGCCATTGTAAAAATAGAAAAAGTTGGGGAAGATGAAACAGGTGGACTATTGATGCAGGTTGAGGGTGGACAAGGTGAAGGACAACGAACTGGACAGTTTATGGACGATGAGCAGGAATACGATGAAAGCGATTTTACAGGTGATTGGTCACAGGAAGACATGTCAAATGAAGGCAGTATGCACATGCCACACGAAGGTGATCCATCAGGAGGCGGAGCTATGTACATGGGACCAACATCAGGTAGGCATCTTTTACATTTCTGTATCGTTATTTGTTGCTGTAAAAATACTCAGTTATCACTAGTCTTCAAATCAACCTTGACCTTTGACCTCAAAGTTTCATTTGGTCCTAGTTTTAAAGTAAAGTTTGTGTCAAAATGTTTTTGCTGTTTTTCAAAGGGTCATTCTGAAAATTTTCAGGGATAGTCAAGGTTGCAATTGGTATGAAGAAGTACAGACTCATCATTACATCATTAAATGTTTGTTTTTTTTCTGGTAAATTCACAAGTAGTCACTAATGTAGAGAAATATATTTGAAATAAATGTTATAAAATGAATAGATTTATTTTAAACTATATGGTTACTGATAACCATTGAAATAAATAATGCTTAAAATGAGATTAGATTACTGAAAAAGACCCCATTAAAACACATGTGTATAAATTTTAATACATTGTTTTTATAAAGAATAAGTTAGAATATAAGATTTATGCTCAGGGATGATTCCATACATTTTCAAATGGGTCCCTTAAACCCAAATTGGGAATTTTGACCACAATTGGGAATTTCTTTTTTTTAAATAGCATCATGTTTTCAGAATGATATAAATCTGATATTTTCCTTCGACCATACGTACACTGATTTATACTATAGTCTGGTAAGTGCAATAGTTGTAAACATTGCTCACCCTTGCCTAGCATCAGATACATTTATGTCGCTTTTAAAGTTTAAGAAAGGCAGGTAAATTCAAGCAGGAACAGTTAATTTAAATAAACACTTGTTTTAAAATGTTCCTGATTCAAGAAAGTAGGTAGCAGAATAACACAGATTGCAACAAGCCTCTGTTAGCTTGATGTCAGTGTGGCAGGGAATCTAGGGGCACTCAGGGCCCCAGAGACTCTGGACATAAAAATTGCAAAAATCCAGCATCCTGGGGTTCTCGTTTGGAACTTTCTTTTTCATAACACTTTTTATGGCGTTTCAGTCCCCTATCATAATTTCCCTCTTAAAATAAATATGGCCGACGATCTTTTTCAATAAACTTACAGACTGATTTTATAATAAATTCAGGAGACTTTGACCTTTTTAAGAGTAAAACTACCTTAATTTAAGTTTGGAAAGGTAATTGTAATTGTCTATCATAATTTTCCTCCCATGGAAATCTGGAAATAGTCATTTTTAATTTTCACAACACATTGGGAATTTCTCATTTTCTTTAATTTATTTTGGGGCCGCTGGAACTTCTTTGGGGCCGTTTGGCGGCCCTAAATTGTATAGTAGAATCATCCCTGATGCTATTTGATGATTGATAAAGGAATGTTTATGTAAGCCATACAACATAATACATTTTGACAATCTTGATTTAAACACAAAAAATATTGCCCACAATTTTACCACAACCCTGATTCAAACACAAAAATTATTGCCCTCAATTTCTGACAACCTTTACTCAAACAAAGATAATTGTCCACAATTTTTCCCTTCAACACAGACTTGTGAATTTACAATTGTTATTGAGTTTACAGCCTTACAGGTACCAGCTTAAGGTAAGTTGTGTGACCTCCCCCCTTTTCCTGGATTCCTAAGGTGCAACATTGACATCAATCTGATCCATTGTTTGGCAAAATAACCAACCAACACTTAAAACAATTTAATCATAAAAAATGAATGGAGAAACTATTATAAAGATTAATAACATAGAAAAAAAACCTCTTTCCATGTGCACCTTAAGGATCTTACTATTTTTTGTAGACATAAAAATGCAGTTTTACATAGAAATTCAGTAAAAATAGCAAATTAATGAACAACAAAACGTTCGGACAAAAAGCTTATATTTCATTATCATATAAGTTTTTAGGCAGTTGACAGCATCAAATTTAGGTTTTGGTACAAGAAGATAATATTCTGATTTATTGAACAGATTATAAATTCAAACAGATAAAAAGGAATAAAACTGCATTTTTGTATTTATTAAATACAGATTTCATTCTATTAGATGAGAAAATTCTAGTATGGAATTTGAAATGCTTGAGTCGGGAATTTCACAATGGATGTGTGACAAAACATAAAAGGAATATAAAAAAAAGTATTTGAGTGAACTTATTTCAACTTGGGTGCCAGTTTAAAACTTGAGTGAAAGAAGAACTTTTAGTAGGTGCTCTGGAAATGGAAAGTCAATGTTTGTTCTGTTAAAAAAAAGAAGAAAATGTGAACTGCTGCTCTCATTTTATTATTGAACATGTTGAAAGTCTAAGTAATCATTACAAGTAATTGCAATATTAGAGCCAGATGTTTTTATATGGTTCTCTTTGTTTTTTCAAAGCGATATAAACAAGATTAAGGAGTCACTGTCCATAGTTGTCATATATGTTGTTTTCTCATGTTGGCAACTTTTTACACCACAGTCTTGATATGAATTACAAAAACTACACATTTATGCATTATGGTTTATTAATAATTAGACAAAAAGCAGAGGTTCCAATGGGGCATCTGAATTTCAAAAGTCTGAAAGGGCCAATACAAAACCAGTAAACACTGAAACAGACATCATAAAACACAGAAATACAAAAAAAAAACAAAAACGAATAGCAATCATCAACTTGAAGTCAAAAGTCTGAAAGGGCAAAGACAAAACCAGTAAGCACCAAGGAAACAGACAACATAAAACACAGACATACAAAAACAACTGAATAACAATCATCAACTCAAATTTGTTACAAGAGTGAACTTAGGTGCTCTTGAAGAGTAAGCAGTTCCTGCTTGTTATAGCACACGGTGACCCCATTGACAAAGCCACAATTGCTTTTACGGTTGGACCTCTTAATTAAGAATAAAATATAAGTCAATCGTCAAAATCAATCTAAAACAAACATCTTGTTTTAAAGTGTAAGTTCGCGATTTTTTCAAAATTTGTACATTGAAAGACTATCATATAAAATAACTTTGGTGAAATTCCTAGTGCTCAAATATGCATAGTTAGGATAAAATTGGCTTTTGAAAGAAAAAAAATTCTATCCATGGAGGGTCACGTGATTTGTACTAGATGGCGCTGCTCAAAGCCTGAATGTTGCATCCTATACCCATGTGGTATTTACCGATGTGTACCACAACGGACAATTTGAAATAATTATAAGAAAGTCGGGAATGATAAAATAAAAGTCAGTCTAATGATTGATTGTGAGACGTTTAAAAATGGTACCAATCGTTAAGTTCAGATTTAATTCGTAGAAAAATATAGAATTTTTAAATATTTTTTTGATTCGCCGTACAGACATTTTCGGAAAATATATATTTCAATTTCCAGTATGTAGAATTGCCCTATACTATTTCTTTTATACATTCTGTTTAAAATTCACGGTTCCCTGACACCCTACTGGGATTACGTTGCATGATTCGTTTGAAGTGATATTATGATAATTAGTCCTTCCGTGCAAACCATCGCACCACAGGGGCTTACTTATCGTTAATTTTCTGTGTATAAGACTTTATTCCCTTCTACAAACCACTGGCACAACAGGGGTTCACCTGCCGTTTCCTGTGTATGTTTGGTATCCCCGTGCAAACTATCGGCACCACAGGGGTTTAATATTGTTTCCTGTGTATTAGAAGTTGACATTTACCTGGTTGTAATGGGTTCTAGAACACTTTCTTTTAACGAAAATCAACCCCTTTGGTCCGCCAGTGTCGTTTGAACATTGAAGTGCGAAAATGTTAATAAAATACCCTTTCTAATTAAAAACATATAAAAACAATAAACTGTAGGAATCTTTTTTTTTTTGTCTTGCAAATAATCATTTAGTTAATTAATTGTTTTTCCAACACTTCAAAAGCGAAAAAAAGTGGGAACTAAAACTCTTTAAACACATTTTAATTTGGGTACTAGTATTACACAAACCATGCACGATGTAGCACCACGCTTTGGCTGATTGATAATTGTAAGAGAAAGGTAGTCAATGGAGTGGACAGGTGATATTGACACCTGCTGATTAATTATACGGTATACTGATTAAGAAATTATTAAAAGATGTGCCGGTCGAAATTCTTAAAATCGAGCTGTGGTGGGTGTGTCTTAAGCGGGTTGAGTGCTGCAAGGAAGTCTTTGATTGGAGGAGCACCCTATGATATCTGTCAATTATACCTGTAATTAACCAACGGGGCGTGGCAGATCGTCCATGGTTAATGATCGTAAAGGTTAATGATTTTAATTGACACCTGTGTATTCACGAAGAACTGAATTTATTGTCTTAAATATTTGAAAAAGGATTGAAAACTAGGGCTACCGTGTCAATAAATATTTCAGATTATTTACTATTTGGAATTATAATTAATTATTTTAAAACGATTTAAGATTTAAGTAAACTATTATCCAGCTATTTCGATAAAAAAAAAAACCGCGGGATTAAAAAAAAATATCAATGCCAAATTATTCATATTTCAAATCATTATTATGATAGACAACATTGGTCTTATGTTACAAATGTCGTCATTTGGTTAATGTATTTATCATTGGAGATGTGACGTCACATCTCCAATTGAGCTATCCCATAATTCATTATTGTTCATAGCATGGACGCGCCCATATGGTCTTGTGTATTGGAATAAAATTACGAATATCTTTCTTAATATATCGTTTTCAATGCCCAAACCCGGCGTGATGCCTACTCTCATTATAATAAATCAAATAAACTAATAACTCAAAAATCGCGAACTTACACTTTAATTATGTCTACAGATGAGTCAAAATGAAGAAATACAGGTATTTATGGCAAACAGCAAGTTCTTATAAAAAAAATAATGAACCAAAATTCTGATGCAATTAACCAGCTTTTAACACAATTGTTTGATGTTTTATTAAAAATTTCATTGGGAATTTATGTTTTCTTCTATCTAAAAAACACAAGTTCTCATCTACCCTGCCCCTCTGTCCTTACTCGTCCAAGAAGATACAGACACAGAACAGAGTGAGCTGTTAACAGAACAAGAGAGCCTTCTCATTTGAAGTCAGTGGTACTGCTAATTAAACTTCAGCTAGTAAAACTATTAAGAAGATTAAGAATATTATTTAGCATTTTCAAAGTTGATAATGTATTTATAAAAGATGATGCAATGCAATTAAATGCATAGAAATGTTTTTATTAAAAATCAATGTTCAGTAAACATGTACAAATGTATCTCAAAATGCAAATGCAGGATATTTCAATAACATATATGACACAAATTTTAATATAAATATCAACCCAGCTTAAAGCATATGGTTTAGCAGTCTTAATTTGACCCTGTTTATTCTCTATCACTGGCAATTCTCATGAGGAGGCTCCACAGGTAGGTTGTTTGTTGTTCGTATTGCTAACACATTTTATCATTGAGTCTGTACAAGTGATAACTGGGTATTTTTAACAATATTCATCTTACCAAGGTTATTCACATTGTCACAACCCAAGAACAAGCTAGACTTCTATCATATCATGATTTTACAAACAATTCAAGATTAGTTTTGTTAAATAATGAAATTTTAAAGTTTAAATGCAAATGCATTTGAAATACATGTACCTAACCGAAATTGGACATTTCGTCTTATGATATCTTCCAATTTGCTCAAAATCATTAACTCAAAGATATTGACATAATGTCCTAAATATTAACTTCTGGAAGGTGTCAGTTGTTCTTGGTCATGAGATATTGTTGAAATGTTTCCTTGAGTAAGGTGAATATTCAATGTTTCATAACAACTGGTGAAGACAATTACATGCTTGGCCATAGTAAATGGAGACTTTTGTCATTTCAAACTTAAGTTCTAAAGTAGGGTTTTAAAACAATAAAATATTCAGGTGTAACAGTGTTGTTTATTCTGTGTCGCTCTATTGTGTAGAAAAAGTGGAAGTTAATTTAAGTGAACTTTAACATATGCTAAAGCCTTCTATTCAGTCTCCTAGTATTAGTTCCATGCATGTTGATATAGGTAGGGATGTCCTAATGAAATGGCAAAGTCTCGTATAAATTTTGGTGAAATGTGTTTACTAATTAGTAATGTTAAAATTTCTTAATATCACGAATATATACGCATTAATTATTATCTTTCAGAAATGTTTATCTCCCCTAAAGAGCTGATGTTGGTGTTTGTTTTCATTTATATATTGCTGATATAAACTTTTGTGAGTGAAATAAATATGCACGAGACAACAATAATGAGGAAGATAAAAATCTGAAAATATACATTCACATTAGGTCAAACAAAAAATATGTGTTTATCTTGTTTTTCCGGGTGGGCCACATGATGCAACATTGAGCAATTTACTCCAACTACTTTAATTTTTTACCTGCATCAGCATGTCTAGTAGTCGGGTCACTCAGTCCGTCTGTTCGTCTGTCCCAAATCCTTTATTTCTAAATTCCCACTTACTGACATGTGCCATATCAATCATTGGTATTGTAGGTGCACCTATTGATGCTAAGCACAATGTATGCTTCAGATGCTGGTTGTGACCTATATTTTCCGCATGGATGACCTCTTTCAGGATAATGGTTAAAGTCCATTCCTGCTTACTGACAAGTGCCACACCAACCATATTGGTATGGTAGGTGCACCAAGTGATGCTTAGCACAATGCATGCTGGCTGTGACCTACATTTTCCGCATGAATGACTTTTTACAGACCATTCCTGCTTACTGACAAGTGCTACATGAACCATATTGGTATGGTAGGTGCACCTTGTGATGCCTAGCACAATGCATGCTTCAGATGCTGGTTGTGACCTTTATTTTCCACATGGATGATCTCTTACAGAAGAATGATTAAGGTTTATTCCTGCTATTAGGCTAGTACCACTTCAACCAAAGTGATATGGTAGGTGCATCTATAAATGATTAGCAAGACATATGGTTCAGATGCTGGCCTCTTTTTCTGCATGAATGAGCACTTTAAAGTTTGTAAATTTCAAGTCCATTCCTACTAAGTGACAATAATAGGTAATGAGGTGAGCTTCCTAATTGATAGATAACCTAGCTGTTTGATAAATATAAAGGCAGGACACTACATGTCTGTTTGACACATTTCTTATTTTTTTATGGTCCGATTTAGAAAAAAAAAATGCAAATTAATTTTTGTCATATATTGGACAGGGTTCAATGTGATTGGTCTTGTTCATGCCTACCCTTAGTATTTGTAAAGTACTAATCTTCTCCCTTTCTTAACTTCAGATAAAAATGTTCAGAAACAATGCCTTCCCAACTTCCCAATTTTTTTCTACACTAAACAAGGTAGTTTCATATTTTTTGTTTTGCCTTAAATATTGAAAGAAGATTTATTGCTAAAATATCATCTGCGATTTGTGATGTCATTAGTTTTGCTAAAACAGGTAAATTTTTAAGTCTTCTTTCAATCTATGATAAAAAAAAAACATGCACCTGCAAAATTTCGAAAGTAAATCACAGCTACATAAAATCTATTTAAAAGCTTAACAACATTTATGTTTGTTGAAAGATTGATTTGAATCTGATTTTCTGTATTAATAAGACTTTTAATGATAGATTTAAGGACAGAAATTTTGCAGGTAATTTGCATACATTAAAAAAAAACCAGATCATCAATATATTTGAGATGAATTTGAGTGAGGTGCTGATGTGGAATAAGTAACATGAGATACATACAAATTTAATTGCAACACATCACATTTTCTCTCTTTTCTGTTAGCATATGAAAATCCTATTCTCATAAGTAGTCTTTATAATTAATAAACATATTAAAAGAAAGCCATTTTTCTCTGAAAATTTGAAAATGCATTTAGTTATGTTTTTAAGTAAATTCTTTGAAATATTTTCTCCCACAAATAAAAAAAATATGTTAAAAAATCCTTAAACTCGCACATTTACTAGTATCAACAAAGAGAAGCTACTTGGAGAATTAGGGACAACTAAGTAAACGAAAGGAGAGAAATTAGAATTAAAAATGAGTAACACAATTGTTATATGTCATAAGGTTTAGATTTTTTCTCGAAAGCTAATTAGAACTTGTATTATGTATAAAAGTTGAATATTTTTATGTTGCCAACATCAGCTCTTAATAATTATGTTAGATAAAAGCATGTAGTTGTCTTCACCGGTTGTTACTTTATATATCATTTCAAAAGGAGATATAAGAGTGAGACACATGAATTGGTATGAGCAGCAAGTAAAAGTTTTAGTATCCTACTAGGTGTCCAAAATTTATATGAATAAAGGTTAGAGTGATATTATAAAAGCTTCGTTGTATCTTAAATTACTAAACTTTGAAGAGAAAAGGGGGGAGGATTGACTGTGAAATATTAATTTGAAGTTTGAATATGAAACATTAAACAAATCCATGCCTGATATGACCCCCCAAGTCAATGTGGATGATGACAAAGATGCTGAAATCAAGACTTTGTGTTTTTTTTTCATTTATATATTTTTGAAGTTGTTTTTCATTTATATATTTTGTGAAGTTGAATTGTTTGAACATTATTTTTAACAATAAATGCCTTCAGGCACTAGATTTTCCAGAATATCTTGTTTTGTTTTTTTGTTTTTGTTCTTTGTACACATTATTGTCCTTGCTCGACGGAGAGGAATTGTTCGTGTTTTCTGGAGAATGGATTTAGAGGACAGCCAAGAAGATTGTTGGAGGTGAAGAAACACAGAAACTTAAGATGCAGTATCACATTGTTAGGAAGCAAAGTTGTAATTATTGCTCGTTATCTCAATTTGGTTTGTTGTGGCTCATTTCCAGCTGCAATGGTAAATGTATCGTTTCATGTTTTTATGCGGCTCACACCAATAGCCTTTTAAATGTATAGTGTAATGGTCAGAAATTACTAAAACATACAGTGTATCTGAAAAGATGCAAATGCAGTATCATCTATTTTCTAAGACAGGGAAACTACAACCTTCAAAAAAGTAATGGTAAAGGATCTTGAAAAAAAAAATGGTTTTATGCAAAAGGTATTGGTAAAGTATCATCTAAATGAGAAAAGTATTAAGCAAAAGGTATTTTAAAAGAATTGTCTAAATCATAAAAGTATTACTGTGGTTTCATTATCATCCGTGGGGTATCAATTTTGGTGGTGGCGTTGACCCATGAAAATTGATACCCCACAAAAAGGAAATTTAACACTGATCTGTATGCTGTAGACTTCAGAACCACAAACTTATAAATTTTAATTGAACCACAAAAATTGGTACATGTATCAAGAAAAAATGAAACCACAGTCATGACAGTTTTCAAAAGGTATTGGTAAAGTATCGTCTAATTGGGTAAGTGGTCATTAAGTAAGTAGCAGCCATATTAAAAAGCAAAGAAAACCTCATCACGACATATATGATTTTAATTCAGGAATAGTTTCCTTTATAAAGAAATGGAGGTAAATTATTAAAATTTAAGCATTTTCTAACCTTTGAGGATTGTTCAATATGTGTGGAGCAACTTGTACAGGTTTTCTTTAATTTCAGTTAGTATTTTTTGGGGGGTTCAGTTGTAGAACAAAAGAGAAAATAGACTGAAAAGGGGCACACTTAACAGCTAATCTTACAATTTTGCACTAGTGCAAACATTGATCTTCAAATATATTTTTTTGACAGGAAATGTTTTCAACTGGTTGTTGTTGGAATGCTATGTGACATGATTTAGAAAACCCCATTTGTACATGTATATGAAGGGAAGTGCTTGTAACTATATTTAAAGGGACAAGTTTACAATTGACACTATGTAACTATATTTGAAGGGTAAAGTTTACAATTGACAACTATATGTGACTGTATTTGAAGGGTAAAGTTAACAATTGACACTATGTAACTTTATTGAAGGGAAAAGTTTACAATTGACAACTATATGTGACTGTATTTGAAGGGTAAAGTTAACAATTGACACTATGTAACTTTATTGAAGGGAAAAGTTTACAATTGACAACTATATAACTCTATTGGAGGGAAAAGTTTATAAACTATATTGAAGATACATGTACTAAAGGGAAAAGTTTACAATTAACTACTATGTAACTTGAAAAGTAAACAATTAAAGGGAAAAGTTTACAATTAACTACTTTGTGACTTGAAAAGAAAACAATTAAGGGAAAAGTTTACAATATATTACTATGTAACTTGAAAAGTTAACACTTGCCAATTATGTAACTGAAAAGTTTACAATTAACAACTAAGTAACTGTTATGGCAGGAAAAGTTTACAATTGACTACTCTGTAACTACATTGGAGGTATCTGTTAACAATTGACTACTCTGTAACTATGTTGGAAGGAAAAAAAATACCATTGACAACCATGTAAGTATATTTGAGGGGAAAAGTTGACTATTATGTAACTGTTTTGGTGGGGGAAAAGTAATAGCCATACATGTGTATTGGGAATTGAGGGAAAAGTTAACAATTGACAACTTTGTAAATGTATATGAGGGAAAAAGTCAACAATTGACTACTATGGAACTATATTTGAGGGGGGATGTTTAATAAAAGCTGGCAGCTGGAGTATTATTAAATTGTGTTGGATGGAAAAAGCCTAGGTTTTACTACTTGGGAAAGTGAACAGCAGCCCTATGTAACTGGAGTGGATATTACTCTACAAGAGTGTTATTGAATTGGTTGAAAAAGTTGACTTATATATTTTGCTGCAATACATTGTGTTCTTTTGACAGTTTATTTCTGTGTTATTTAGTGGATTAAGAGCAGACTAGAATGTAATTGTCTGTGAGTGGACCAAGTTGATAGTACATTACTATGTGATTGAACTGGATTATGACAGGGAGTGATGTTTATACTTATCCCATACATGCCACAAGAATGAAGTATTATAATCCTCTAAAAACATTTATTCAGTGGTCTTTATGTGTTGTTCATTTTGAAGAAAAGACTGATTTCCTGTCAACCTTTCAGTGGTTTGTAAAGCTTGAACAAACAAACCCAGTTACATTAGTGCTAAAACTGAATCAAAACTCTCTGTAAATGTATATTCCATTAGGTAGTTACAACATGAACATTGCAAAGCATATCTTCCTGTTCTTTAGACTATTCATTCTTGCCTCATTCATCTTATGTACTGGATTTTACAACTAGAAGATGTTCTTACATCAACAACCAAATGCTAGCTGTAGAAGCTGTGAAAAAAAGCAATTAGTTGATCTAAGGCCTATGAACACTATAATTTTGTCCCAAATACAATGGTTTGTGATTGGATTGAAATTTGATCATTTGAGTGTCTTTCTACAGGAATGAAATTAAACATAACTTGATAATTATATATGTAATTATTGAACTTCTAGGAACGTCCTGCTATATTATTTGTTGTTCTTGAATCACTCTGGTGTCACTTATAATCATATATGTATGTTGTAATCTTGTAATATGAAGACAGAAGAATGGAAGATATCTAGGAGAATTAGTAACATGTACACTAGATCAACAACTGAAAGTTCTGCTGACTGTTTTAAGGTCACTATATATTGAATCATCAGTTCATACAACAACTGCCCAGCTAAGACAAATATGTTGACAATGAAACTGCTGCAAAGAAAGACCAGGAAACAAATAAAAATGTCTAATGATCAGACCTTGGTTAGTCTCATGTTTATTTTACCAATGTAACAAATGGAATTGGATCAACACATCGGAACAGACAAATCTCGGGGTGAACAATGCTTATGACTTTAAACTCATTAGGAGGTTGAAAAAAAGTGTTCAGAAAGTAATTTTGAGACTATTCAAAAACATGCTACTCAGCAGTTAAAAAAAAAGTAAATTGAAGTTTATTTAATGCTTTTGTTTAAAGCTCAGAGTTGAAATATTTTTTGTGTTGATATTTTGAATGTTTCTGTTTGTTAGATAATTGTATTGCAATAGGGTTTTTGACAAATTTAGTAAATACTGTAAATAAAAATCAAATTGTTGTTTGGTAGTTTGATATTCTTTTGCTTTGACTGTCTTCTGATCTTCAGTGGAAACTAGTTCTTAATGGTTGCAGTTTAAAAAACTTTTGAAAACTGACAATAGTGAAATAATCATTGATTCTATTTTTGTTTTGTTTAAGTCAGTGTATGATTGCATGATTGTTGTGTTGACTTGTATTGTATGTCTTTCAGGAACAATGTATATGGGAAGCTTAACAGACCTTACCCGTAGACGAAGAAAAATGCAAAAATCTTACAACCCAGGTGATCTCCTTTCAGCTGTTAAGGCTGTACAAGAGGGCAGTATGAATGCCTATCAGGCATCTCAAATTTATGGTGTTCCTCGCCGTACCATTAGCTATAGGGTACAAAAAGCAAGGGAAAAAATTCTTAAAGATTTAAATATGATGAACTCAGAAGAAAATAAAATCAAACATGGGCAAACCATTCCTATGCAATCCTTGTCTGGAGTGGAACAGGAATACTTGATCATAGAGGACCAAGAACATATGCCTTCTGATAATGGACATTTTGGTGAACAGACACCAGACTCTGTTCAGCATGTTATGTATATTAGAAAAGATAACAACACATCTTTTCATAGAAATACATCTGAACCAAAGAACAAGTATTGACCCACAAAAAGAAAATGCTTCAAAATATTTCTTATTATCTATGCAGTTACTTGTAGCTTTGTGTATGTTGTCTTGATTGAAGTTGGAAATTGTAGCATAAACACTGAATGGGGATCTTTTGGGCAGAGCTGGCGATAGTGTGTTCATGGTGATACATTTAACATGAATTGTATTTTGATACTTTTAAAATGGGCAAATACCACTAAATCACTCTGCATGAAGATAATATATATGTAAAGTTAAGCTTACCTTTTAGTTGTTTTCTTGAATTGCAGTTGAATATTGTATTTTGTAAATTGATTTATAGCTGATAAAATATTTATGTTATCTATAGTTGTTTCAAACAGTTAAAAAATGATTAATATACTGTAAACGTACTTATTTTCGCAGGTACTTAATTTCGCGATTTCCGTGTTTGAAACAAATTCGCGGGTACTTAATTTCACGGTTTTTCTCATTGACCATTCGCAGTTTTCGCGGATTAATGATTGAAAGTTAATATTAACCTAAAATAACGCTCCTTTCTTAAAAATTCGTGATTAAAAACAAATACTGACGACAACTGACTAATTGATTGAGGCTATGAATTTGTAAGTTCTTTAATATTTAATTTGATTTCTTTCAAATGTCGTATTTGTAAATATGTTTGTTGGTCAATTATAAATTGAAGCGCATTATTGATTTACTAATTACTCAGAAGCCCAATTAACGATCAAAATTTATTGTTGTTACAATTATATAATCCGTCTGTCATTTAAAACTGTTATCGATTATCACACAATTGAATGGTTAAAGATCAGGTACAAAAAGGATGGTCAGCTTGGGTCATCCACTTCTAGCGTGTATTGGAAAGGTCAAAGGTTGTGTGACAATAAAAATGTCAATTTAAATCAAGGTTAGCTTGGGTCGATTGTAAAGATGTTTTGATATCAATCCCTTTGATGTTTGGAAGAACCGTTACTTTCAACATCGAGAGTACACTCTAGCCAATAAGTATTACATGAAAACAAAGGTTAATATTTTCTTCCAAAAATATGGTATTTATGGAATTTCACGGGTATTTATTTTCGCGGAAATTAAGTGACCGTGAAATCCGTGAAAATAAATACCACGCGAAAATAAGTACGTTTACAGTATATAAATGTTAAAAATATTTTATATAGTAAAATTTAATAATTTTTTTCTTTGATATAATAATATTTATTACATTGATATATTAAAATTAATTGATTTGTTAATGCACAATAGTCCAAAATGGTTTTGCATGGTTGGATTTTATTGATTATGTCAAAGATACATATAATTGTTAAGGTTAACAATTATATGTATATATTTTTGTTTTGTCTTCCATTACCGGATTTGACACACTGATTTGACTGTTGGTAACACAACAGGTGTGCTATAGCAAGCAGGAACTGCTTACTCTTCCAGAGCACCAGAGTTCACTCTCGTTTTGACTGGAGTTCGCGTTGTTGATTTATATTCAGTTATTTTTGTGTTTGATGATGTTTTACATGTTGTCTGTTTTTGACCTGTCCTTGTTGGTGTTTGCTGGTTTTGTCTCTGCCCTTTCTGACTTTTGACATTTTGATGCCCCATTGGTACCACTGCTTCCTTAATGTCCCTATTTGGAAATTTGAATATTTGTTTAGGCAGCCTTATTTTCTGTGTTCTACCTTTCTATATCATGGTTTAAGTGAAAACACTGGTATATTGTACCCTATAGGAAACATACTTGAATTCAAGATATTTTGATGTAAAGTTTCTGTGAAGTTAAGAAGTTCTCAACTAAAACACCTCTCAGGCTCGGGTTGTAATTGCTCAGTTATCCTCTTAATTATTTAACTGATTCTTAAACTGTTTGAAGGCAGACCTAAGTGTATTAATGATAAATAGTTGAAGTCATAATTTCTTTTTGTGTTTAGAATGCAGACACAACATGGCACAATTAAAGGCATATAAATTTTAACTTCTACCAATGGACTCATGAAATTTTTGCTCATACAGTTACTAATATACTCGTGCTTAAGTTTGTTGTATTATTTTGGTTGCTCATTATATGGTGTAAATATTAAAGCAGTTATCATTAATGTATCTTTCAGAAGATTTCATGTTTAGGAAGTTTCCAATTGGGTATAAAGTCTACAGACAATATAGTGAAAACAACCTACAGAATGCTGTGGAGGCTGTTGTTACCGGACAGCTTTCCCAAACAAAGGCTGCTAAGGTCTATGGTGTTCCTCGTCGTACTATTGGCAGGAGACTCGACAAAATCAACCATAGTTGATATGGAGAAAACTTGTTTGAGTCCAGCTTGAATGATAATAGAAACCTATGACTGCTTTATTATAAAACAGCAGCAGCAGTAAAAGCAGAAAACATTCTGAATGCAACAAATAGAGAAATATTATTTACAAATCATTATTGTGGAGACTTGCATTTAAAAAAAATCTGTGAATTTGCTTCTATACATATTGTAAAAGTGATAATATGAGTCAGCAGAATTTATAAAACAAAAATGATGCAAAAAGGAATGCATCCACCCTTAAAACTATCTTTTGCTTAATGTTTCTTACTTTTTCATCAACATTTATTCTTTTCAAGTTGTTTGTGTTGTTATTGTTATATTTATTGAAATGTTCTTTTTGCTTACATATAAATACAATGTTATACCTATATTATGCCTGTCCATCCTAGGTTACCATAGAATCCAAAGGCTTGTGATTGTATTAACTTGTCTTGTTTGTCCTTTTTAGCTCACCTGGACCGAAGGTCCATGTGAGCTATTGCCATCACTTGGCGTCCGTCGTCGTCGTCCGTCGTCGTCGTCGTTAACTTTTCTTTAAAAATCTTCTCCTCCGAAACCACTGAAGGGATTGCTTTGAAACTTTGCACACTTCATCTATGGGATGTCCTCTACCAAGATTGCACAAATGGTGACCGCCATCTAAACAACATGGCCGCCGTTACTAAAAATAGACCAGGGGGTCAGACTACTGTTTTTGGCTTGTAAATCAAAAAGTATAAGAGATAGATGAAATCTGATGCCACGCTACTGCTTCAGCATCAAAAGCTCTACAAAAGTTTTCATAGAGTCAAAGTTGTCAGATGACCCCTTATAGGAGTTATGGCCCCTTAAAGGTGAAAAATAGCATTTTTTCATGTTTTTGGCTTATAGAATGAAAACTATGACAGATAGAGAAAAGCTGTTGCTTGCTTAAATGTTCAGCTCATTTAGCCCTACAAAATTCTCCATAGGGTCGAAGTTGTCAGATGACCCCTTATAGGGGTTTCAGCCCCTTAAAGGCGAAAAATAGTGTTTTTGGCCTATAGAATGAAATCTATTGCAGATAGAGGAAAGCTGTTGCTTGCTTAAATGTTCAGCTTATATAGCTCTACAAAATTCCCCATAGGGTTGAAGTTGTCAGATGACCCCTTATAGGGGTTTCAGCCCCTTAAAGGCAAAAAATGGTGTTTTTGGCCTATAGAATGAAAACTATTGCAGATAGAGGAAAGCTGTTGCTTGCTTAAATGTTCAGCTTATATAGCTCCACAAAAGTCTCCATAGGATCAAAGTTGTCAGATGACCCCTTATAGGGGTTTCAGCCCCTTAAAGGTGAAAAATAATGTTTTTGGCCTATAGAATGAAAACTATTGCAGATAGAGAAAAGCTGTTGCTTGCTTAAATGTTCAGCTCATTTAGCTCTACAAAAGTATTCATAGGGTTGACAATGAGACCAGGTGAGCGATTCAGGCTCCTGGGAGCCTCTTGTTCTTGTATGATCTGGTCTTTTTCTCATTTTATTGAGATATGGTTGTACGGTTTTTATGTGTGTTACATTTTTGCTTTGTTAGGGATTATTGATAGGGTAAGGTTTGGCCAAAAAAATAAGTTTAACTCTGCCACATTTTATATGTGATTGTCATTAACCAGGAATCTTACATGCATCTTTTGTTGTTTTAATGTTTTCTGTTCCTTGTTTAAGAAGGAAAATCTTTATTTGATTACTGGATTAGAATACAGTATGCATTTTATTTTGACCTTTGGCCAATCCTGAGACAGCAGCAAGCAGTGCCTACTAGCCTCATTGAAGGCCGCTTGCTGTTTTTTAATTGCTGCTTGTTCATGTGAGCTTATTCCAGATCTCATTATCTTCTATTTGTCTCGACTTATATTTTTTCACCTGTTCATTCAAGTTGAAAGTTGGGCCAAGCACTGTCACATTTGAGGCTGGGAATCACTGCTCACAGATATCTTGATATTTATGAAAATCTACCAGGATCACTCTTTTTGTCAGTTAACTTTTTTTCTGTTTTCAGTGTATTGGATAAAAGGGCGCAGAAATAAATACAGAGAATACAGTGAAGAAGCCATGAAGATGGCCATTCAGGCAGTTATAGTAGACAAAATGTCTCATGCTTGTGCTGCAAAAACATTTGGTGTTCCTGCTAGTACTATTAGAGATCGACTGGCAAAAATCAACAAGCACACTGACAAATTGAAAAGTTGATGTTTGTTACAAGTGTAAATTATAGTTCATAGCGAACAGTTTGACACAAACAATGCTGGCAGTCTTGCACATACTTCACTATCATTTTATTTGTGGGCACTACATGTATTTAGATAGATCAGAAAGATTATATTGCTTTATTTTCATCTCAATTTGTTAACCTGTAATGATTGGGCATTTATCCAAATAGATAAAGAGGTATAAGGAATTACCACTGACCTGATCTGACCTTTTGACCCTAACACAAAATCTAATATTGTCATCTTTTCTTGATGTTACATGCATCTAAATTCTTGGTCATAGCTACATGTATGCTACATGTATAAGTCCACTGTTATTTAACATAGGAAAATGATAAATAAAAAATGCATTGTAATGCTGATGTGACACAGACTTTGGTTGGTGTCATTGTTGGAAATAATGTGATTGCTTTACAAGTGTCAAACCTTTATGGACTGTCCAACGGAACAATTTATGCCTGGATCAGAAAACAAGACTTGTATCAATTGTGACAAAACTCAAATGTAGCTAAGCCCCTGAAAAGATAATTATTGCACAGGAAACAACTTAAGAATTTGAAGAATCTTATTTTGTTCATACTAAATTGTTATTAAAAAATTTGCTTATTTACTTTGTTTAATTTTTATATGAACAAAGGTATACAACACTTGATGGATTTGAAAATATCTCATTATGTTTGAACAAGTAGTTGACAATATCCACGTAAATAAAAAGTGAATAATATATTTGTTATAGAAAAATACATATATAGAGCAAAGACATTTGTTCATTAAAATAATTGTATATTGCATAGGCCTGTGTTGTAGATAGATTGGCAACTTTTTATTGTCCAGTATAACTGCATTAAACAGATAAAAGATGTTTGGGGTAAAATTTCATTTAGTTTGAAAGAGAAATAAACATTTTGTGACAATTTAAAGTATTTTGGTTATGCTGTGTATCAATATTTCAAGGAGTAACCTCACATCAGCAACATTTGAATCAAAACATTGGAAGGTAAAAAACCAAAAGTATTGAATGGAAAGTACTCAAAGGCAAAAGGTTCAAAACCTTTATGAAAATTTTGTAAAAAAATGTATAATTATATAAAATGGGGTAGTTATGGGCTCTTTTGATACTCCTCTCAAGTGTCAAATGTTTAAAAAATTTTTTTTACTCAGATAAAAACTCAGTATATTTTAGAATGGACTTAAATAAACATCATGTAAAAATCTTGTTGTTTTTAAGATACAACAGTTAAGTTGAACATTTCAAATTAATTATTTTATATATTTCTAAAGTGAGAATGTGAGATTTTAACCACTTTGCAAATCCATTCTAATATACAGGTCTATGTATGTTATAACATACTGAACAAAAGTTGGAGGAATTTTTGAATGATAAATTGATGTTGCGCAATAGGCAACTATTCCCTTCATTTAAGCATGATTGTTATAAATACAGCATTAGAGTTATTGAAATTAGTTTGAAGGATGCATAAAAGCACATATGACTTTGATCTTGATTTTATGCAGAAGATTTCTTTTGTGGATTTATAGAAACTAGAAATATTATTGCAAGGTTGTATGAATGAAAAGGATTTTGATAGTGTTATTTATACTGTTCAGTAATTATTTGTTTTCTGGATTGGTACAGCTTATTTATCCTTTCAGGTTTGCATGATATTCTTACAAAGTTGGAGACCTTTTTTCCTCTGAAGAATCGAAGAATTAAACAGTACAGTGACAAAGATCTTGAAAATGCTGTTAAAGACGTTTTGTTTGGACTTAAAAACATTACTGATGCTTCACAAGTGTATTGCATACCTCGTCAAACACTTAATAGGATACTCCTGCGAATTAAAAAATCTAATCCACACTTAGGTCATATTTGACACTTAAAAGTATCCTAAGTATTCCTTATGTGTCTGGAACTTATTGTTGTGCTGATAGCCTGAAATAAAAGAGAATAATAATAAGATTTTCAGGACTTTATTATTTAAAAAAAATGATATTTTTATGTCCCATCTAAGAATGAGTCTGTTGGTCTGGACATAGTCTTATTCTCTACTTATTTATCATGTTTATGGACTGTCCTTATACCAGTTGGGGTTAAAAGTAATTACAGACCAATCATTTGACAAAAATAAAAACATTGAAATAATAAAATATGTCTTCAAGGAGAATTTGATAGATTGTTTAAAATCAGTAACATAGGGCTCTGGCACTAGAAGGAAAAGATTTCATTAGTCTGAGAATATTTTCATCTCCCATGTATAGCACAATTAGTTGAGAATATTCTCAGACCTGAGTTTTTTGTAAAGTTTTGTGGTGTTGGGTCAGCCTTATTTTAAAATGAGCAGGATATTGGAGAAAATATGTATATTTTGAGAACTTCTTTAGAAATGTTGAAAAGATTTACCCAAGTTATAGTCTTTTTTCCCCAATTAAATGGTTCAATACCTTTGATTTTCACAAAACGAAATTAAATTCAAACTGTATCTAGTTGACTCAATCTGTTATACTTTGGGTTTGGGGTTTATGAGGCGACGGCGGGCTTGCATGATTTTCTTATTTGACCTCGATTGTGATTAAAAATAATGATAAAACATTTTTGATAGAATATTTCTGAAGACTTTCTATGCATATGTTTCAGATATGGTTTTGGCATCAAACAGATATGTAAAAAGACGGAAATTTTACTCTGAAAGTCAAATGCAAATGGCCATGTCAGCAGTTTTGTCTGGCAAGATGAATCCAACCAAAGTTGCTCGGTTGTCTGGCATCCCACGGCAAACTGTTGTCGATAGGATAAATAGAATCCGTGAAAAGAATGTGAAAAAAGACAAATGAAACGTAACATTATTAAAAATAATCGAGAAAGTAGTCTGTTAATTCATAAAGTAAGAAGAATGACATCAATTGTCAGCATTGTGAAAAGGATCTGTAGTAGTCTTGTTAACTATGATAACATAATTGATATAACTCAGTCTGTTAAAATTCAGTTTTTAGCTCACCTGGACCTAAGGTCTATGTGAGTTATTGCCATCACTTGGTGTCAGTCGTTGTCCATGTCCCTCCCAAGTTTGAAGGTTCAGTTGGGTCGATATAAAAATCAACTTGAAAATTTCTGTCAAGCTTTTCTCAGAAACCGTTCAAGGGAATGATTTGAAACTTGGAAGGATGGTTCAGTATGACAAACTGAACGTCCCAAAGGACTTTCAGGTCTGTAGGACATCTACTTCCTGTTTGGGACTATGCCGATATGAAAATCTATAAAAAATCAACTTGTAAATTTCCGTCAAGCTTTTCTCAGAAACAGTACCACGGGGAATGATTTGAAACATGGGAGGATGGTTCAGTATGGCAAACTGTATGCCCTAAGCGACTCTCAAGTATGTCAGACATCTACTTCCTGTTTGGGAACTAGGCCGATATGAAAATCTATGAAAATCAGCTTGAAAATTTCCGTCAAGCTTTTTAGCTCACCTGTGAGCTATTGTCATCACTTGGCGTCCGTCGTCCGTCCGTCGTCCATAAACTTTTTAAAACGTTAACTCATCTGACACCATAAGTCCAATTGCAACCAAACTTGGTATGATTGTTCATTAGCATTCAGTGCCTAGAACTGATGTGGGGATTTTTGATTGGTGGTAAAACATGGCCACCATGGCTAAAAATAGAACATAGGGGTAAAATGCAGTTTTTTGCAAATAACTCAAAAACGGCTACAGATATCAAAATTCTGGTGTGGATAAAAGTGATCAGCACCTCAAGATCTACCTACCCTGAAATTTTGAAGAAAATCCAACAACCCATGTAGGAGTTATTGCCCTTTTTGTGGATTTTTTTGCAAATTTTGCACCTGTTTAGCTCAATATCTTGAAAACTGTACTAGATATTTGAGAAATTTAAATTGCATGTTAACCACATCAAGATCTACAAAATATGTAAAGGGGTCAACGTTGTAGGACCTTTCCTTTTAGGAGTTATTGCCCTTAGAACGTCAAAATTGAGCATTTTAACAGCATTTCCTCATTACATTGAAAAAGTTAACTCCTCTGACACTTTAAGTCCAATTGGAACCAAACTTAGTATAGTTGTTTATTAGCATTAGGTGTATAGAACTGATGTGGGGATTTTTGATTGGTGGTAAAACATGGCCTCTGTAGCTAAAAATAGAACATAGGGGTAAATGGCAGTTTTTTGCAAATAACTCAAAAACGGTGACAGATTTTAAAATTTTGATTGGGAACAAAAGTGATCAGCACCTCAAGATATAGCAGCTCTGAAATTTTTAAGAAAATCCAACAACCCATGTAGGAGTTATTGCCCTTTTTGTGGATTTTTTGCAGATTTTGCACCTGTTTAGCTCAATATCTTGAAAACTATACAAGATATTTGAAAAATTTAAATTGCATATTGTTAATCGCATCAAGCTCTACAAAAAATGAAATAGAGTCAATGTTGTAGGACCTTTCTTTTGAGGAGTTATTGCCCTTAGAACGTCCAAATTGATCATTTAAAAAGCATTTCCTCGTTAACTCCTCTGACACTTTAAGTCCAATTGGAACCAAACTTGGTATTGTTGTTTATTAGCATTAGGTGTATAGAACTGATGTGGGCATTTTTGATTGGTTGTAAAACATGGCCACTGTGGCTAAAAATAGAACATTAGGTTAGACTGCATTTTTTTGCTAATAAACTCAAAAAGGGTGACAGATTTTTAGATTTTGATAGAGAACAAAAGTGATCAGCACCTTAAGATCCACCATATTGTTAGATGACCCCCTTATTAATCTTATGACCCTTTCAACGTCAAATAGATTTTGCCTAATAACCTTTACTTCAGGCACATATGTCAGGTGAGCGATTCAGGCTCCTGGGAGCCTCTTGTTTCAGAAACCATACCTGGGAATGACATGATGAAACTTATTAGGATGGTTCAGTATAGCAAATTGTACGTCCGAAGCCACTTTCAGGTCTAACAGACATTCACTTCCTGTTTGGGATTAGGTTGATATGAACATCTATGAAAATCAACTTGAAAATTTCTGTCAAAGTTTTTTCAAAAACCATACGTGGTTTGAAACTTGGTAGGATGATTCAGTATTGCAAGATGTACGTCCTTATTAAGGTAGTACTCCGCAATTAATTTAAAGACTTTCCATTGTCCTGGCTGGACAAGCAGGACCCCAGATACAATCAACAATCATTTCACTAGTTTCTATGCTACATTTATCAATGATGGCTTGTTAGAATCATAAAATTGTAGAGTTTTTAATTTCTTGACAAAATCTTAAAATAATAATTCTATTAATTCTGGTATCCATAGTAACAAAAAGGTGAATTTATAAGGAAAAGTGTGAAAAAAGACAAATTTGTTGTTTTTTTTATTGCATCGTAACTAAGAGGGGTTTCGTTCAGGTGAAAGGAGACTTGAATGAATCAGATGACAAGGAATTAACCTTTCTTTTCATACCAAATAAACTATACGAACTTCGGCTCTTTTTTTCGCAATTTACCTTCAAAGTTGAAAATCTGATTTTTTTCACTTGCAATCAAACAGGAAATGGTGAAATAATTGAAAAGTCAATGATGGACTGGATATGGATTCTAGAAGACAAATTGCAGTGAAAGTTTCGTATAAATGATGCAAAACGCTCTATTCTATTATATCTTTCTAATTTACTAACATTTAGAACCTAATTATCTATTATCTTGTATGAATCAAGCTTGAAACTTCAATAATTTTCTTTAATTAAAAAGTTCACAGGGGCCAACTACCAAACTACACAAAGCTGAAAAAAGCTAATTGCGGAGTACTACCATAATGCAAACATTAAAAAAATCATATGTATAAATGATATATTTTTTTAAAGATGACGATATAACGAATTGAAAGAGACCAAAACCAATACTATCAGACAAATGGTATTTTAATGCCAACCGGTCTAAAATGTTATGCTACTTTTTACATTTTCATAAAAATTCCAATAAAAAAGTGTTTTTTTTCTGTTGATAGACATCAATAAACAAATAATCCATAAATGATCTTAATGTCAATTTGAGGCTTACATAAAGTGTTAATAGTATGAAGAAAACCTAAATTTAATTTTTACCCCCCCCCAAATAAGGTGTAAACCCTTGTAACTATTGACAACGGCACAAAATACTTCAGTTAAGTTGAAATTTTTCATGATTTCTTCAAGAAAACTAGAGTTCTTTCAAAAAATAACACAGATATGTGATTAAATTAATTTCAAAATGTGTTATTCTACTAAAGGTGAGTAAGCAAAATGTTTTTTCTACCTCAAAAACCCTATATTGATGCTTAACTTTGCCATTTAAAAAAGTACTTAAGTGTAGAAAGGCAGATAACTTGTATAACCAAAAATAGTAAAATTCAGATTCATAATCAATCAAATAATTTGATCATTTTATTTAACATAAACAATGAAATATATTCATTTTTCATTAATTTCACAATTAAAGCTATCATTTATTCAGTATAAAGTAGTTTTTATACTACCACATAAATTCTATTAAGTGTGACGTCATAATCACAATAGTGACGTCATCAGCTTCCATAACAACGTCATACTGAATTTGGACAGTTCAACATGGTCAAGAACAGAAAAGTATGTACTAAAAGAAAGAAAACATTCAAAACAGGTGGCATACCATGGAATAAGGATTTGGAGTTAGGAGATCAGTCTAATCCAGAAGCTGAACAATCTATTTTAAATCTTCCATCTACATCTTCAAACTTTCCATCTTCCTCTTTGAACTTTCCATCTTCTTCTTCTTTGAATTCGAACTCCTCTACTGCTAACTTTCGATTAGAACGTCCAAAGTCATCCATTTACCACGAGGCAATTGAAACTGAAGCTAATTGGGCCGGAATCAATGCGAAACAGGTAACAATTCTGCCTTCAAAACTCAGACCAGCTGCAAAAGAAGACAGAAAAGACTCTATCAGTAACTTGGAATTTGATTCGAAAGAAAATGTTATTGTCAGTTTGGGGAAATTTGACGGATTAGTGGCATGTTTTTTAAAGCATGATAATGAAAGGTGCATTATCCCAGTACCAAAAACAGCAATAACAAAAAGGAGAGGACTTTGCATTACATTACAAGTTAAATGCGAAAATTGTAATTTTACATCTGATCCAATTAACATGTATGACACCGTCCAAAACCAAAAGCCTGGAAAAAAACCTGGGTTCCTTAATGAAGCTCTGTCGATTCCGGTACTGAAAACGAAATGCGGCCCGACGGATTTAGCTTTTTTTCTAGCAAGCTTGAATATTAAGCCTCCTAGCTATTCAATGATGTACCAGAATTTAAATAAAGTTGGAGACAGCATGATCATTGAAAACAAAATATCGATGAAAAATAACCAGAAGTTTGTGGCGGAAGTAAATGAATTACTGGGCCATGATGAATATATCGATGTAGAAACAGATACGTCCTACAATAACAGGCCACAGGCAGGCGGAGAAGCAGCGACACAATCTTTCACACCACTTGTGGAAAAAAACACTTCAAAAAAACTTGTCATTGAAATTGATGTGAAAAATAAATTATGCAAAAAAAGAAACTGTCAACACATAACTGATGTATGTAAAAAAAATTATTGTACTGAGGAGTCCATGTCATCAAGTGAAGCAAAATCTGCCAAAAAAAATTTAGAAAATGTTAATGCAGGTGGTATTTTAAAAATAAATTCTGTGACATGTGATGCTAGCGCTCAGCTATCAAAAACAATCCGTGAAACTTCTGACTCATTTGGCTACACCATACGGCATTATTTATGCTTTATACATAAAATGCGCACTTTACAAAAAAATGTAAAAAATTTGAAATTAATTCGCACTCCCCCTAATACAAACAGAGACATATTTTTACAACGTTTAGGCACTTGCATACGATCAAGAGTGCGAACAGAATTAGTGCGCATTAAACAAAGGTTTCAAGATGAAGATATGTTTTGTAATAAAGCGATGGCAGTGATAAAAAATTTAATTCCTTGTTTAAGTGGAAAACACCAAAATTGTAGAACTAATTCATTTGTCTGCATCGCACATTTGGCTGCATACAATACAAATTTTTTGCCGTATGGTAGACATTTAAACTTGACACCAGAAGACGAAAGAAATCTTAATACAATTTTACAAAAGTCTCTATCTTTGGAAACGTTGCCAAAAATTTGTCGTCTTCTGAATACGAATAAAGCTGAGAGCTTGCATCACAGAGTCTTTACTTACGCCCCTAAAAATACGGTTTGGAGCAGAAACTTTTCGGCACTTTGTCATTCGGCAGTACATTCGGCAACATTTGGAACTGGGAAATCTGCTCTTCTCATAGCTAAAAGCATTGGAATGAAATATTCAAAACTAGATCCTTTTTTCAAGTTTATGGAATTAAAAGACAAAAGAGATTTGTACCACCTCAATCTCAAACGGACTCCTCAGTACAAATACAAAAGATATATCTTCAGGAAGAGAAAACTGTCCCGAAATTCTTTACCGAATGAAATATCTATTGTCAACAAATAAAATTTTTCAAACGAACAACTTTATTACTTACTTCACTCAAGAAGACATCTTTTATAGCCTCTGTGTCCCTTACAACCCCCATCTCTTTTACAATTATTTCTAGCCTCATTTACAGATTTGGGCTCATATGAAAGGTGATCAATATTTATACAAAGTTTGTTGTGACACAAATGACTAACATGAAAAACAGGGTTTAAAGAGTGGTTACAATTCATATAAAAGACTAAACGATGCACTTTAAAGCGTTTTCTTGTGCCTCGAAACACCATTCTATGTACACCATAGCCATCAGGCGTTACTTCATTTCCTCTCCAAATGTGGCATTTATTAAGAACTTGATAATTTGACAATTTTCGTGTCAATTGAAGTTTTTCTCTACTAGTTAAAACACAGTGATAAAGATCCATCATACGATTTAAAAAAAAAAACACACAAAGGCTACATATAAAGATATCTCTCAACTGAAAATGAACAAAACGGGAACATTTTAATTAGATATGATTGCTATATGGTTCAAAACCAAGCAGCAGATGTAATTTGTATGAGTAAACCATTCTCAGTATACTTGAGAACAACTTTATGAACCGTCAAACTGTCCAAATTCTTGAAAACGGTGCAATGACGTCAATAATTAGAATATGACGTTACACAAATAAGTACCTCCCGAAGGAAGCCTTGATAAGAAAAAGCTAAAAATGGGAAAATATTGAAATAAAACATTATAAAAATAAGCTACTTATCATGGTTTTAATATAAAAAGGCTTACACCTTGAAATTTTGCATATTTCTTTCATAAATGCTGATGAGTAATTTATGGTAGAGCTGCCATATGGTAGTACTCCGCAATTAATTTAAAGACTTTCCATTGTCCTGGCTGGACAAGCAGGACCCCAGATACAATCAACAATCATTTCACTAGTTTCTATGCTACATTTATCAATGATGGCTTGTTAGAATCATAAAATTGTAGAGTTTTTAATTTCTTGACAAAATCTTAAAATAATAATTCTATTAATTCTGGTATCCATAGTAACAAAAAGGTGAATTTATAAGGAAAAGTGTGAAAAAAGACAAATTTGTTGTTTTTTTTATTGCATCGTAACTAAGAGGGGTTTCGTTCAGGTGAAAGGAGACTTGAATGAATCAGATGACAAGGAATTAACCTTTCTTTTCATACCAAATAAACTATACGAACTTCGGCTCTTTTTTTCGCAATTTACCTTCAAAGTTGAAAATCTGATTTTTTTCACTTGCAATCAAACAGGAAATGGTGAAATAATTGAAAAGTCAATGATGGACTGGATATGGATTCTAGAAGACAAATTGCAGTGAAAGTTTCGTATAAATGATGCAAAACGCTCTATTCTATTATATCTTTCTAATTTACTAACATTTAGAACCTAATTATCTATTATCTTGTATGAATCAAGCTTGAAACTTCAATAATTTTCTTTAATTAAAAAGTTCACAGGGGCCAACTACCAAACTACACAAAGCTGAAAAAAGCTAATTGCGGAGTACTACCTAAAGCGACTTTCAGGTCTCTCAGACATCAACTTCCTGTTTTGGACTATGTCGATATGTAAATCTATGAAAATCTAGCTTTTCTCAGAAACTGTATATGGGTATGATTTGAAACTTGGTAGTCAGGTCTGTTGGACATCTACTTCCTGTTTGGGGCCTAGCAGGGGCATCCGTGTCCCATCTTTATTATACCCTGCAACAAGAAGTGGTATTACGTTATGCCCTTAGATTTTAAGTGTCTGTCTGTGCCCCAAAGGTTTCCGAATGATAACTTGAAAACGCGTCAAAGTATTTAAATGATATTTTGCACAGCTGTTGAGTACATTAGAATACAGGTCAAGTTAAATTTTCAGGATGATCCGAAAAACATTATTGAAGTTTTGCCACTTTGTAAATTTTCCTAATTTGAAAATGATGAAATTTTCTGGTCCAAGAAAGATAACTCATTTTTTTTTCTGTCTCTATATAGAAGTTTAGTATATACAATATAATATGGTTGTAGACCAGGGGGTCAGACTACTGTTTTTGGCTTGTAAATCAAAACGTACAAGAGAAACAGAAAATCTGATGCAACTTTCCTTCTGGGTCAAAAGCTCTACAAATGTGTCCATTGGGTGAAAGTTGTGAGATGATTCCTAAGAGGGGTTGTGGCCCTTTATAGGTAGAAAAACGACATTTTTTCATGTATTTGGCCTACAGAATGAAATCTACGCAGATATAGAAAAGCTGTTGCTTGCTTAAATCTCCGACACCCCGAGGGTAAGATTTCAAGTCTGCAACGAGGCTCTGCCGAGTTGCAGATGTAAAAAAATCTTACCCAAGGGTGTCGGAGATTTCCTTATCTTGCTCTAATAATCGGTGTTTGATTATTTTTCTCACTAAACCCGTAAATTGTACAACGTGGATTTGTTTACAAAACATAGCGTGACGTAAACAATAGAGTTACGTCCCTTGGAAACTGCACGAGGCTATCTCACATGGGGTGGTGTGAGACAGAAAAATCTCACACCGCTAAAAATAGGAACTGTCCTATCCAAAAAGTGAGAAAGGATCGTGTAGAATAAATAAAAGTCCCTTTAATACCCGAATCGTATAAGTTGTTTACATTTGAAGAGACTTGTCTTGATATGAAGTCTGGAATTTATTCAACAAATGACCTGACTTTGAAGGATGAAAATTAGTAGATTTTAGAATATGAAGAAAATTGATAATAATAAATTTTGAACTAGGTGCACTATATTATTTCAGGATTGTTGGGAATGACAACACTAAGAAAAGTGGAAAGGCGGCGATATGAATATAGCCCTGAAAACCTTCAAAGAGCTGTAGAGGCAGTGAAAGCAGGAACAATGAATACTTACCAGGCTGCTCGGCTATATAATGTTCCTAGAGGGACTATTTCTAATAAAATTTATGTTCGGAAAACTTTTAAGAACAAGCCGGACAGTTTTTCATTTCCAAAATAGACGAAGATGGAGACCCTTGAGATTGGATCGAACTTTTAAAAAATATTTCCCCTCAAGCCAAACAAATGTTAGTGAGAGAAGGCATTGAAAAAGGATTCTGTAGTATTACGGACATCAAACTGGACCATTTGACTAACTTTTCTCAGACTTGCACTTATGTATATAAAAGAATGACAGGAGGGCTTCAATTATCAGCATTTTTGTTCAGAATTATTAATAAAACTGCAGCTTTTTTCTTTGATTTTTAAAAAGTTTTTGCAAGATGATTTTGTCAATCACATAATAATGGCAAAATGGAGCGGAATTCCATTTCGGTCCGTCTTCCCCTAATTAATACGGACCATATAAGAGACCTTATAGGATTAAACTTTGAAGATTAATATTTATGTGTATAACCAAATGTTGGATCTAAGCGAGTGTTATGCGAGCTATCTTTTACTGTTTAAAAGAAGAAATTGGGGAAAGGGACCATAAACGTAAATTGTGATGAGTTTGTGTAAAGAGAAGTTGTACGTCTCAAGTAAAAATTTTAATTTATCATGTCAAAAATCTGATGAGAGTAGCATAGTAGATAAAAGTAACATAAATGGGTATAGGTACTCATTATTGTCAACCAGTTAACGACTGAGTGTGGAATATTGGCGATATAAAGTTTAGAAGGTAACATAAATGATAATGTCTGTATATCTTTTCAGATACCTTCTTCCACACAAGGAGACGAAGAGATCTGAAACGATATGGAGATTACGATCCTGTTGATTTAGAAAACGCTATAGCGGCTGTGGAATCTGGGGCAATGAACTCCTACCAGGCTGCTCGTCATTTTAATGTCCCCCGGGGAACAGTTGCCTACAGAATTTATAAAAACCGAGATAGATGCAAATAATGCTTAAAAATAAAATTGGAGATATTTAATTGAAAATATTGACTTTGTTTCAATTTCAACTTCGTTTTTGTACGAAGTTAACAAAAGTGTTGGTTTTCTGATTTTCAATGAACGATTTGTCACGTTTGGGGGAGCTGCAAACTGCTTATTGGTATTTCAATGGGTAATAACTGTGCTGCTTACCTAGTCTTCTTCGTAGGTTCAAGAAAAGGAAAAAAGAAAATAGTATGTCTGAAATAATCCAACTTTAATATACTAAACAACATAAAAACGCACCACTTCCATTCATTTCCTTTGACTTAAAAGTTTAATAGAAAATATCTCTTAAAGAAGTCGTTGGTTTGATATGAGATTTCGGCACAGCATGTGTTGGGTCCTTAATACCAATCTCAGCAAATTTCGAAAAATTCTGAATTCTCGTTAATATGAATTTTTTATCCCAAAAATGAAAAAAAAATCACAAATTTTAAGAAAATTTTATGCTTGTCTAAAAGTGTTACCAATGAATGGGGGATAAAGCTTAATTTTCACAAAAACTGGCCAAACTTTTCAGAAACACGCATTTTTGAATTGATAAATCTTAGACTTTGTTTTTTTCGACTTCTTTATCAAAAATTCAGGCCGTAAGCGCACTGGTGCCAATGCCAGAAATAATGGCTTGGTTTGTTATTGAATTTGCTTTGATTTATCATTTAGCATAACATTATTTATAAAATTTTCAAAATTTTAAAAGAATCATAGAAGGATAAAGTGGTGCGTTATTTGTGTTGCTGAGTATATATAGGTCAACTGATGTCATTTCTGTCAATGAATTGTTTGCTCTATGAATTTCATCAACCTATTCCTCAATATTAGTATCAGAAAAACAGTTGGTTCAGCTCTTGCCACTTTTTTGGGACTTGCAACTCGATTTTGACTTGTGGTGTTCTCAGTACAGTATACCAAGAATTGTAATTCTCCAATATGGAAAGTCGAGTATCTACCTAACTGACGTAATGTGTGTTTATTTCAGATTTATGCAATCTGATATTTTGAACAGACCCGTTCTGGTGCCGTAAACAGTTTTCAAAGTCAATCAATAAACTTTATTTAAAGTCGGCAAGGCATATACACATCACCATAAAACTATACAACCATCAAGAACAGTACTTTCAGGTTAATGTGCTCGATTGAATTATGAAATATACGCTTACGGAAAATGTTGATTTGAGGGGGAGCTTTAGTTCTATCAAAGTCCTGAAATAATAATGTCTACTTCGTTGAATCAACTTAAATATGTTAAGGTGGGACGATACCAAATGACATATATCCAGATTTTAATTAAAATTTACAGACACATAGTTCTTACTAATATACATCCATATATGAAATAAAAAATGGGGGTCCCGGACCTCATTTTTGAAATATATGCATTTGAAAACTGCAATTTTGGCGGGAAATTAACAAAGACATATAGGAAAAACGCAACTTACACACCCTTTACTTTTACTTTTTTGACACAAAATTGGACTTGCAATATCCAAATTTTGACCAAAAACTAACATAATGTTCCTAGGAAAATTTGCGATGCAATGAGGTAAAATAAAGGATATGTACCGGACTTCGTTTTTAAGATACGGTTTCGTAAACATTGCCTATACGTAAAAATAGCAATAGAATCTATCTAAATTGACGTCGAGTTTTACAACGTTCTGACAGATTTTTCAGTGTACAGGTAAATTTTATCGGTAACGTCGTTTTTAACGTAACGTCCCACCTTAATTGGCTCCTTTTGTGGCTTTTATTTAGGATCTGTGTTTTAATTTTAGTCCTTTTGATGGTCTTTGAGGAAATATTAAAACGATAACCCTTTGTCTGTTTCAGTTTTTGAAGAGTGTTTCCATAAAAAGCCATTCAAAAGAAGAAAAAGATATAACCCACTCGCTCTTGAGGAAGCCATTCGTGTAGTCCAATCAGGGCAAATGACTGCATATAAAGCTTCTGTGGAATACGGAGTTCCTGCTCGGACTATCTACTTTAGAATTAATCGTAATAAAGCTGAAGACAATGATGAAAATAAGGCTATTTAAACAACGTGCTAGTCTGTCAGGGATTTTAGAGGACTAATGTGCTAATGTAGAAAAAATGAAATATTCAACAAGCGTTTCAAGCAGAAATAATTTCCTTTTCTGCTCATTGGTGTAATTATGAGTAGTTTTGCTAATTTGTTATTACCACAAGTTATTCCATAACAAAAATATTTAATGAGAATATATGACTGAATACGATTTCACTAATTTCAGCTATTCTCACTAAACAGAAACGAAAGAACCGACATGGGAAAAGCAGAAAGAACTACGACCCCGAGGCTTTGGAAGAAGCCATTCTTATGGTTCAGCAAGGGCACATGAATGCTGTTAAAGCTGCTTTGGAGTATGGTGTTCCTGCAAGAACTATTTACTTCAGAGTTAAAAGAAAATACATAAACGATACGAAGATATCATATTGCAATGAATAATTTTCAAACAAGTTTATAGTGATCGACTTTTCTGATCATTTTAATTTATATTTAATGCACAAGTGTTAATTTGTGTCAATAGAACTATGTCGAAGAACTTCTATAATTGAATAGAAATATTACAGTAGATATGATCACTGTGTATTGGTTAGTTGTTTAAATCTAAAAGAATTAAAAATGATAAAATAAACTTGAAATCCTCTTGATTATAGCAAGATGTTACGTGGAAAAATGCGACAACTTATTTTTATGCTTTGCGTCTTAATGTATATGACAATTTTGAACATGTAAAATTCAGTTAAATATTTACTTTCGAAATTGATGCAATGTTTTTCAAATTTTTAATTATCTGATGTATTTTGGATTTAAAGTGAACTGTTTTCATTTGAAAAATTAAATTGATAATTGTTAAAACGTTTTTAAAATTATTTTAAAATATTCAAATTATCGAAAATGTCACTCCATCTTGTATTTTATCCTCAGTTGCTTTTATATTGTTTGAGACAATTTTGAGTTATTCTTATATTGTATCCAGTCTAGTTCAAACATACGAAACAAAGATCTTGTATTGTTTTGTGCATATTTTTCTAAATAATAATCATTTGGAACATTAATGGTGTTTTATTGCATTTGAAAAGTGATCTAGTTTACCCTGAAATTTCTCCAGTATGTCTGCCTTGTATTGTGTTGCGATTGGTCCTCCAAGTTTGGTAGTCTTAATTATCCAATATCCATCCTTAACTTGTATCAGTACAGAACATCCCAAAGATATATCATGATATGATGGACTATTTTCCCCAATAAGGGACTCTTATTGGGGATCTTGGTCCAGTTATATGATCATGGCTCGTGATATTTCGATTGTTGAACTAAAACATAGTAAATTAAGAATTTCGACCTAAGAGTTATACGAATATAAGTCTTCTGATAATTATGTTTAAGAGTTGGTATGCATAATACCACTGACAATATAAATGTATTTGTTAAACTTGTAACTTGTAATGCAAGAACACTGGCCCAGTAAGCACAAAACAAATAATTCGTCGGTCACCTAAATAAATTGTAATATGGAAAAAAAGAAAATTCAAAGTAAGACAATGTGTCTGTAATCCTGAATATATCTACAAGGCATGTATGTTTTACTAGTTTTCTACAATAAATGTAATTGTCCCCCGCCGCAACGCGACGAAGGGACCGAGTAATGATGTTCGTCCGTCCGTCCGTGCGTCAGTCATACTTTTGTGAGCGCAACTCCTCTGAGACTGCTAAACAGATTTTAATGAAATTGCCATGATATGCAGTTGATCATATCGCACTGCTATTTTGATTTGACAAATTTTATAGGAGTTATGGGACTTTATTGACGTTGTTAATTTTAAGTCATAGGAGCACTTTGTTAGCGCAACTCCTCTGAGACCGTTCCACGGCTTTTGATGAAATTTTGTAGGATTGTTTGTAATGATATGGTGTTGATCATATCGCACCGCCATTTTGATTCGACAAATTTCATAGAAGTTATGGGACTTAATCGACTTTGTTCATTTAAGGTCATAGGTACAATTTGTGAGTGCAGATTTTAATGAAATTTTGTAGGATTGTTTGGCATGATATGTAGGTTATCATATTGCAGTGCAAATTTAGTAAATTTTCAACTTAAATGCGGCGGCGGGGGACATTGGCTACGTGTAGCAATTTTGTTTTAAACAAGTTGTTTATTTTGTATAATGTATTTTAAGAAGTAACCCTTCACAAGCAAAATTAAAATCAAAATGATTAGAAGGTAGAAAACCTAAAATATAAGATGAGAAATTCTCTTAACCTGAAAGTTCTAAACAGGCTTGCTTGTCCAGTATCAAAAAAAAAAAAAAACAAAAAAAAACTATGTGCATAATGATTGTTTGTTCATATTAATAGAAAAGTCTGGCCAACATATAGTTTAAAACCCATTTTCTTACAGACCATCGACAGTTTGCTTGATAGATGAAAGAAAGAAATGAATGAATGGCATAAACGTCTTGGTCTTCTTTGGAAAATGAATCTTTAATATATCTCTTGTTTTTAATAGGCAGGCCTTCAAGAAGAGGTGAAAAACGTCGAGATTACAATCCATTGAGCATGGAATTGGCTGTAAACGCTGTCTTGTCTGGTGCCATGAAACCTGTAGAAGCAGCAGCCTTTTACAAAGTTCCTAGAACCACCATCTATCTCCGAATGCAAAAACAGATCGTTTCCTCTCTCCGGAAGGAAAAAAAACATGACTTGATCTGATTTGAATCCATTTGTAATTGACTGTGGGATATGAACACATTTTTTCTTTTGATGGAAGTGATTTTACCTTGTTCACTCAGATATACATTATGGATTCGTTTTTCTCTTGAGATTAGTTAGAGTGCATAGAAAAAAAAATATATATATATATGTCCTTATTTCTGCAATGGTGCAATTCGGCCAACAGCATCCATTTAAGACTAGACATGCTGTTTTTATCTTTGGATTTTTAATTTGCTGCTGCTCCATGGAAATTGTGCGACGTATTCATATTCGGCATCTCATTGTCATTTTCTTCGGATATCTATCTCTTCTGCATGGAATATATTTTATTAGTTAATATATTTCGATATAAGAAAAAAAAACGTTTGTAAAAAAAAACCTCATTGGTCTTTTGGAAATTGAATCTTGTTTTTTTTTTAATATTTATTTTTATATGATACGTTCTTTTGTTATTATGTATATAAAAGAAGAATACTAAACTGCCAATAACATGAATCCAACTTTCACCATTTTCAGAATACCAAATAGGACAGGACAAAATAGCACAGAATAAGTTAAGACGTCCCAAAACCTACACCCCTCAACAACGGATGTTAGCAGTTCATGCAGTGGTGTCTGGGCAATGCACAATTCGTAAAGCTCAGGAACTGTATGGTGTTCCTAGGTCCACCATTTTTGGTGTTATTTATAGACAGAAAAAGAAACTTGGATTGTTATCCTGTCAGGAGAAAAAGTAGAAACCTTAAAAATCGGAGAACACATGTTATTGGGACTTTTATACTGAATTTCTTAATTTGAATTGTCTGTTGAAATAGATTATGAATGTTTTCCTAATATGATATTCTTAATACTTACGTTGAAAACTGTAGATTTTTTTTTCAAAATAAACGGTCATTATTGAATAATTTGTTGTTTTCTCTGTGGATATTACTGGGTCTAGCATATAACACCCTTTTTCTCATAAATCTAAGATTTTATTTATGACTGATAATGAATTTTGATGGAATTGATATTCCACTTCGTCAAATGAAAAATTAAACTGCTTATGATGGGATATTAAACATTTGTGTACATGGAACAATCATATTTAATTATACCCCACGCAACGAAGTTTCGAAGGACTGGTCCGTCCGTCCGTCCATCTGTCCGTCTGTGATCAAAGTTTGTGATCGCAACTCCTCTTAAACTACTGAACAGAATTTAACGAAACTTGGTATGCAAGAAGTACACTATATGTAGTTGTGCATATTACCAGGAATTTATGATCCGCAAATTTTGGTGAGAGTTATGGCCCTTTGGACTTAGAAATTTGCAGAAAATCATGATTACAGTTTGTGAACGCAACTCCTCTTAAACTACTGAACAGGAACTAACGAAACTTGGTATGCAAGAAGTGCAACATATGTAGTTGTGCATATTACCAGGAATTCATTATCGGCAAATTTTTGTGGGAGTTATGGTCCTTTGGACTTAGAAATTTTCAGAAAATCATGATTACAGTTTGTGAACCCAACTTCTCTTAAACTACTGAACAGAATTTACAAAACTTGGTATGCAAGAGGTGCACCCAATGTAGTTGTGCATATTACCAGGAATTTTTTATCTGCAAATTTTTGTGGGAGTTATGGCCTTTGAACTTAGATATTTGACATTACTTTGTTACGATATTCAAATACTTGCACATTCACTTTTACAATCATTTAATATCATTGATTCCTGAAGCTCAATACTAATTCATCAAGGATAACATTGATAGTCCAATAGCGGAACGCGTGGGGTATGTGAGCGTGTTCACTAAGGTTCTTTCATTTAAGATAAAAATATAGTAATGGTGATCGTTACTTGACTTCTAGTGACCTAGTGACTTTTTGGCCAATCGACCATGACACATTATCAGTAATAAAAAGAATCGTTATATCATGTATATAGTTATTCCAAATCATTTTATTTCATAAGCACCATAGACTCAGTCAGATACAGTTGAGCTAATGTTGAAAATACAAAAAAAATATTTATTAATATAATGTGGTAATAATAAAAAGGACATATAAACAACATTGCTAGTTTTCTTCTTTAAGACAGGTTAGATCAGATGGAACTTTTTGTCCCAGGAAATCTTTGATTCTCTTGGAAATAAGCCTTTTTGACGTATTATTTTTTAATATGTTTGACGTATCCGTTTTTCATATGTAGTGGTTTGGATTGAACCGTTTACAGGAAACAAGCTTTTTTGAACCTGTGACGCAACCAAAGCAAGTCTATTACAAGAAAATAGGAACTTTCCATATATATATATAGGCCAGTACAAAAGAGTAATGAATATGCATTGAATAGTAGATAAAGTAGAGAATTTAGATGTTTGATTACCGTTGTAATTTTGCTTGACTTGCGGTTTAGTTTATGATTGCTATTCAATTGTTTTATGTGTGTGTTTATGTTGTCTGTTTCTTCATACTGTTCTCGTTCGTGTTAACTGTTCTAGTCTTTGCCCACTTTTGAGATTTTAATGCCAAATCGGCACCTCTCTGTTTCTTCCTAGAAACACCGCTTCAGATACTGATTTGGGAAATGCTAGCTTGCCTAGCGACTTAACTATCGCAGGTTGACTTCATTTTATTGAACATATAACTCCAAGATCATTGGTTGGACATAGGTTGAAATGTAGAGGGGTTGAGATCATTTATAGAAGACAAATTGAAATTTCAAGCTATTATAGATTAACAGAACTTTAAATCTTGTTAAATTCCTTATATTTTAGGTCCTTGGAAAGGATTCGATATTTTTAAGAAAAGAATTGTAAAAAACTATGACAAGCACAAGATGGATTTAGCCATTCACGCCGTTCTGGAACAGAAAATGAAGGGAACGGATGCAGCAAAAGTGTATGGCGTTCCTATGTCTACGCTATACAGATTAGCCAAGAAGACTAAAGACTTGAACGAGAAAACGTTTTATATGTGAAGTTGAGCATCATTTCAAATGCAGTATAAACAATCAAACAACGAGCAAGATGAACTTTTTAAACTGGTGGGACTATCTTTTTTTGGATGTTTTGGATGTTTTGAATTGATGGACTGTCGATGGCTACTATTTTAGTACAGTTAATTGTGCTTTGTATTTTGTATGTTTGTTGTGTTTGAAGTTTGTTCAGTTTGTAAATATAGAACCCCTTCATTGACATTATTTTATAATATTATTTGATCGGTATTTTTGAAAGCATTGAAGATTAATTTATTATTTTGTGTCCATTTGTTTTTTTTTATGTAACTGGTGGTTATTATCTGTTCGTCATTTTCTCGTTTGGTGTTAAAGTGTACACAAATAAGTGTGTTAGATTTCTATCCACACAAACAATTGGATTTATTATTTAATATTGGATTAAAAAGGTTTAAAATAAAAAAAAAAGTATTCGATTTCTTTAAGAAATGTCCCCAAAGCTTATTTCCGTATTTTGTCGTTGACCACAAATCATGTGGTGAATGTTTGAAGGCAATGATAATGGTTTTCCTTGCTTTTTCATCTTTATCTATCTAACTGTTTGTTCCTGTTGCAGGTCCCAGGATGTATCGTCGGTATGACATGTCAACTATGGATTTGGCCCTCCAAGCTGTTATGTCTGGCTCTATAACTGGCAAAAAGGCTGCTCATAAATTTGGTGTCCCGGTTTCCACACTTTACAAAAAATGGAAGAATATGTACACTAAAAAGTTTGATGACTAGTTCTGCTCTTTGCTTTCCACATTACGAGAAGACTTGAGATTGAAACCATTTAGAAAATGATGTATTGTCTAATTGGTCATAACTGTAAAATATCTTGGACAAAAGTGACCCTGGAAATAAGAAACCATTGAAATTTGACTGATTTCGTGAATATATTGTATAATAAATTTTGATTTATGTATAGTATTAAAAACTAAATCTAAGCGTGTTTTGTGTACGGTACTTTCGGGTTGACAAGGTTTATGTCTTTGGTTGCAAGATTAGTCTTTAAAAGCCAAAACGCTGCTGTTTGAAGTGTGATACTAATTTTTGCTATGAATCACTATATGATTTGAAGTCCTATCTCAAGGTCTGCTTTGGCTTTTTCAGATTTTTCTGGTCGTAAACCTGGTAGAAAATACACACAAGAGCAGCTGAATATGGCAATAGCTCGAGTTGCCGCTGGTGAATTGACACCAACCCAGGCATCCCGGATGTACGATGTGCCACGGAGAACCATCGGAACCAATGTTCAGAGACTATTGAAGAAATATCAGACCAATCTTAATCCCTAAACTAGAAAAGATGGAATTCACTTGGATCAGAAATATCTCTTGATTATTAGGATGATCATTCAATTATAAAATGAATTCTACTACATGTTATAAATCAATTTAATAAAGTTGAAAGAAATACTTTAGTCTCTGAAAAATAGCTGCATCAAGAGAAGCCTGTCATTGACAAATATTTACTGGATAAAACGGATCGAAATGAGGCATGACGAAAACAGACTCTGCTTTCACTTCTTGACTAGTTAAACTTGTATTTTATTCTTCTTATATGTCTTGTCATATTATTGTTTTGGTTCTTTCATATTGGTTTTTGGTTGGTCCTTCGTTGTTAAACAGTTCATTAATGGGTGTCTTTTTGATTTGCTAAAATCAAAATATTATTTGATTATGGTCTAAATGTGTAACTTAACCTTATATTGCCGCTTTGCTTGTTCTGTGTAAAGTAAAATTAATACATAGTTTAATTGAATAGTTTTATACTAGTTTACCTCCGTCCATCCGCAACAAAACTTGCTCAGCAACTTCATATCGCATTAACTTAAGTTTTGGTATTATATGGCTTCAGTATGAAGTCCTTTATCGCGAGTCTGTCAGATATCTTAACTCCCTGTTTACCAGCTGAGTTAATTTTCAAAATTTCTGGTCAATTGTTGAAAATTTGGTAGGAGTTTTCTCAGAGAAAACCACTATTCATCACAGGGACTTGACATTAAGATATAAAGTATATGAGTTCAGAATGGGGTCCCTTATTTGAAGTATCGAAATTAAGTCGGTTAGATATTTACTTCCTGTTTACCGACACAGTTAATATTGGGAGGAACGGGGTTATACTGAGTGAGCAATAGCTCAGATTCGTTAACCATTCAGTCAAAGTAAAGTCTGATTCTTATTGATTGTTATGTTTCTTATTGCACCATTTATGCTGTACAGCTGTAGCTAATTTATCATTACTAGTGAAAAGAAAATAAGCATGCTGTTTAGTAGAGACTGGTAAAACTTTTCAATGTGCATTTCATAGCTTTAGCTGACATTTATGTTACTTAAATAGTATAGAAATAGGTGGTGAACTCAGAAAAGTGGAAAACATCTCGTGATATTATGTACAAAAATGTTTTTAAATCTTTACAGAGATGATGTACGACAAGAGTATGAAAAGAGTAGAACCACGGAAACAATACACCATGTACAACCAAGACTCGTTAGAACGAGCTATCCAGCTGGTCAAATCCAAAACTATATCTAGCTACAAAGCTGCCGACTTATATGGTGTTTCTAGATCTACTATTTTGTATAGGATTAAAAAGGAGGAAGAAAAATTCGGCTTGAAAAAATCTTGATTAAAGAAATTGCTGTTTGCTCTCATTAGAATGATGAACAATTCTTACAAATGGAAAAATATTTTCTCAAGGCTTGACTGTTATCCACATGTTATGTGTAATATGATTAATAAAGGTCAAATAATTTTATGGCAATTGTTATTCTTTGCTCATAATTAGCTAAAATCATTTTTTTGTTGTTCGAAAGTGATGTAGATTAGCTTTGTATTATTTTAATAAACGAACAGAAATTGAAGGAGAATGGTTTCTTGAAAAGAAGGGGGGTGAAACTTGAGCAAGAGGGTCCTTAAAATCTTTGTTGTTTGACTGGTCATTATGTTTTTATTTGATTAGACGCTTAACTTAGGTCTTGAGGTAATTTTAGAGATAAAATTCTTAATGACACGTTAAAATTTTTACGTCTTTCAGTTCCGGTATGGATGACAGATCGATCTCTTGGTTTTCATCATGCTATCATGGCTGCTACGACGGGTCAAATGTCCCAACGTCAAGCTGCCAAAGTGTTTGGAGTTCCACGAGCCACACTGTCTCGAAAAATTAGAAATTTGAAAAAGAATTCTGACGGTGATAACAAATGACGTGCATAACTCATTGAAAATGTGTGTATGGAAATTCTTTTCTGGGATCTTAACTGGAAATACTTTTCTGGGATCTTCACTGGAAATACTTTTCTGGGATCTAAACAACTGACAAATATACTGATCAGTAAATAAATGTAAAACCTTGATACTTTCTTGATTACGTTTGTCAGCTGGACATAAAGAGTTACTCGAGTTAAGGTCATTTATACCTTGGACTTTGTTATGTCTTAGTGAGGTCTTGTAAGAAATGTTGTTAGACCATTGTATGTTTCATAGACACAGTTTTTATCGTTTCAAGTTGAGCTCTGGTTTCTTTAAATATCATTGATTGTTATATAAATCGGATATTCAAAATGTTTAAATGATTTTTAATGGAGGATTCGATTATTCAAATATTGTTATTTGCTTGTAAACTACTGTGACTGTACTTAAAATAGTGGGCATCAGTTTTTGTCGATAAAATTTACATTTTTGTATTAATCAATTTTTGTTCTAACAAAGTCGTCAAATGTATGTATGAAATCAAATTTGCCGATGGTTTCGAACGAAAATTACTTATTGTGTTTTTTTTCTGCTTTAATTACTCAGGTTTTCCAGTCATGCGTCTATTAACTTTCCTCAATACTTGCTATCATTGCAGCCATAAAACCAAGGCGAAATCGAGGCTATGACCCTAAAGATTTGGAAGCAGCAGTGGAACAAGTTTTGAGGAAGGAAATGTCGCAAAATCAGGCTTCAAGAATATACGGCGTTCCTCAGCAGACAATTTCTTTGAGAATATGCAAGTTAAGAGAAAGGAGAGAAAAAGTCATTGATGAGTTTCCGAAAAAAGTATCATGGTAGTGTAAAACAGTATCATGGTAGTGTAAAACAGTATCATGGTAGTGTAAAAAAGGATCATTGTAGTGTAAAAAAGTATCATGGTAGTGTAAAAAAGGATCATGGTAGTGTAAAAAAGGATCATTGTAGTGCTTTGTTCTTTGTGATTGATTCTTATTCCATTTTAGAATAACGACATTGTGAATATTCATATATTTCATTTTTTAAAAGAAATATCTTTCATTTTCATTTATATATTTAATTTTAAAGAAATATATCACTTTTACATGTAGCTATTCTATGAGTTCGGAGTGTACAGATTAATGTAAATATTTTCAAATTTAACTTGGAGGACATTATTTTTATTCGTTTTTGGAATAAAATTGAATATAGTTATTGTTGCACAATCATTTTCATGCATTATGTTTTCATTCACTTATAAGCGGGAGTGAACTCGTGTGCTCCGGAGAGGTTTGCAGTTCTGCTTATTGTACATATTGTCACGTAGACCAAGTCCAGTAAAGGGCTCTGTGGTGACAAACCTACATCTGTAATAGCGAGCATAGCTCGCAAGCGGGCACGAAGTGCCCGCTCGAGCGGAGAGCTCTACGGTATTTGTTTCCGCGAGAAATTTGCTAATGCTGATTTAGATTTTTTATGGTCCGGAAAGGGTTATTATTTTTACAGGTCCGGAGTGAATGTTAGAATAATTTATAAGAAAAGAAATAATGCTTAAAAAAATAATAAATTGCGTTTTTTACAAGAAAATAATATTCTTAAAATAATAAATACACATAAGCTGCTCGTTTCGTCTTGGTTATATGCACGTACGAAACTAACGTGTCTCGAAGCTTAATCGCCCCATACCATCTCGCCCCAAAATAAGCAAATGGAAATATTGGAAATTAAATGATAGCGATATCCCTGAATGTCGACATTTAGAAAAAAAACGTAGTCCCTTTTAGCTATGCTCGCATTTAGGCAATGCCTACTCCATATTAATCTTAATACAGTGATGCTATCGCTATGGCGAATCTTGACCAACGATCAAAAATAATTACGTCTGAAGCTGACAGCTTTAAAGGCATATTGTCTACGGCAAACTCATTTTTTTACCCCTCAATTTTTTGGTGTCAATTAGACCGAAATGCTATAAAATGAATATTGAAAAACAAATTTGCTACAAATTTTGCCTCAAAAGTAGTTTATTTTGATCAAAATAGCTCGACAATATTGATTGATATTTTATTTACCTGCACTACGTCACATTGACACAGATTTAGACTGAGTAGTTTTAACACGGACACTAATCGGAATCTCGAGTTTTGTCCCCGAATACATTGATATGTTGAAAAAATACCGATATTTTTCGTGTTTACCTTTTAAATAACATTCAAAACTTAATACAGGCAATAATTGTCAGTTTTATTCATTAAGTAGCTCTAATATTCGGTTGCCGTTTAAATTTTCTTCGGAGCTAAAACTTCGAGAAACAGATTATGCACCACGTGCAAGAACTATTGAAGTTTTCAACCAAAGAAAGTATAGTGCGCATGCTTACAGCTCATCTACATCTCATGAATATGAATTTTTGTAAAGCTTTACAAATATTATTTATTTTTCAATTTTTGAAGTAATAAAGAACCCTAGTGGTATTTTGAAAGTTTGTATCTTTCTAAATAAACAAAACGAATAGTCTGACGACAATTTTTTGGTTTTACAAAAAAATATTTTTTCGCAGACAATATGCCTTTAATAGATATAACAAAATTATGCCTCAATCACTTATCAGATATCATCATATGTAGTTACTGTCATGAAACGAATCAAAGTTTATTGCAAAGTTTTACGAGCCATGGAAGCAGAGAACATTCATGCAATATTTTGGCAGTCAAGATTTTTTTCCACGAATGTGCAATTTATTCCCAATATTAGTAAAATAATAAAATTATGCCCACGATCTTAGTACGTTCGCAGCATTATATTTTGGTCGTTTAACAAAGAAATGTTTCTTGGCTAAAATGGTGGCCTATTGCTTGTTCATTTGTATTCCTATGGTTTTATATGAGACGGGCACGTCTTAATAAGTAGATTCTGAAACAACATTACAAACTCTTTGTAGTTGTGTATTTAACATCTAATCATTCCTGTTGATTTTCACAAACGAAGACTGTTGATTTTCACAAACGAAGACTAAGAGTAAATCAATTGTGAGGATTGAAGATACACAGTTTTCTTTGTTTCTCTTGTCGAATATGAAATGGGAAAAGATGGATTTATCCCTCTTTTAGATCCCTAAAATTTACTAATTATTTGTCTATATAACATTTATTTTCAAATCCCATTTTTGGTTAAAGTCTGAAATTTGAAGAACAATTGGAAGCCTATAAGTAAAGCTTTATCTTAAGGTGGTGGCTCTGTAACAAGGCTGCATGCACAACTTCTTTACCTTCACCTTTTCTTGTGTTTCAGACTTTTTGTCTATGATGTGGAGAAAACGTAAACAGAGGGACTATAGTCCTGAAAAGCTGGACGAGGCTGTGAAGGCTGTTCTTGATGGCCGGCTGTCTCAGAACAGAGCAGCACAGCAGTATGGAGTACCACAATCTACCATCTCCACACGAATTTCAAAACTTGCTGCTGGAAAACCGCTGTTGCCCCCTTTGTTTCGGAAATAAACATTTTCTCTCTTAAGGACGAAGATGAGACATTTTCTTGAAGACATGTTAAAATTCTCCTTGTAACACTATTCAATGAAAATATTCTAAAAAAAATGCATAATTGAACTTATGTTATAATAACCAATGTAGACATTCACCCTGTAACATAATTCTGACCTGGTCACTAAAAAATCTCTGTAACAAATTTACCAAGGAAACAATGTGTGTATATTTTCCTTTTCACACAATTAACATGAGACCAATGTAAATAGTCTCACTGTAGCAAAACTAACCTAGAACCAAAATGGAAGATATATATTTAATCTTATAACATATTTGACAAGGAACCAATGCTAATATTTTACCTTTGACATATTTCACAAGGGACCAATGTCAACAGTCCCCTATAACATAATTCAGAAAAGACTGTTACCCTTATAACACCATGTAACAAATAAGTTCTTATCATGTCCCTTTAAAAACAATATGAACATCGAATCAAGAATAAGGTTGACATAGGACAGGCTGTCAAATCTAGAATTATTTCTCATAAAAAAGGCTGCTCAGGTTATTGGAGTTTCTAAGTTACTTATCACCACTATAATTACTATGTTGAAATATCATTCTCATTAAAGAAATCGACCAAAAACATGAATCACTTATTTGTCAAAATAGAGGAGTTATACAATTAAATTTAAGCCCTCATTTAATGATTTGTTTTTCTTCTCGTGTATTTTCTTGTAATGCTATGTTTTGTATGTCCTCGCGACGACATGTCGGGGGGCATTAAGTTTTACTCATGTCCGTCCGTCCGTTCGTACGATTTTCCGCCAAGCTTTTCTCAGAAACCATACATGACAATGAATTCAAACTTGGTAGGATGGTTCAGTATGACAAACTGTACCTCCTAAGCGGTGTATGACATCTACTTCCTGTTTTGGACTTAGGCCGATATAAAATATTTGAACATGACTATGGAAATTTCCGTCAAGCTTTTCTCAGAAACCCTACATGAGAAAGATTTAAAACTTAGTAGGATGGTTCATTGTGACAAACTGTACGTCCTAGGCGATTTTCAGATCTGTTGGGCATCTACTGTCTGTTTGGGACGTAGGCCGATGTGAAAATATATGAACATGACTATGAAAATTTCCGTCAAGCTTTTCTCAGAAACCCTACATGAGAAAGATTTAAAACTTAGTAGGATGGTTCATTGTGACAAACTGTACGTCCTAGGCGGTTTTGAGACCTGTCAGGCATCTACTTTCTCTTTGGGACTTAGGCCGATGTGAAAATATATGAACATGACAATGAAAATTTCCGTCCGGCTTTCCTCTCTGAAACCGTACATGAGAATGATTTGAAACTTGGTAGATGGTTTATCATGACAAACTGTACGTTCTTGTTCTTATTAATTTTCAGACCTGTCAGACATCTACTTCCTGTTTTGGCTAGCGGGGGCATGGCCACCTTCCTTCTTTATTTTTCCACAATATTGGACTGATTCCACAAAAGTTAATGGATTTTGTTATTTTATTGTTCTAAATTCACTGTTGTTTTACAAATCAGATATCCATATATGTGCGCCAATGACCTCGGTCATTCATTGTAACTGTTGGCTAAATGATGGAATAGAATAACAATGAATTTTTGAATTGAAAGGAAGAAATAAATTGCTTTCATTATGATATAACTTGTATTTTATACTCTAGAATTGGTATACGTATACATTGACAGAATAGTAATTTGACCTTGTTTCCTGATTTTATCTATTGACTCAACAAGATGTTGTTTTTTATATTGAGATGCCATTGAAGCAAATGTAGAATTGTGATACATTAATACATTGTACAATAATAATTCCTTAAGATTGTTTTTTTATTTTATTTATTGATGTTTATTGCCATATATTAAGATTTTAAAAAATACATTGTAAGATTCAATGTAAGATATCTCCATTCCAGATTGTGCTTGGCAAAGAAGGAAAAGTCGAAGAAAATTGCGAGACTATGATCCAAAAAATTTAGAAAGTGCTCTGCGTGAAGTAAAATCTGGGAATATGAGCCAAGTTAAAGCTGCTCAAGTATTCGGTGTTCCCCAGTCGACAATTGGAACCAGAATTTCAATTTGGAAACGTCAACTGGCTTTAGAACAAGCAAGAACTGATATGTGATCTTTTGTAGATATTTATTTTTTATCATGACAACCGTTTGTGCCGAGAGTGCAGCGTGTTCTGTCGGAATTAAAAATTTAAAGTTACTGATCTAAATTTCATAATTATGAAATTTCATTAATTACATTTAAGTCAATTATTGTTTGTTTTCAACAAAAACGTTTGAACACAGAATTTTTATTGGCTTGGAAATAATTGATCTTCACTTCCTGTACTGTTTCATTTATGTACATGTATATAATTTTTCTTTTATATGAGTATATGCGGAAAAAAAATGGCTCGATATATCTGTATGTAATATCTTGAAATAAAGGTAAAATTTCCTTATTTTCAATTCTGTTTCGGAGACACGTTTTGTTACTATTAGCTTTGCCGGTCAAAAGCTCTATTTGTCAGACATTTCAACAGAACTTATTAAGTAAGCATTTTGTTTTGATGTTTAGTGTTTAATGTCTTATATATTGGCAAGGAATCGTTTTTTTTGTCTTGCCTGCGACGAATAGCCGCAGGAGGCGATGACTCGCCAGCGTCGTAAACTTTTTTGTAAGACTTTTGTGGAAAATCAATTTCTTGAAAAGTATAATAGCTAGGCATCCAATATTTGGTATACAGACAGTTCAGGTTATGGTCTACGCAACTGTTACCATGTTATGGGACCTTGACCCTGTTTTCACGCTCCATGTCTCTGTGAACTTATGTCTTTTGTCAGGCTGAAAACTTCTTGTTAAGACTTTTGAGGAAAATGAATTACTTGAAAATATTATAGCTAGGCATTTGGTATACAGACAGTTGAGGTTATGGTTTATGCAACAGTCACAATGTCGTGTGAATTTAGCCTTATTTTTCACGCTTCACTGACTTTGTGAACTTTGGTCTTTTTCAGGCTGTAATCTTCTTTGTAAGACTTTCGTGGAATATGAATTTCTTGAAAAGTATAATAGGCTTCTGATATTAAGGATATCAATGAATTATAATTAAGGTTTTTACAGTCGTCACCATGTCATTTGACCTAGACTCAATGACTGTTTTTTGTGGTTCCGTTTTTTAGTCTTAGTCTGTTTCCCAATGACCATGCTATGTAGAATCATTTTAGTTGGTCCACAGGAAAATGTTGAGAATTAATGAATGAATACTTTTGTGTTAACTCATGTCTACATTATGGGTTGTCTCCGCCTTAACAGGGCGCTTTAAATTATTATTCGTTGGGGCTTTGTTTGAAGTATTGAAATATATTTATGATGTCTGTACTTGGACATATTCGTAATTGAGGTACCTGCTAATAACTATTTATTTTGTGAAAATCGACATTAAACTGTTACCCCAGACGAGGGAAATGGACTGATTGTGAACATTTAATAGTCTTCCTTGTTTTGTTTTTTCTCTTGGACATTTGAGATTGATCCTCCAAATTCGGTAAATTTTTATATAACCTTTATGTTAACAATACATATACTCATTTAAACAAATTCGTTTATCAGGTTGGACTCATTGCTCTTTTAAAAACTGTTGCTGTCAAAATAATTCTTAAGTAACCTAGGATTAAATCAATACGATATGCTCAAAAGTGTATAAAAACAATTCCACACTATCTTTCAGGGCCAAAACCATTCCAACATCGAAAACCAACTAGAAGATATTACAGACCGGAAGTGCTTGAACAAGCAATGGAAGCTGTGTTGTCAGGGAAAATGTCCCAAAACGAAGCGGCTCGAGTCTTTGGTGTCCCGCAACCTACTATTTGCTGTCGTTTGAAGAAAAAAATGAATTCTTAAAATCACATTTATTTTATATTTGGTGGTGGGGAATTGACTTGTTTAGAACATCATTGCTTTATTATATTGGACTGCTAGTAAAGCCTTTCTTAAATGTGTATTTTTTAAAGATGTTCTGCAATTACTGTTAACACACTCGGTTACAATGTAACTGATAGTTATGTAACTAGATTTTTGGACCGTTAGACCTCCTTTTCCTTAGGTGTACAAATGCAGATTCCATGTCTTTAGTGTATCAATACAGTGAATTCATAAAGTACTGTTCGTGTATAACTTATTTTTATGGGTTTTATTTGGTTCGCAACGAAAGGCAAAGTTCCAATTAATTTGCATTATAATCAACGCGTTTTTAAGTCCTCCAATAAAATCCACGAAAACCAAACCCCACGAATAAATGAGTTTCACATCATATTGGCATTTTACCATGTTAACACTGTATTACGTTGTTGAATTGAGTATAGAAATGTCAGATACATTGTAATAATATTACTTTAATAATAATGATATGTTCAATTTTCGTACCTCATTTTATATATCATAATGTATTTTCAGATCCTTTCATATCATTTAAAAGTCATCGTAGAAGTGGTAGTAAGAAAGATTACAGCGCTGTCCAACTAGAAAAAGCTATATCTGCCGTAGTTGAAAGGAAAATGAACCAGAGTCAAGCTGCTCGAATCTTTGGCGTTCCTCAACCTACAATTTCATTTAAAGTTCGCAGGCTTCAATCTGAATCCAAACATTGATCATGAAAACCATTTGTTTAATAACATTGAAAAAAAAACTAAAATTGGCGAAAAATGAATATATGGGATGGGCTTGAATGAATTGACATATCAGATGCAATTCTATTTTGCAACTTTTGTTTCCTCTATCATAAAAGAATGCCACCGTTTGAATAAAGGGTGTTTTAAATCCTAATGTCCACTCAAGATGCAATTACAAAAATCCCAACTATTTTACCGGTAATCAAAGAGTGAAAACTTGGGATAAGAAAGACAAGTAGAAATTCTAAAGAACTCCTTTGTCTATACATGGAACGGAACTTCTTAATGAAACTAAAGAATTGTAGTAACTGTTAAGATAATTACATTGATGGCGTTTTTAATCCGGTTGATTCATCATTGTTCATTAACTATGTAATATTTTGATATGATTTTTTTTTTAGAAATATGTTTTAAAATGAAATTGCATGTGGTCATATTTTTGTGTAAATAACCAATGATAATTGATATTACAGGTTTGATTGATTGTTGACTTTGTATCATAAGTTGTAATCGTCTTTTGAATGTTATTCCTTATGTTCGTGTTATATTTTCAGGCCATGTTTTACATCAACAAGAATTTCAAAAACCCTTCAGAGGACATTACAGTTCAGAAGACATGGAGCTTGCTTTGGCTGCCGTCATCCAAGGCAAAATGAATCAAAGCCAAGCAGGGAGGGTATTTGGGGTACCACAGCCGGCTATTTCATATCAGTATAGGAAAAGATTAAAAATTCTAGAAACTCAAATGGCTATTACTAAAGAGGGGAACAAGAAATCTCAAGATTCGGAATAAAATATATTAAGATATAAGACTGAGAGCCTTAGATTTTGATTATTTAGTGAAATAATTGAACTAGTTTGGAGCTATAGTTGTAAGATGTTACAGGCAAAACAACATTTTTTAAAATATTTGATATGGTTTTCTTGTTGAAAAAAATTAACTTGCTTGAAATGCAAATTTAACTGCTGTCGTTAAATGGTTAGAAAAGTTTTAAGCTACAAAATGAGCGACTGTTGGATCAAATGGGCAAAAATAAGGTTTGGGACCAGGCATTAATTTTATAGAAATAGAAAGCATTTTTTGGTCTTTCTTGATATTATGTATATATATGGATAATGTACATTTTCGTATTATCTCTTGTACATATACATTTTTGTCATCAATGAAAACATTGTCCATATGTTGTTATATTTCTTTTTATGTAATTTTCTTACAATGTAATTGAAAATAAAAATAATTAAATTGTAAACTATTTGTTATTAGTTCCGACAAAAATGCATTTAACTTTCGTAACCACAGCTCAAATAGTCAAAACGTATTTATCAAATAGCATTTATAACCAAACTGAAACTTCTCTTTCTATATATAGAAGATAACGGGATGTGTACGCGACATAACCTACAACAATATTACCGATACTTTTTAAAAAATCCACAACGGAAAACAGCAAGACCAGCGGTCGCAGCTCGCTGTTTTGCAATTGTACAACTTTTACAAGAAAAGGGTCTATAAAAAATAACGCTCGAAAGACTTGTCGAAACACATTTTCAGCCATCTTTTCCCATATGATTATAAGACATCACTTTATTTACCAGAGATACTCTAGCACAAATGTAAAATTAACTTGAAGAACATGTTGTCTTACATTATAACCTTAAACATATTTAGTTTTAAAACATCAACAATATCCATGACTTGGCAAAATAATACTGGAACGTTTGAATTGACATACAGAAAAGGCACACATAAAATAATTCTAATAATTTGAACATTAGTCCAAATGTCAACTTTGTGACATTTGTTTTATAAGTTCTATTGATTTGCTTATAAATGCAATACTACAAAGACTTTAGTGAGAACTGCAATCAGGGTTAAGGTCTGACAGAAAGAATAATCCTTCTTGTGTAAGCCAAACTATTGATGTAACAGCTAATTGTGGATATATTTTATTGGCATTAGTTTTCGTGGTGTCCTTAAAATAAGCAGTTATTTGGAATATAGATTCCTTGAATCGCAAATGTTTAACTAGAAGTAATCAATATTAGATTAGCACTTCGTTAATATATATATAATTTCGTGATTGGCGTTCGTCCACGAAAACCCAACGAATATCAGTACAATGCATTAGATTGAACATTATATTTTTATTTTAAGGAAATAATCACTAGTTTAATTGCTATTGATTTTAAATGTTTTTCGCTTATTTGGGATATTTTGCGACCTCGAGTTGTACCTGCATAATTAATCAGAATATAAATAGTATACTCTCGTATAATGTTTGGGATATAATTGCTCATATTGAACTTCTGTTGCTCCTAAGATGTTGTCTTCACTCAAGAAAATGTATGGGAGATTTTATTCATCTTCGAGATAAAGAGGAAGGTTGTTGTTGTGATTTTGATTAGTGTTGCATTACAATATCTAGTTGTTTATTAGCAACTTGACGGTTGCTTCAAGAGAAGGAGTTGCTTAGTCATAAGCATTAGAGTCTTCATTGTCTTTTTGTCACGTAAAATTACTTTGCTTATATAAGTATTATGCGTTACAATTTGTACAACTGTCTCCAATTACTACTGATCTTGTCCTTGTCTTTATGACATCGGGGAATTGAAAATCCTCTAGTACTACATTTCTCTTGACTTATTCAAAATAACATTTTTAGTATGTCTTACATGTATGGCTTCATATTGTTTAAAAAAAAAAAAAAAAAATTCAGACATCATAACAGCATGAACAACTGATCAGTGGCTTTAAAAATCATACAGCTCGACTTGAGGGGCCTTAAAAAAACTTAGTTGAGAAATTATAATAAAACAAAAATGACAAAGTTGTCTGACAAATTTGTATAACCAAGCTTAAAGTACAAAGTAATAGTTGTTTTATTTTTTTTTTCTTTAGGTCATCTTCAGCAAGGAATTTTACCATCCCACCAAACAGTGAATTCATACCCTCCGACCATTGTGCCTTCTAGTTCGATTATTGATTTAGGTGTGCCAGTGCCAGTTGGTATTCATCAGTCAGTGTTTGTTGAGGTGAGTTAATTGTAGTTATACTGTGATATTTTTATTCTGCAACATGATACATAGTAAATATTTTATGAACGGATATGGAGTAAATGGACATGAGACCATAACAGTATACTCCAACTGCAAATATTTTTAATGAGCGGTATGGCCGTTCGGAATTTTATTCTTCGACAGCAGCACTAGAACCCAAACAAATTCCACAAAAAAAACAATTGTTGAAAATGCATATAACCAAATGAAATCCGAATATTAAGTAACAAATACATCTAAGGACAAACTACATGGAGGGAGTTAAATCTTAGGTTTAAGAATTTACATAAGATAATACATGTAATAGTTACAATCAAAGTGTACAAGAGAGATACAATCTCATGCACAAGTACATTAAATCTAAGAAAAATAAAGAGCATGTATCTGAAAAACGCTATTTCGATAAAATTATTTAAAACTTATTATGGATTTGATTTGATTTGTGTTTAGTGTAAAATTAAACTATTATTTTCACTTTTATTTTGAAAAAGAATTGAAACAAAACACAATGAATTTTTAGTTTTCGTTGAAATATTGATAAGAAATTACCCAGTTCTTAAATTGAATGTTGTTTTCTTTTCAGCAAAAACCACTGATTAAAACAAGCAATAATTTATACAGTGATGTCTTAGTATACCCTGGTAAACTAAAGAACATTGAGATCAGTGCCGTTTCTAACAGAAACCCTGCTTCATTTCTCCTGAATAAAGTTGTAGACCTGGTATTCAGCAAGGAGGAATTAAAAAATGCCAATGGTGTCAACTCACTAAACCATCATAAGATTATGGCTGTCAAAGGTAATGAAAACATTATAGATGCTTGTAAATTGATGTCAAAATAATAGTTAAACTCATTTATTTTCGTGTGTATTAATAAATTGGATTGATAAAAAGGACCGTTTGTTGATTCTTCATTTCGGACTTCTGAAGTTCTAAGAATATAGATCAATGTTAGACATCCTTTTATGGTGCATCAAATTTCGTGGGTCAAGTCTAGCCACATAATCACGAACATGATACCCTACGAATAATGCTGAAACTATAGTGAAAAAGTTGTAGAAATGTCTGAAAAGTAAAATTACTAATTTAATTAAAACTCCAGCAAAGTTAATTGGACCTGCCTTTAATACATATAAAACAATATATACCAGTTTGAGTGCGTACACAATTCATAATTAAAAGTGGAACATTGTTTTAACTTAACTAGAAATGATTTTTATAAATGATATCCTGATGTTATTCTTTTTGTATTTTAGAGTATATGTTTGCAAAATGTACGGAAATGGGATTCGAACATCTGACACAAAAAGCATTTAGTACCATTATCCAAAACAAGATGGGCAATTACAGATACCAAGACAGAAAGAAGCACACATAAAGGACAAATCCAAATTACTACTGTGTACATATTTGTCAATGAAAAGTGGCACGTGACTTTGTTCTCTTTTATATTTCTGTTATAATTTTTAGACCGTTAATAAATAGATAAAACACAGGCAAGGTTTCATTCATACCACAGACCTCTGTATTTTTTGTCTCTAAGTCTGTCTCTTATTGTTCTAGATTGAAAACAATGAAATTCTGCTTAAATTTTTAATGTCAGGTTTCTATTTAACAGGGGGTTATTATGGTTAAATGTCTAAAGTAGCAGAAGTTCTGTTAGAACAAGAGTGTCAAAACACAAAATACTGATACCATAGGTGTTCTCTTGCAAATTCATAGGGTGGATATTATTTCTTTTGAGATGGACTGCATCATGCATTTGAAGTAAGGCTATTTCTATAGCCAATGTAAATTAAAAACACATTTTGATTTTTAAGTTAAATGCTGTTTTTCTTTAGATTTGCTTTTTGCATATTTTTTTTTTTTTTTTTGGTTTTGTGTGTATTTTGTTGTTCCCGCAGAAGAGCGAAGCAGGGACATATAAATACCGGGCGTTCATCCGTGTGTGCGTGAGTGCGTCCATCAACTTTTTCCGGAACAGATTTCTCAGCTTCTATTATTCCTAGTAGGCTTTCGATAGTTGGTATGCAGCTTCAGGTACGGGTCTCATATGGTTGGACGTGTTTCCAGGTCTTTTCTGACTTCTTTGCGCTCTGCAGGGGAGCCATGAATTTTGTTATTCTTGCTGTGTGTTTCTTAAATATTATTGTTCTCTGTGCCATTGAGTTTGTTTGCCTTTCGTACTTTCGTCATTCCAATACCACTGGTACTGGTGTGCTTATTACACAGATTTGGTTGATGTTTTAACCTACAATTGTAAACAGTTATCTTGAATGAAAAGCATTTACAATCCGAGAAAATAACATCTTTTTATACGACCGCAAAAAAATGCGGACGTATAATGGTATGATGCTGTCGTCTGCGTCGTCTTAACTTTAATGTTCCCACAATAACTTTAGTTCTAGTTATCCGATTGCTATGAAATTTTACAATGATGTTCCTTACCATAAAAGGATGGATTGGATAGATTTTGGGGGTCCCCCTTTTTTCGTTTAGAAATTCGGGGCCAAAAAAGGGCAAAAAAATACTACTTTTTGTTTGTTTCCACAATAGCTTTAGTTTTAGTTATTTGATTGCTATGAAATTTGATATTGATGTTCCTTACCATAAAAGGATAAATGGGATTGATTTTGGGGGTCCCTCTTTTTTTCGTTTCGAAATTAGGGACCCAAAAGGGGCAAAAATTTCATATATATTATTTGTTTCCACCATAACTTTGGTCCTAGTCGGTATATTGCTGTGAAATTTGTCAAGAATGTTTCTTACAAAAAAAGAATGAACCTGATGAATTTTCGTGCCCCTTTTCCCCCCGTTATGTAGTTAGGGGCCAAAATGGGGCCAAAATCGAAACTTTTTTATTTGTGGTCCGATATTGAAATTTTTTTTTGCATGTTTGTTCTCATCAAACAGGGGATACAAAATTAAGAATGAAATTTTCGACCTCCCCATTTTCCCCTATTACATAATTAGGGTCCAAAAGGGGCCAAAAATCGATTTTTTTTATTTGTGGTACAGTTTTGAAATTCCTTGTAAAATGTGGCTGTAAAGTCCTTCAAAGAATGCAGTGTCAAAAACCTTTGTCAGTCCACCAAAGAAGGCACGTGTCAAAAATCTTTGTCAGTCAACCATGGGCTGCATGTGTCCAGAGCAATTGACTATCCATATTGGGCTTAAAAGGTACAGGGTTCAACGTGTTGCGGTCGTATCATGCTGGGCTCGGCGAAGCTTTTTATTAATAATTATTACAAAGCATAAAAAATCAAAAACTTAATTATGTATTTAATAGATTTTGAGTTTCTATGTTACCGACGGGAAAGCAGGTTTTGTAATGAGCCGCTCCACTCCAACCGTCTATCTGTCAAATGATTTTTGTGTTGTCTGTAACCTGAACGGTAAAACAAGCAAAAGCTTTGAACATTGTAGAGTGATAAAAGACAATGAAGATCAGAAACAAATGTCATATAAAGTATGCATGTTGAAGTTTGAAAAATGCTAAGAGATAGAACAGGTTCAGATCAAGTCATATCTATGGATTTGTTATTGTTTACCCATAAGGATTATTGCGGAATATTCAAGATAAGTTTTTTTTTTTCTAGAAAATACAATATACATGTTATTAAAGACCGAACACCTTCTAAATAGCTTGTTTCATTGTATTCTTCAGGTTTTGGACGGAAGGACACCAGAGGACGTTCTTATCCACAAAACATAGAGGCTGCAATTTTAGCTGTTACGTCAGGGAAATTCAACCAATCACAAGCAGCGCTTCTTTTTGGAGTCACACAACCTACTATATCAAGACGACTGGCAAAAATGGGGTTTAAAATGACTCAGAAATAGTGCGAATTTGAAAAAGGACGAAATGTATAAATGACTTTGAATAGTAAAATAGTTTACAACAAATCATTTTTTTTCTTTTGAGTGAAGTTTATGCGCTAAAGGAATGATTCAACATATCTATTGGAGTGAGAACTGAGATTATTTACACACGTTACCTTTAATGTATTAAAGCTGTATTTTCTACTCGGCAACACAATGCTGTATAGTGTTTTCAAACCCAACAATCGACTGACAAAAAATAGGATATACTGGTTTTATCTTTGCACTTCCGGACTTTTTACATTCGTACCTCTCTGCTACTAATAATAGAAACTTGATTTCTCACAAAAAATATTGTTAGAACGCTGATAATATGTTCTTCATTCTAGAGAGTCGAGTCCCAAATAAAGAAATAATTCAGTTCATGCACATTCGTGAAACTTTATATATATTTACATGTATATGAATCAGCGTTAGAACGAATAAAAAGCACACTCATTTAAAACCAACTAAAATGTCTAGTAATTACAGATAAAAAGAAATGCTGCTTAATATCTGTTTGACATTTTTCGGTTTCTACATACCTGCACGTTGCTGTATTCAATAATGTGATAAATACTTGAAATTAAGTACATGCATGTGAGATTTTGAACGCTGGCGGGTATTTGATAATGAACTCTAGAACATTACCAATCATGTTTTGGAAGCACCTGTTGAATCTCTATTTAATGGGGTTATTGCGTTTCGTTATAGTATCGCTGCATTTATTCTTTGTGTTATGTGTGTTTGATTTAAGTTCAATATTATTTGTCTAGCATGTGAAGCTGAGTGAAGCATAGTTGTAACTTTACCGATAGCGGCAACTTTCAGTGAGCATCTCTATTTCACAAAAATGATAAATATTGGTATACATATGCCCAGTAGTAGCTTACCACAGTTCCGTCTCCATCTTTTGATCTCCAATTGGGCGACTGACATTTTTTTCATGAAAAGAAGCTCATAATTTTATAAAACTTGATTTGCTTATTTTATCATCGCTAGACTGTTTCAGCTTCATCCCCATCTTTTGCCCTTGATTTTGGATTTCCTGTTGAGAAGCTTTGACAATTTTCATTGGTATTTTAAGGACATGTAAGTTTAGGATTTTTTTATACCCCCGCTTCGAAGAAGAGGGGGGTATACTGTTTTACCCTTGTCCGTTCGTCCGTCCGTCCGTTTGTCCGTCCGTAACAAAACTTCCGTCGCAGTTTTCTAAGCAACTACATGAGATAGAGTTTTGATATTTTGTATATAGCTTTATCCTATAGTACAAATGGTGTATACCGATTTTTTGCTCCTAGGTAGTTTACTTCCTGTTTACCGAATACTTAGGTTTTTACACATAATGGACATAAATGCAAAATTTCCGTCACATTTTCCCAAGCAACTACATGAGATAGAGGTTTGATATTTTGTATACAGCTTTATCATATAGGACCATATGGTGTATACTGATTTTATGGTCCTAGGTAGACTACTTCCTGTTTACGGAATACTAGGGTTTTTACACATAATGGACATAAATGCAAAATTTCCGTCACAGTTTCCCAAGCAATTACATGAGATAGAGGTCTGATATTTTGTATATAGCTTTATCCTGTAGTTCCATATGGTGTTTAGTGATTTTATGTTCCTAGGTCAACTACTTCCTGTCTGCAGAGTATTCAAGCTTGTATGCATGGCTTAGTTTGGGGAGCGGGGGTATCACTAGTGAGCATTAGCTCACAGATTTACTTGTTTTCACAACAAATAATGCATTTATGAATGAATATTGGAATAACGAGGTATTCAATTCGTACCGGCAGGCGAAACATGTTAAATTCTGTTATTGTTTCTTTGCATCTCTGACGTACGCTTTTATACTATTAACTATAAATATATGTTGAAGGTGTATGGCAAAATGAAGATGACAGCGCATCGATTAAACATCAAACATACATGTAAAAATAAGATATCTCAATTGAAATATTTGCTTTGCACCCTTAAAATGTTACTGCTTGAAGTTTGAAAATATTGTCTTTATCTTGTACATCATATCAAACACGAACATTAGAAATAGTTCACAAATTTTGTTTTCAAAATTAAAGCTAAACATTGATCTCCCAAAAGTTATTAACAGTGTGTAGTTTATACTTTTACTTAATCATACTAATCATGAGTGATTTATAATTTAGCAGGAACAAGATATAAATACATGTTTCAAAAAAGTCCAGTTTTAAGTATATCATTTCAGATCTTGTTTAACCTTGTTTTGTGAGAGGTAATAATAATAATAATATTTATTAAGTTGCTTTCTCATTCGGTCTTTTTATTTGCAGATCTTCAACCAAGAAGTGCCCGTGAGATAATACCCGACCCTCTAGATTATAGATTGAAGAAACATACACAGTACGAACCGGAAGACCTCGAAAAGGCTGTTCAAGCTGTACTGACAGGCACAATGTCCCAAATGAGAGCATCAACGGTTTACAACGTGTCACAGCCAACAATATCTCGCCATGTTATTCGTAGAAGAACACAGTTGAAGTTCCTGGACAAATATAATATTAATCTTCAATAAGGATAGTTCTGTCGCTGATTACATCACTGATGCGTTTAATCGGTTGTGCGTTTGTTAATATCAAACAACTTATGAGGTCAAAACGGCAAAATAAGATTCGAGTGCTAAGGACATATTAAACCAGTGAACACTTGGCTGTTTTTTTTATATGCAACAGATAAATACGAAATAAACTTGTAGATTTTATTTTGTGATTGTCATTACCTGTTATTTGTTAAAGGCAATACAATTCAAAAGTCTTCAGTTGGAGAATAGTTTCCTTTACGAGTTCTTAGATAGTATTTGACCTTAAGGAATCATCTCGTTTTTTGTCTCGCCTGCGAAGCAGAGCGGGACATAGGTGTTACTTAATACCGGCGGCGGCGGCGGCGTTAACTTTTTGGAAAAGTTTTATGAGCACCTCCATATCTCAAGAATTATAAGTCCTTGGTTGATGAAACTTGGGGTGCATATGCCCCAGTAGTAGCTTAGCACAGTTGCATCCCAATCTTTTGACCCTGACCGTGATTTTCCAGTTGAATGACTTTGAAAATTTTCAATACATATAATAGCAATGAAAAAGTTTTGCGAGCACCTCCTATCTCAAGAACTATAGGTTCTAGGTTGATGAAACTTTGTATGCATATGCCTCAGTAGTAGCTTAGCACAATTGCATCCCCATCTTTTGACCTTGACCTTGATTTTACGGTTGAGTGACTTTGACAATTTTCAATACATGTAATAGCAATGGAAAGGTTTTGCGAGCACCTCCATATCTCAAGAACCATAGATCCTAGGTTGATGAAACTTGGTATGCATATGCCCCAGTAGTAGCTTAGCACAGTTGCATCCCCATCTTTTGACCTTGACCTTGATTTTCCGGTTGAGTGACTTTGACAATTTTCAATACATATAATAGCAATGGAAAAGTTTTGCGAACACTTTCATATCTTAAGAACTATAAGTCCTAGGTTGATAAAACTTGGTAATCATTTGTCCTATTTATAGCTTAGCACAGTTGCATCCCCATCTTTTGACCTTGACCTTGATTTTCTGGTTGAGTCACTTTGATTATTTGTATTGCATATATTAGCAATGTTTAAGTTCTATAAACATCTTTTGACCTCAGAAACAATTCAAAATATAGTGGAAGTAAAAGAGAATAATTGTCTCTGATGGTGCTTGCAGGCGAGACATACTTTAGTGTTAACTCTTGTTTTTGAAATATGCTTGAACTTGGTTTAGTTTTTAAATGAGCAAAACATATATTTGTTGAAACCAACTGAACTGGAACCCAAAGAAATTAATTTCCTAAATAAAAGGAATGTTATTTATGAAACTAAGATATTGAATGAAATAGAAAAGAAAATGTATGCATTTGTTTGTCATTTCTCAAATAAAATGAATGAATATTTCTCATTATTTTTAGTGTTCTCTAAAATATCCAGCATGATGATGTCAAAGAGAAGGGGCCGACATTTTACACAGGAAAACTTAGAGAAAGCCATTGATGCTGTACTGTCAGGACGTCTCACTCAGAGTGATGCTTCAAGGATTTACAAAGTATCACAACCTACCATATCAAGAAAAGTGAATCAATTGAAAGAATTGTCAAAGGATATTATTCATGAAACCAAAACTTAGTCTTAATTTTTCATTGATTTGTATAGATAAATTTGATTTAAACTTGGGTAAAGGGAACTGTGCATTGCCTTAGAAACTGACCAACTGTACATTTTCATAAAGTTCATTTTAACATTATTTTCGTGTTTTCCAAGATGAGTGACAAATATCACTATAAAGACTTTTAAGTGACGTTTTGTTTGCGGATCTATAAATCTTGAAAGAAAAACACAACATTTGGCTGGCTGCTTAGGTTTTGTAAAAACAATTCCAACCTTTACTAAATACTTATACTCAATTGAAAGTTTTAAGCCAAATGACAGTAGATGCATTAATTATATGATTAAATTGAAAACTGATGCATGTCTATTTAATGTTATCAATGTCTATATATGATTGTATGTTTAGTATAGATAATAAATTATAATCAGAACTATATATGAATTTATTGTTTTTTGTTTTTAAAACTCCACAAAAAAAAAATAAACAAACAAACAACAAAAACAACAAAAAAAGTTTGTAGGGATTACTTTGGCACCGTCCGTCGTCTTGCGCCCTATGACGTCAACAACAAAAAATACGTTGCAGTTTCCTTGGCAACTACATGCCACATTTTTTTGATATTTGCAATGATGTACCATATTTTTTAACTGGGTTGGTCACTGGGCAATTATTTCGGACTTCTTCTTTTAAATTTGACCAAAAAGAAATAAAGGTAATAACTTGAAACTTAGACTCTACCCAATATCGAGAATAAAATAGCTTCATCCTATAGTATTTTATGATGTTAAGCAATTTAATGCTCGTAACTCATCTATGTTCCGTTAGACACAGTCGACATCCGTCTATGGTTGATGGTTGTTACTAAAGTTTTTATTCTATACAGATGGGGGTTAGTTGTTAAGTTTTTGATATGTCATCTTTGATTCGTAGCAACACGGTGGATTTGTTGCAACAGGGAGAAAATGCTTACCCTTTAGGCCACCAGATGTTGTACCTTTGTTGTGTAGAGCTGTGTGTTTACTTCTCTGTTCGTCATCTGATTTGTTTTTTGAATATTTAAACACCTTTTCCCAACAGGTCTTGAATTTACAATTGGTTGATTAATGATAAAGATAAAAAGGAATTAGCTATACAGACTCGTCCAGTCTTTACATGTACATTTAACGCTTACAAAGTTGCAACTGTAGTGATCCTTCGAGGTTAGATTTCAACGATGTTATTGCACAATTGTCACAATAATTAAAAGATCCTATTTATGTAAAGTAACTGTCAAGTAACAAATATAAGCTATTCTTATGTTTTTTTCTTCTTCAGCTTCAGAACCCACAAGAGAACAAGATTCATATAGTATCCAAACACAATTCACTTCAAGTTTGCAGGCTTTATATCCTCCGTCGGCTGAAAGCCTCATACAGGGGAGATTCTTAGGACAAGAAATTCCTTTAGCCGGAACTTTTCCCTGTAACATGTGTGTGCGTACATTTGCCACACATGGAGGACTGTACAAACATAGAAAAACTGTTCATGGGCGTCAAGAGGATCTGATACCCTGTCCGGAGTGTGATCAAAAATTCGTTACCAACAGTGCTTTGAAGAGGCATATGCCAAAACATTCGTCGGAAAGACCTCACATCTGTTACAAATGTGGAAGGGCATACAAGCATAAGGATGCTTTATCGAACCATTTGAATGTTTGCGGGTTTTCAGCTTGAAGCTAATTTTGTAATTAGTGTTGTTCCGATTAATCGATTAATCGGAAATCTAATCGAAATGGGCTGCCGATGCTACTGAATGATTATAAAATCAATAATCGATTCATCAAAACATAATAGATTTTAGTGAATTTATGCAAATATTGCCGAGAATAACATTAATTTGGAGAGTAAATTCTATCATTTTCATGAAAAATTAAGTCCGATTTTATAATCGATTAATAATCGATTGTGATCTTTCGATTATTTCCGATAATTGATTATGAAATAAAACCGATTGCCCATCACTATTTGTAATCAATATTTCAAGGGAAACTTGTATATACTCATGGTCTTGAAATAAAGAAGATGTCAAAAAAAATGAAATGTTGTTCCTTTATAATTGTTTTCAGTTCAAGATTTTGATTAGTCCTAGTTCTAGTTAAATAGAATTATCCCCCCTTGTTGGATTAAAGTAAATCAGGTGATATAAATCTTATCCAGTGTTGACTGTCTAGCTACTTAGCTACTCCTGTTTTCTTTTGATAAAATGATTTAGGCATTGCCTAGCTGCGAGCAAAGCATAATTGTTCAACTTTCTTCTTTTGAAAAGGAAAAAAAAAGAGGACGAAATGTTTAAACTTGATAATCATAAAAAACATCTTTCAAATACTCCAAATTAGATTTTAGCAAACGACGCTGTGATTTCTGTGGTTGATTCTGGAAAGGCGCCTATGAATGCGTGACGTGTTTCGCTCTGAATTTTGAATAAGTACGTTGACACTATCTACTTCATTGATATACAATGTACAAAAAATAATGAAAAACGCAAATGAATTACGTTGCAAGTAAATTTTTGCCCAAGTAATATTTCAAAGTTTCTTCCGTGTTTTAAAATATATTTTTAAAAACAATATCATTAATATTCACAACGGACCTTGAACTTTGATAGGCACATCCGGACGAGAAAAAAAAACAATATCAGCGTTAGGCATATTTGTCTCGGGAACTTGCCGTAGAGCTCTCCAAACTGTTCTCGCTATATTACTTTCCAAAAGGTTTTCTTTATGTTTTGTGTGTATGTTTTTTTTTTTTGCGTGTTCACTTATCCGGTTCTCTGAGACTTTAGTTTGACTTGGGTGTTTTCAGTTTTGAAACTTAAATTGGAAGAAAATTTCAAAAATTACGTTATACTAGTAATCCTTTTCATTTTGACATTGTCCACACGTAAAAGATACCTAAATGCTCAGCATTGTCAAAATACGAACTTCTTGTATAGGGCTACAGTTTTGTTTCACGTAGGAAGTATATTCCAGTAAGAAATCTTACGTACTTTTTGTCAGTTCCCACCAATAAATAATAGTTTTATAGCATATTATTTTGGATTTGATTTTGATATTTTTCGTTTTAGGTGTGTAAACTACATGCTTTTATTTTTTTTCAAAAGTTATTTTTTCTTTATAGGATATAGAATACCATATGGTCGTAGAGACAGGAGCGAACAATGCCCCGACTGTCATCGCAGTTTTGCCTCAAAATCTGGCCTTTACAAACACAGGAAGTTATTTCACAGCAACGCCCCTCGGCTTGAGTGTGACATCTGTGGAAAGAATTTTGTATTTCTAAGCTATTACAAGGCACACATGTCGTCCCATACTGATAATAGGCCATACGAGTGTGAGAAATGTGGAAAAAAGTATAAACATTTGGATACGTTAACAAGTCATAAGTGCTGAAAGATCAAACACTTGCTCGACTTAAATAGGCATCAGTGCTAAACGATCAAGTAAAGCATGCTCAACCGATTTATGCAAAATTTGTACAAAAAGACAAATGTTAACCGTGACATTTTATTGCTATCTTGCATATTGTTTAGCTAACTGTCCCAATATACAAAAGTTTCCAATTTTAACAGATTTGTCAAGACTTAGTTTAATGTTTTCTTATTATTGTACATAATTTTCTTGTTATTTTGTTTGTGTTTGCATGTTTTTTCTTTACTTATGTCCTAAAGTTTTCTCTTATATTTGTCAGTTGCGATGCATTGTATCTTAGTCGTGATTTATTATTTTTTGCGTTAGAACATAAATTGTTATAGTTATATAGATAATATATTTGATAAATAAAGATAAAATTATTGAGTGTTTGAAAAAGGATACATTTAAGATCAGAGACACTCTAGCTAAAATAATGTCAAAGTAAACTAAATTACAACGAAAGAAAAAAAAACACAGCAGCAGTCCACGCCCCACCAAAATCTATGCTCAATGGCCCTTTAAATGTCAATACTAGTGTTTTAGCTTAGAGAATGAACACTATTTCAAACAGCGAAAAGCAGTTGCTTTCTTTTAAATGTTTAGATTTGGGAATCGCTTCAAACGTGTCCATTGGCTCGTGGTTGTGAATTGGCCCCTTTTAGGGGTTGTAGTCCGTTAAAGTTTAAAAATTGTGTTCTTGCTTTATAGAATGAGAACTATTGCTTCAGCTTGCTTTAATATTCAGCTTGTGAAGCGCTGTAAAAGTGGTCATTAGTTCAATGTTGTCAGAGAACTCCTTTTGAGGTTATGGCCCTTAAAGGTCAATTGCGTTTGCTTACTTAAACGTTCAGAACTCTTCGAAAGTGTCCATTGGGTCGAAGTTGTCAGATAAACCCTTTTGGGGGGCTATGCTCCTTAAATGGTCAAATATTGGATGACTTAATTTTCATCCTAAAATGTGACCAAGCTAAAGATATGACAGTTCCGAGAACACGACTTAGGACTAAAACAAGTCCTAAGATTGCATAGAGACGCATCTTAAGGTTACTGAAGAGACCTGACAAAAAAAAAAACAACGCCACATTCAAAATGTCTTTTTTAAGATATTTATCTTTCTTGTGTAGGAATATTTGAACACCTTTCCAGGCATGTTTTCGAAATACTTAAGATTAAAATTATATAGGAAAGGCCAAGAAATAAGCATAAAAATGAATACTTGTTTTTTTTTTAATATTTTTATCACAATGAAGTTTTAAAATATACTTTGAAATAAAATAGTTAAATAGCTTATATTTTTGTCTATATCATTTTTGGGGTCAATTTTCTAATTAATTATCTCCCTTGTTTTATTCGAAAATGGTATTTATTAAGGTATGGTTGATGCATTTGTTTTATAATTATTTTATTACGATTTAGTTTCAATAAATTCATTATTTTTCAACATAAATTTAATATATTTATTGATTTTTTGTACTTTTTTTTTGCATTTAGCTGTTTTTGGTCACATGCCACGTGTCTATATTAACCCTAGTTCTCAGATAGCTCCTGCTTGAATATATTTCGATGAGCGCCCTAATAAACGGCTTTTTAATCTAAATAGTTCGAAGTACTGATACAAAACAAAATATTAAATGAAGCTACTCTATAATAAATCTTCAAAAACTTAGAAAGCATTTCATTGGTCTTATTCTGATGACTGGGCTTATGGGGCTCGCATTCACACACTGACAGATCTGGTCAAAAGGGCGAGATCATCAGTATTAGTACACGTCTAAGCTGCTTTCGAGACAGCACGACGCTGTCTAGAAATGAATTTAGAAGTAAGACTTTTCACTGATTAAGTAACAGCTTTGAAGTACTTATTGGATATTAGCTTTGAGATTAAGATATAAACGATGTCCATGCAAAGCTGAAACATGGATGTACCTGATTCTGTACCTTAAGAATTGCAGTTTTGATTTGCTTTTGGGATTTTGTTATTTTAGCTGTAGTTTCTTAAACTGTAAATTTAAAAAAAAAATCAACTAGTTCTGTCGGCTGTGCATTGATTTATTTTCCATCTCATTTTATTTTCTTATCTGTGATCTTTTAACGCTAAAAGTTCATTTCTGCTTTTAACAAAACTTATTTTGGTTGGGATGTTGAAGGCTTGGAATATGTATTAACAGAATATAACAGATTGTGGAAGACTATGTTCGATAGTAGAGTTCTATTGTTAAGTTACATGTCGTCATGTAAGACGGTCGGATGTTAAAATGTTAAAATACAAAAGAGTAGCTTACGTTTAATCGTGTCAGCTTCATCGGTTTGTGTATCAGAAATATATTACAATCAGACAGTCTATTTTAATTTGTTTTCTTTAATATTGTAGGTACCAAATCAAAGTATTCTCGAGGAGAGAAGGGTGTAAAAATTGTTGAACACCAAATGTTGAATAGGCACCATCAGCAAAGTGTATTGATAAACGAATCTTCAACAGGAAGTTTTCCAATGCATGACTGGACAGCATTTATCAATCCGTTAAATTTTACACAAGGCAGTGGCATTCCTTGTCTCTTCTGTAATGACCATTTTGCAACACCTGAAAAACTTTCTGTCCATATTGGTCAAATTCACAAATTCGTTTGTCTCTCTTGCATGAAAGTATTCAATACGTCATCAACATTGTATGCGCACAACCGGATTAATCATGGCGCTGGAAAGACACTGATAGAATGTAAAATTTGTGGCAAGAAATTAATGTCTAAAGCTAGGTTGGAAATTCACGAGAGATCGCATTCTGAGAGTAGATTATTCTTTTGTCCCGTGTGTAAAAAGTCATATAAGCACAAGTATAGTTTGGATTTACATAACTGTATGGGGCCCCAGAAAATGACTGAGTAAAAAAAGTCACTATCCTGGTTTCAGAAATCTTGTATATCAATGCATTCGTTAGCAATTAATTGTATATAAATGAACTGTAACCAAAATATTTGTTAATCAGATGTTTACACTTTTACATTCCATGATTAAAATAAGCATTCCTAGTCTTCATTTTAATATTTGAAATCGTCAACAAACATTTCTATGAAAAATCCCGATTCGGCATTGCCACACAGGGTTATGTTGCTCCCCGGTTGCTGTCTTCACAAAAGAAATTTTACGGAAGACATCGTGCACTCAGACAAATTGGATTTCTATCTCTCAGATGAGTGCAGATGTTGGTTTGTAAACCCAAGAAAAATTTAGAGAAAAAAATGAAAAATTAGACGAAAACAGTAAACTACAAGTATTTAAATTGGTAAAGAATGAATATAATTGTGAAAAGTATTTAGATAGTTTAGATTCGGAATATAGAAAAATTATTTGTCAAATGAGAATAAGTGATCACCCATTATTAATTGAAAGAGGCAGATATAAAAAAATACCTAGAAATCTTAGATTATGCAATTCATGTTACGAAATTGAAGATGAATTTCACTTTATATTAAAATGCACTTTGAATGAAAATTTACGTACAGATTTTTTAAAAGCCTTAGATATTTTTGATCAAATGAATGAAGAAGATAAACTGAAATATATATTGAATCCGGATTCAAAGGAACATATGAGATTGCTGGGCTCCTTTTTGAAACAGTCTCTTTCACTGAGGACAGGATTTGACACACTGAATTTTAAATGCGCAGCATTCATGATCTCTGTTCGGTTGATTTTGTGCGTCTTCGTTCCGTTCTCATTTGTGTTTACTGGTTTGATTTTTACAAAAGTTAGTATAAAGTTATAAAGGTATGGAGTCAATAAACTCAATCAAAGTCAATCGACGTATGATTTTTGGAAATAAAAACAAATGTCTACAACAAGAATTAAAAGGTCGGAACCTACCGGGTAGGTGATAATTAATCAAAAGGCTTACATTGTCTTTCAAAATCACGTAATCAATAACAATTATTACAATACACTAATTCAAATAAGAAAGAGAAAGAAAACCAATCTACACTTATAATGCATGATAAAATTTACAACCAAAAAATAAATTTGAATGTTCATGATGTTATTCACAATCTGATAAACATTTCTAAAACAATCTGGGCAAAATAAATTAAAATTTATCAAAGTCTTGATTTCAGACATGTCAGAGTTCGAATTGAAGAGGTCTCGATCCTCAACTGGCGTGGCTGGTCCCCAATACACGTACATCAACAAAGCTATTAGTGAGGTAAATACTGGGCATCAGGAATGTTATCCTCGCAAACTTCTATGTAAAACAGTTTAGTCATGTAAACAATCATGGCATAGGCAGATGCATTGCATGGAATACAGTAAAAACTCATTATACCCACATACAGATACATTGTAACTATTATACATGTCCAGGTAAAAACTTTAATAAACAGGTAAAGTTCTGTAGAAACGTACTGTATATCATGGAATAAAATCAGAGTGGAGTTTTTAAAACAAAGAAACATAAATCTAAATTCTGTAAAGCTATCTGTGCTGAGAGGTTCAAACTAGTATTTTCAAAAAGTTCTGGCAAATCTGCTCTAATCCCAACAAACAGTTATGTTCTTTATCCATAGATTACGATACAGGGTATAGAATAATAGAAGAAAGCAGGAAATCTCATGGTCCTCTAGTTCCTGTACTGCATGACAAAAGGCCAATAAATCCAAGTGATGTCAACACAAAATGCATAAAAAGTTATTCTAGTCTGCATCAATGTAAATGTTATCTAGTAAAAAGACAACCCCACCCACCCCCCCTTTTCACATGTTGCTGTCTTAATTCCTGTTGCAGGTATAATTCAAGTAGTTATACACAGGGCTTTTCCTAAGCCATACAGGAAAAAAAATGGAAGCAACTTATTCCATCTCACCACATGGCATATAATTGGGGATACAAAATATAGGGGAATGTAACAGGGTCTGTCCTATATGTCAATTATGTACAATGAGAGTTGCCTCCCATTGTACGATTTTGTCGTTGCCCTTTCGGACTTTTGACACTCGAATACCCCATTGGTGCCTCTTTGCATCTCCCAGAAATGTTACCTAGTATATCACAATGGAAGAGGGGAGAGGGAGGGTTGGCGCGCAATAAAACCTGGTTTAACCCACCATTTCATTTGAAATGCCTTTACCAAGTCAGGACCATTGCGAACTACAATTTTCCGGTGTGTCTTCCATGTTTTGTCTTTTCTCTTGGACTCTGAGACTGAACCTCCAAGTTTACCTTTATCTGCAGAAAATAATGTCATCAATTTATCTTGAAGTACTAGGATCTCATTACATCGTTCATAAATTTTAATGTTAAACCGTTATTGACAATACTATTAGAAGTTTTTTTTGCCAAGAAATGAATTATATAAAAGTCCGTGAAAAAAACTCACAACACCCGGATAATACAAATTGATAGTTCCATTCAGTTATAAGAATATTTTTACCAGTAGTTGCTTTCAGTTATCAGATGGTCTGCTTTATTTTCATACATGTAAAAAAATCATGAAACGCTCGATCGATTTTAAGTTTGAATAATAATCAAAAACACATCTATCAAACTGGTAAAAAAGATAAACGTCATTGATAAGACCAGAACGAAGAGGTGCTTCTTCGTCTATAAATATTCTTATGAAAGTGGCAACGTGCTAAATAAATAAACAAAAAAACTTATTTTAACTGTTTGATTAGATAGAGTAAAACAAGACAATACGGCCAACTTGTTTTATCAAGAATGATTTTTACAATCAGTTAATTTTGGCTATTTATAAATAATATTGGAAATTAGTTTTTAGTTATGTTAGTTTTGCCAATTTTTGGGTTAATTTTCTTATTGTTTACATTTAGAACCATTTCTGGATCAAGTTCTTGATCATGTGCTATGGGGCGTGAATTAAATCATAGATGACCATCAAACTTGTCAAATATGTATGGCTATACTTGTTGACACTCGTTACAATTAGAAACTTCTCGTGCATGATTAGAAAAAAATGTGTATAAATGAACAGCTCTAAATTGGACGAAGTTTGAGACATATTTAATGTTTTTAAGGTTTTAATAAGTTATATAAATTATTTTCAGTAGGAGAACAACAAAATAAAGATGACGTAGAGATTGACTTGACCACAGCTTGGTTCCAAGAAAAGATACCATGTAATTACTGCGACCAGATGTTTTATTCTGAAGGCAATCTACAGCGTCACATGGACAAACGACATGCCGAACAACTGCAAGGGATCATTAAGTGTTCATACTGCAACTTTGCCTGTTCCAAGCAGAAGGAGTTAGATCTTCACAATATTATTGTACACAAATTTAAATGTGATGTTTGTCAGAAGACATTTTCTAGCTTTTCTGGCATGAAAAATCACAACCGAACAATGCACGGATCCGACGAACTATTAGAGAAATGTGGTGTTTGTGGAAAGAAGTTTGAAAATTCAAGTAGGCTAAAACTACACGAACGTTCTCATTCTGATCAGAGATTATTCAAATGCACCCAGTGTGGCAAAGACTATAAATATAAGTGTACATTAGATAAACACATGAAACTTTGTGACGGACGTTAGATAAATGAAGTCACCGGGATTGATACTACATGTGAAATTTGTTACGGACATCAGTTAGGTTTAAAGATTGAGAAGAACGTCAGAAAATTGTGACGGACGTTTAATAAATCACGTATACACTTGTTAAGGTGGGACGACACCAAATGACATAATCCAGATGTTAATGAAAATTGGTAGACATATTGTTCTCAGTGAAAAACATCCATATACACAATACAAAATGGGGGTCACGGACTTCGTTTTGTTTTTAAATGCACTTGAAAACTGCAATTTTGTCGGTAAATTACCATAGACATATAGGAAAAACACAGCTTCAATATCATTTATTTTTACTTTTTTTAAAACAAAAAGGTCTTACGATATCCAAATAATGACAAAAAATTAACATGATATTCCTTCGAAAATTTGCGATGCAATGATGTAAAATAAAGGATATGTCACGGACTTCTTCTAACTTAAATTGACTTTGCATTTCACGACGTTCAGACGAATTTTGCAATTTATATGTAAATTTTATCGGTAATGTCGTTTTTAACGTAACTTTCCACCTTAATTTTATTGCGGATGCCGGCTTTTTTAGGTTGATAAATGTTACGGATTCTAGCTTACCATGACTTTAGTATTGATAGCATGTAATGAAATATGTTGTATTTTTTTTCTTTTGTATGAGGTGATTTCGTCTTCGCTAATTTGCACTTGACTTAGTTTTTTACTAAGCAATTGACTTTGATTTATTTACGACCCATTTGCAAATTTTAGGTTTTGGATAATCCCTTATTTTAAAGAATATTTTTTTCCACACCTTCATGTAATTATATGTATTGATTGGGTAAATGATGATTTTCCTTGTTTTGTAATAAAGTTTGTCTTTGCTTATTTATATATATTTTTAAAGAAAACTGCAATAAGCAATATGACGCAGAAAAGCAAAACTGGTTTATAGTTAAACGGAAAAAAATGTTGTTCTTGTCAAGTGGTTAATAATCAGACGGTAAAAAATGTTGTTCTTGCAAAGAAAGTGAGATAATTATCTTAGTACAGTTCAGCAAAAACCTATCTAAAATAACCGTGAGAAATATTTTTGTTAAACTTTTGCTGTTTGCTGCTCATTGGGGATTCCATAATACCACGATATTATTTAGTGATGGACGGTATCAAAACACTAAACCGAAGTGACAGTAAGATTGCATATATGGCAATTTACTGTTAAGTATTAAGTAGATACACATTTTATTTGCAGTATGTTGCTGTAGATTTAATCAATTTGCAATGTTTTATGTGTTTTTGTTTATAATATAAGTTATTTCTGTTCCAAGATTTTGATAAGTTGTAAATATCAAAACAAAGTGTTTTGCCTCTTTTATCATAAACTTCAAAAGTAATCGATAATTGGTAAACTCTTCCACGTATTGAAAGACGATTGACGAAATGACTTAAAAGTTTAATTCATTGTAGTTTATTATAAATACTGTTTTTCATTTCTTTTTCAGGTCTTTTTAAATGTCATTGTGGAAAAACCTACCAGAGTAAAGTGGGGTTACTTCTTCACCAGAGGAAACATTCAAAGCAATACCCATTCAGTTGTTCATTCTGTTATAAAGGATTTTCTGCCCGGAGAGATTTAACTGAACACGAATCACGTCACACAGGCAAACCTGTAGGAAAATGTTCAATTTGTGGGTTCGAAGCTTCGACATATAGTACATTAAAAAGGCATCAACAGAAGCATCAGTTTGGACAAGACCATTTGAATGACACGATTTGAATTTATATTGTAATTGCTTGGAAGCTTCCTATCAGATTCTGATAGTTCAAGTTTAATGATTGCACAAAGTGTTATTAATTGAATAGAATAAAATAGAATAGAATAAACTTTGCTGTAAATATTTATTTTTGTCTGATTATGAATACTTATTTATTCCACGACTTTGATGTATGTGGTATATATCTCGTAAAATACAAAATTCCTTAAAGGTTTAACATGATTTGTGCTGCTACAAAGAATTATGAATGAACATAAATCTGTTTTATAAATGTTTAAAATTATTATAATTATTATTTTCTTCGATGACAACACAGAAGTTGACCTAAATTGTACATATACATTTTTGTGTTGGGTTTCTTCTGGAGTGATTGCAAGTAATGGCTACGATCTTAAAAATTTGAAAAGCATTCGAATAAGCCAAATCATCTCTGTAATTTTTTTCTTTGTAGACCAAATTTTTGTCATGCTCTTGGGCAACGAAAAGTAAAAAAAAACCATACCTTTAAAAAAATCAAAAACAAAACAATTTATAGTCTCCCGAATTTCTTTTTAAGTGACGAATACAAGCATTCAAATTACTTGAGAATGGATCTGCAAATACCAAATTTTGCAAGGACGTATGGTTTTGACAATATCAATAAAGCATTCTTATATTTCTATTTCCGTTTTGTATGTAAAATATGCAAAGGATGTCAAACTTTGCTGACGTGAATTTTTTATACGTGCACACGAGCATAGATGAGAGTATATATTATATAAATGATTTAATGGACTATTTAATTGGAAGAAATAAATACCCTTGTAGAATCTTTAAGTTTGATAATCATATTACCAAAAAAGATTTTCATTGGTTCTTTAAGCAGAATGTTGATGTTTGATATTTTTCTTCTTTATTGGGCCCTTTACCGATTGAAACAACCAATTTGAATCTGTTTATGCATGGTTTGCTGTATTTAGATGTTGTTGCGTAACAAATCACTTACTTATTCCGCATGCTTTTGTTATATATACATCAAATGAGATATATTGATGAAGGACATAATTTTATATTGTAGAGCTTCTTCGTTACCGCTGTCACTGTGGAAGGCATTATGGTTCAAAACAAGCCCTAAGAAAACATCAGCGAGATCATTCTGGGGTCTATCCATTCAAATGTAAGACGTGTGATAAAGGGTTTTCAGTTCGTTCACGGTTGATTGAGCATGAGATGAAACATCAGGATAAGCCAGTTGGAATTTGCTATATTTGTGGGTTTGAAGCCAAATCGTTTGCTGGATTGAGAACACACAAAAACATTCATTTAGAACATAGCTACGACTGTCCAGATTGCGATAAGAAATTCTATAGTAAACAAGGTTTAGCTCGTCATGTGATTCTTCATAAAGGCGGCCATGTTTGTGCCACGTGTACTAAAATTTTCCCATCTGAAGAAAAGCTTCAAAAACATTTAGAGAGTGATGCTCATAGAGAAAGGGAACAAATTAACGAAATATTTTTAAAGTTGTGAGGACATTCATTGAGAAAAAGACTTCTTCTTTATGTATTTAACGGTTAAGAGCGAATGTTACATAATGTTTTGCCCTATGGAGTACATGTATGAATGTTAATGTTTTTTGTGCAATGTTGTAAAATATTTACTCTATTTGAAAAACAAATAAGAAGGAATCTTGTATAAAGTCAAATTCTATTTTAACAGCACTTTATTTGCCAAGATTTTCTACGTTTAAGCCATCATAATATGTTAGTAAAGTTGTTGATCATGTTGATAGCACTGGAAAATAAGTATATCTGTCTAATAAAATAATTCAAAATCAGTGAAATAGTGTTGTTACCATAGAAACAGATCGGTTCACAGGGAACTGTTGTAACACATTTTTAGCAAATCCGTAGCACCCAAAACTTCTGATTAAATTTAAATGAACATTTTATAAAAATTTGAAGTATCATGATTTTATCCAGTTGAAATTACAGTTTAGGTTTCTACTCTCCAAACGACGATAGTTGCCTTATTTGAAGAAAAAGGATTTCACTATTTTATCATCGAACCCTTAATACGGCTCTTGCATTCTTTAAAAACTTTTATATTATTTCGTTATACAACAGCTATTTTTTAATGAGACATTTCATGGGAGTTTTCAAATATTTAGAAATGACGTTTGCTGTTTTGTTGTATTGTGAGTTTTCCCTATGTTCTTGTCTGTTGATTTTAGGTTGAATCCGACATTTAAATGGACCAAATAGATGCTCCATTTTAGGGTGGTCATATTAGTACAAAACTTTACTTTAAAAGAGACGACTTTAATTTTCATTTTTTTATGCCTTGAAAGTTACTTACAGTACCTATTTTACCTGCTTACGTTGTTTATATTTTTCACAACTTATTCAATCTGCCACCGCTTGTACAAATTTTCGGATGACACCGCTGTCTCCGTGACTGACTACAAGACCAAGGTTTTAAGAAATACGTCTCATACGATTCCCTAAAAATTTTGGCCTTTGTTATCAATCACTGGTGGAAAATGCAAACTTATGTAATACGTAACGGTTAGCGATTGTTTTTTATCATTGTTTGGCTGATTGTTGTACTGAGATGATCATCTCAATATTCCTTTTGTCTTCGTAACCGTGTGGTGTTGTGTGTTACCACCAGACCCTAAGATCGCAATGAATAGGGAGGACTGGCACACCATTTTACCTGGTTTAACTCAGAATTTCTTTTGAACCTTCTGTTTTTGTGTATGTATTCCTTGTTTTGTCTTTTCTTTTGGACATAAATTCGTTAAACCCATCACTATGAACCAAAATATTGACTGAAATTACCATAAACAGTTCAAATCCTATTTAATATGACTGATACTAACTGTAATTTACGGCTATTTATCTGTTAAATGCTTATTTTATTTGATGCAATATCTTCAGTAATTAATAATTTCTGTCTTTTTACTGTTTTTAGTTGTCTTTAATTGTAGCAGACGATGTCAATTTTGTGATTTGTATGAGATCATAACAGTCATTTAGATGACTGATTTTTTTTATTAAGAATATTTACCTTAATTTAGAATTACTGATGTGGATTGTAACTCTCATTATCAGTCACTAATAGAACTTTTCGTTGATTTAAATGACTGACACTGACTGAAGATGTACCATCGATTAATCCATGTCAGTCATTTCAAATCAAGGTAAAGTTCTATAAATGACTGACGGTGACAGTTACAACCCACATCAGTAATTTCAAACCAAGGAAATATTTAAAAGACTTGTCATGATTTGATACAAATAGCAAAATATACCGATACAAACTGACATCGTCTGCTTCAGTTTGGGACAACTTAAAGCAGTAAAAAGATAGAAAATGAAGATATTGAATCAAATAAAATCAACTTTTTACACATACATTGTAGTAAATAACAGTTCAGATCAGTTATATTAAATCGATTTTGAACTGTACATGGAAAAATCAGTCATTATATTGGTTCGTAGTGCATTATATATTCTGTGTTTAACTCCAACACCGATTGTATATGTTGAAAATGCTGCCATATTTTAATATTTTTATATATAAGGTTTTTATTTATATTCTGATTTTAAAGACATTGTATATCAATCAGTATAGATATTCTTGGAGATATTTCCTTGACGTGTTTCTTTTTAACCTAAACAAAATGAAGAGAAAAAAATAATTGGGAGAGCAATGTTTTCTATTTGGATTTTTTTTAGTGTCATTTTTTCACAATCGTATTATATACATATATTTGCAATAATGTTTTGTTGTCTGTACATATATATTTGATTTCTAAATGATAAATGTATTAAACAAATTGTATAGCAGAGAATTTTTTTCAGAATATTTTTTCTTATTTTTGTAATGCCAAAATATATTTTTCATCAAAAATCATTTTCAGAAAAACAAGGCACTCAAGTTAAATGGTCAGTTCATTAAATGTGTAAAAGATCACGTAAAATACAGGTGGCCTAAAATTGCACAATTGCAAATTCTGTGTTTATTTATTCCAAAACACCATTTTACAATAAACGACAAATAATATATCAAATAATGACGGTAAAGAAGAATTCTGGTATCCTTGTATTTGAGAAATTATAATTGAAGTACTTATTTGAAATATTCCTATTTTCAGTCCTTTTCAATAATTTCCAATTTCGGGAGCCAATCATGCTCTAACATACATTGTCCTTTCTGTAGTGTTGGTAAATATGCTTTAGACGAACAATTGATAACATAATAATACAGTTACTGCTTCAGCAATATTTTCTGATTAAAGTACAAGTTTCATAAAAGCACGTGGTGTTGATGATACAAAACTACAAGACTTAGAAAATAGAAGCTTCCAATTTGGAACTGAGAAATGCAAGCTTGGAACTGAGAAATGTCAAGTTGGAAGTGAGAAATGTGAACTTGGAAGTTAGAAATGCCAACTTGGAACTGAGAAATGTAAACTTGGAACTAAGAAATGTAAACTTGGAACTTAGAAATGTCAACTTGGAACTGAGAAACGCCAACTTGGAACTAAGAAATGTCAACTTGGAACTAAGAAATGTCAACTTGAAACTATGATTATGATATTTGTAGTTTCAATCGAGAAATGTGAAAGAACTAATTGCACTACCAGTCTTTCGTAGCTTGTACATCGTACAAATCAATGGCATAATATGGACATGATTTATACTCATGGAAAAGCTGTGCATGCCTATAGGAAATCAATTGTACCCTTATTTCTCTTTATCAGAAAATCGTAAAAAATACAGTTATCGAGTTGAAATTTTCATTGACTGTCGAGTGGACCATGCAGATCATTTTTTGATAAAAATCCGATTTTTTTTTCAATTCCAGTTTCTGAAATTCAAAAAAACACTTTTTTAACCCAAAAATGAAAAAATCAAAATTTTCAATCAAAATTTAAGCTGTTAAATTTCAACCACTAAAAGAAGAAATGTTTTTGGTGAAAATCAGCTGAGAAACCTTAATTTAAAAATGTTCATTGTTTCCAAAGTGTGATTTTGTGAATTTCAAGTTGACACTACCTGATTTCAAACTGCAAACAAAACATCTTTTAGGGGTCTAAAATGAAATTTTTTGTCCATAGCTTTAGAAAAATGATTTTGCAATACTTTCGTGATAAAATGTATCAAATACTAAATAAAATTTTGAATTTGTGATTTTTCAAAGTAATGCACAGTTTCTTTTTTCCATTAGTATACTTGACTTCATCCACACTCCTTAAGGGGGATAATTGACCATTGTTTCTTCTTCTCTATTGCTATATTGTTTATGCCTCTCCCTATGTTTTGTCAATCTTGTGTAGGTCGGATGCCAGACATTTATGTTATAAAAGATCGGTCTTCTTTTGGAGGAAGTTTTGAGGCGCCCGTGCTAGTTCTTAGTTGGTCACCTTAATATTGGTGTTATTCTTTCTCAATGTGTTACTAATCCTTTTCTACTGTGATTATTATTTCAATAAGCTCTTTATTTTGTACACAGATCTTTATTTTGGAGCCACTGGAACCGAAGGTCCATGTGGGCTTTTGTCATCACTTGGCGTCCGTCGGCGTCTGTCGTCCGTTAACAATTTTTCAAAAATATTTTCCACTGAAACTACTGAACAGAATTTAATGAATCTTGTTATGAATGATCCTTAGGGTGTCCTGCACCAAACTTGTGTTTCGATTTTTGATCCGTCAAAAAACGTGGCCGCTGTTACTAAAGATAGACCAGGGGGGTCAGACTACTGTTTTTGCTTGTAAATCAAAAAGTTTAAGAGATAGATGGAATCTGATGCTACCCTACTGCTTCAGTATCAAAAATTCTACTGAAGTCTCCATTTGATCAAAGTTGTCAGATTATCCCTTATAGGGGTTACAGCCCCTTAAAGGTGAAAAATAACGTTTTTTCATGTTTTTTGGCTTATAGAATATACTAGCTTTACTATTGCAGATAGAGTAAAGCTGTTGCTTGCTTAAATGTTCAGTTCATTTAGCTCTACAAAAGTCTCCGTAGGGTGTAAGTTGTCACATGTGACCCCTTAAAGGGGTTACGGCCCCTTAAAGGCGAAAAATAGTGTTTTTGGCCTATTGAATGAAAACATTTGCAGATAGAGAAAAGCTGTTGCTTGCTTAAATGTTCAGCTCATTAAGCTCTACAAAAGTTTCCAAAGGGTCAAAATTGTCACATGACTCTTTATAGAGGTTACAGACCCTTAAAGCCAAATATAGTGTTTTTGGCCTGTAGAATGAAACTTTTGCAGATAGATAAAAGATGTTGCTTGCTTAAATGTTCAGCTCATTTAGTTCTTCAAGTCACCAAAGGGTCAAAGTTGTCATATGATCCCTTACAGGGGTTACAGCCCCTTAAATGCCAAAATAGAGTTTTGGTCTATAGATTGAAGACTTTTGCAGATAGAGAAAAGCGGTTGCTTGCTTAAATGTTCAGCTCATATAGCTCTTTAAAAGCATTCATAAGGTCGAAATTGTCAGATGACCCCTAATAGAGATTACAGCCCCTAAATTATATATGTTTTTGGCCTATAGAATGAAAAACTATAGCAGATAAAAAAGATGGTTGCTTGCTTACATTTTCAACTCATGAAGTTCTAAAAAAGTCTCCATAGAGTCAAAGTTGTCAGATGACCCTTTATAAGGGTTACGGCCCTTAAAATAACATTTTGCATGGTTTTGGCCTACAGAATGAAAGAGAAAATCTGTTGCTTGCTTAAATGTTCAGCTTATTTAGCTCTGCAAAAGTTTCCATAGGATGACCCCTTATAGGGGTTACGCCTCCTTAAAGGTGAAAAATAATGTTTTTGGTCTAAAGAATTAAAAACTTTTGCAGATAGAGAAAGTCTGTTGCTTCCTGAAAGATTCAGTTCATTAAGCTCTACAAAAGTCTTCTTTGGGTCGAAGTTGTCAGGTGACCACTTAAAGGGGTTATGGCCCTTTAAAAGTGAAAAATGGTGTTTTTTTTTTTGCTTATAGAACTATTGCAGATAGAGAAAAGCTTTTTCTTGCTTAAACATTCAGTTCATTTAGCTATACAAAAGTCCTCAAAGGGTTGACATCAAGACCAGGTGAGCGATCCAGGCTCCTGGGAACCTCTTGTTATTTGATTTTGACCCCCTTATTCCATAATGTTGTGAATGCGCCTATTGAGGAATATCCGCAGTGTTTTAGCATTTTGTTTACACGTTTTTGGGCCATAAGGAAGAATAGGTTTCATGAATTTTATATATTGTGTGTAGTCTGTAAGCTTTGCCTTAATTTATTAGTCTTAAGATAATGTGATGTTAGAATGGCCTTTTGACAGTCTTTAAAAACAGTGATTTTGATGTTATCGATATGGCATTTTGAATTTTGTTTTAATTTTGTTCGTAAATTACTGAACATAAGAAATACACATGCATTTATTCCAAGTCAGGACTATTGCGATCTTTAACTATTCCGGTGTGTTCCATGTTTTGTCTTTTCTCTTGGGCATTGGGATTGATCCTTCAGGTTCGATGATTTTGTTATTACCTTAAGCTTTATTTCTTAATGCGATGCCATACCTTGAAATACTTTCTAAAGATGAAGATAGTTTTTTTACGACATATCAGACGACATTTTAAATGCACTTATTCCCGATGAAAAGCTTTTATTATACTAAGTTTTAGTGTGCATTCGTGTTGCATTCTTATGAGAGAACCTTATTCTTACATGTGCTTTCTTTTAGTTTAAGTATTTTTTTCTTATCATTTATATGAATATAATTGCTATTTTTTTTTCTATTTCAGATTTTCTTAACACAACATTTCCACGATGTGTGCCGTGCTTCAAATTCTTCAAAGGTAAAGATGAATGGATTCAGCATCAATATTCGGAGCACAAAGATGACGTCATCAGTTTTTGTGATAAATGTTTTAAAACGTTCAAAACAGCCCAAGGAGCTAATTTGCATAACAAAATATATCACTCCGACCGCAAGCAAAAGTATATTTGCAAGCATTGTGGAAAAGCCTTCATCGATGAATACAAACTTGGAATCCACGAAAGAGTCCATTCTGATGATAAACCATTTAAGTGTAAATTTTGTAGCGGGGCTTACAAATACAAACACGTTTTAAAACGTCATGAACAGAAGGTGCATAAGACTTCTTAAATGTATTTTAAAAATACAATGGAGGAATATAGATGTGTCAACGCATTTTTTTCAAAGTTTAACGCTATCTCTAGTTTAAAAACTTAAAAGGTCAACTAAAATATTGCACCCATTTCTATGTTTGAATAATGAGTATATTTCATTAAACGCACGTCACTGAATTCACTGTAATGTATTGCTGCTTTACTTACTATAAGTCATTCGAAATTTCCTATACTTGAAGTTCTGAATATACAGTAATGTACAATTTATACAAAAAGAGCAACTATATATTTAGACTCTTCAATTTTAAACACATGATTTGAAAAGAAATCTGTGTGAATTAAGAACAAAGCATATTAAGTTAGAAAACCCCACATGCTGCAATTTCCATGATAGCTGAAAATAATATGCAAAAAGGTCAATTTTAGTTTAGACTCTCTATGAATATCGGTTTTTAACACCAGATTTGTAAGAAATTTGTTTGAATTAAAAGCAAAACAAAAATTTAGAAGAAGCCACGTGCTGGAACTTCCGTTTTGTTTCTAGAGTTGTCAGAGTAAAAATTCTTTGAAAGAGCATTACAGACAGCACGACGTATGTCTCCTATCTTTTTTTCTGATTGGATAGAAGATCTTTATGTAGCAATGAAACTGTTTTTCAGACGAAGATTTTTGTTTGAAACAAGCTCAAGAAATTTTTATAAATAAAATAAACTTTGCGTCACACAGTTTTTATGAAAATAAAAATATTTACTGTAAAAAACTATAAAAAAAACAGTGACAACATACTATTTCTGAAAGTGATTTAATGACCTTTGGCAAAAATATTTTGAGACATTTGATAACAGTTTTCTGTAAGTCACATGGGTCAGCAATCTGAAAAAACACGAAGAAAGAAAAATGCCTTAATAAGGGTCATCCAGTGAAAGGTTAAGTATTTTCATTTGCAACAAAAATGGCCACTTTCCTGTTTGATAAATAGGTTGGACTAGCATCACCAAAGTGTGTATCAAAATTTTCGAATATCACACACTACATTTAAGGGTGAAAACCCATTTAAAATCAAAGATTCTATAGCAGCCAAAATTTAATAAATTCCAATGTCGAAAAGGATAAATAAATAAATAAACATTTTTTTATCTTTACCTTATAAAAATGATATAAGTGGAGGTTTTAGAAACGAATCGAATCGTTGGTTATTTTATACACTTCAAAATAAAAGTAATAACAAAATTACCGAACTTGGAGGATCAATTTCAATGTCCAAGAGAAAAAGACAAAACAGGGAAGGGACACCGGAATAGTTATAGATCGCAATGGTCCTGACTTGATTTGAAATGCCAAGTTTTATGGCGCGCCAAACCTTTCTCTTCCGTTGCAATCTTAGGGACCGGTAGTAACATACAACGCAACTCGGAGGGGACATATTGCTTTTCCTGTGTCTGTCCCGTATATTCATAGTTCCGTGGTCCGTGATGCAAAATTCCATCACACTTTTAAGGGCATATTTTCGAAAACGGGGAAATCACAATAAAGCATTAGCTGATAGATTATTTGATATCATTTGAGTAACCTTGTTTGTCTTAATTTCACTTTTGATCAACTTGAATAGCAGAGCTGAGGAATCTTAATTTTAAAACTCGACGAATCTTTGATTGCAAAGTTCTGTCAACTATCCACAGAACATCGAACTGAAATAGTTCATTAAGACGACTCAATTGACATATTTTTGTTTAAAGTGTGGAGCTGCGTACAAAATTGCATTTGAACCTGACGAAACAATCTTGCCAATTGAAAGATAAATATGCCATTTGCAGGGTTGGGGGAACTATAAGTTTCTTGACCTTTTAGGTAGGATTTAAGTGAAAAAGTCCAAAATAATTGACTCATGACCCCACCCACCCAGTGATATTAAACTTTTAAGCATGCATATAACCAATAATAAAACTTTGTAATGAACTTCTTTTTTTGCAAATTGGGAAAAGGACTAATATAAAATTTAAGTTATATTCTTTTTATTATGAATAACTCTCTGCTCATGTTTTGTACAGTTTCACCAATATCATGTGTTTTTTTCTCCACATTTGGTATGAGTAAGTTGTTTTTATTTATGATATTCGTTTTATTTTGCTATTTTAGTTCAAAATAATAATCGTTGACATTTAATACATTTATATCATTAATATATTGATATATTTCCAGACGCTGAGATTACCCTGAATTTTTCTTCCATGATACATATTCCATGTAGAGTTTGCAACAGAGCCGAGTTCTTTACTGCGGAATCATGGAAAAATCACTGCCTCTCCCTTCACGCAAGTGAAATATCTGGATTATGCGATCTGTGCTGCAAAACCTTTAAAACCCAATCAGGATTGATCAATCATAACCTTCTCTACCATTCAGAAGAGTCTAAATTTTGTTGTAAAATATGCGGACGGAAATTCATCACCGAAAAGAGACTTCAATCCCACCAAGCCGTCCATTCTGATGATAAACCGTTTGTTTGTGCCTTGTGTGGCAATGGATACAAACATAAATGTGATTTGAAGAAACACGAGGCTGCCAAACACTTTGGACAATAAGTACAGAAAACAAAACATGTGTTGTTAAACATTCTAAAAAATGGAACACTTAAAGCCAATCAAAACAGTCGTAACCCTCTTGAAAATGCAAATTACTTAAACTCATTCAGAACATCTCAACCAGCTTAGTAATTATAATGCCCTAGCTTGAATAGAAGATAATGGGATGGGAATAGGTGTACGCGACCAAACCTACAATATTAACGACAATTTTAAAAAAAAACACAACGGAAAACAGCCAGCAGCCTTCAATGTGCCCAAGGTTGCTGTTTTGCAATTGGCCCTGGATTGAAAATAAACCTACATATGATTCAAACCCAATCCTAAAGTGCCAACGAAAGACCCTCTTCTTGACAAAAATCAAATAACATAAATTCGACGAATACATACATCAGATTTGATAAAGACTCCTGGCTTAGTATAGGCACATTTAAAATGTGGTGGGGTTAAACTAGTTTTTGTCTCGCCTGCGAAGTAGATTGGGACATACGTGTTACTTTACCAGCGGCGACGGCGGTGGCGTTAATTTTGTGGGTAAGGTTTTATGAGAACCTCCATATCTCAAGAACTAGATGTCCTAGGTTGATAAAACTTGGTATGCATATGCCCCGGTAATAGCTTAGCACAGTTGCATCCTCATCTTTTGACCTTGACCTTGATTTTCCGGTTGAGTGATTTTGACAATTTTCAATACATATAACGAATGAAGGTTTTTCGAGTACCTCCATATCTCAAGAACTATAAATCCTAAGTTAATGAACCTTGGTATGCATATGCCCCAGTAGTAGCTTAGCACATCTTTTGACCTTGACCTTGATTTTCCGGTTGATTGACTTTGACAATTTTCAATACAGAAATAAGCAATGGTAAAGTTTTGCGAGCACATCCATATCTCAAGAACTATAGGTCCTAGATTGATGAAACTTGGTATGCATATGCCCTAGTAGTAGCTTAGCAAAGTTGCGCCCCCATCTTTTGACCTTTACCTTGATTTTTCGGTTGAGTGACATTGACAATTTTCAATACATATACATGTAATAGCAATGTTAAGGTTTTGCAAACACCTCCATATTTCAAGAACTAAAAGTCCTAGGTTGATGAAACTTGGTATGCATATGCCCCAGTAGTAGCTTAGCACATCGTTTGACCTTGACTTGATTTTCCGGTTGCGTGACGTTGACAATTTTTAATACAGAAATAAGCAATAGTAAAGTTTTGCGAGCACATCCATATCTCAAGAACTATAAGTCCTAGAATGATGAAAATTGGTATGCATATGCCCTAGTAGTAGCTTAGTAAAGTTGCGCCCCCATCTTTTGACCTTTACCTTGATTTTCTGGTTGAGTGACATTGACAATTTTCAATACATATAATAGCAATGTTAAGGTTTTGCAAACACCTCCATATTTCAAGAACTAAAAGTCCTAGGTTGATGAAACTTGGTATGCATATGTTCCAGTAGAAGCTTAGCACAGTTGCATTCCCATCTTTTGACTTTGACTTGATTTTCTGGTTCAGTGACTTTGATTATTTTTATTGCATATATTAGCAATGTTTAAGTTTATAAACACCTTTTGATCTCAGACATTGAAAATTCTTATAAATTCAAAATATAGTGTAAGTAAAAAAGAATTATTGTTTCTGGTGGTGCTGGCAGGCGAGACATACTTTAGTGGTAATAAATAGAGTGAATAATCTACTTTTTACTTTCTACCTTTGTTTAACGCAAGATCTGCATACTAGGTTATTCTTTCCAACATTAAAAAGAATATTTATAATTTCTATTGGAAGTGCAGTGACAATTTCAAATAACGTGCTTATTTTCGGAGTTTAATCAACCGGGTGGACACACGGCTAATTCTTATTTTTTCGTTTAGAGTATACCCTAGGGCTACTTTTTTGCCTGGTCGTAAAGGTTTCCCGTGGTGCAATTTTTTTTTATTGGCGATAAATGAAGACCTCTTTATTTTTTGATATTTTTTGCTTCAAACTTTGTTCAATCAGAAATTGTAGACAGCACTTTTTTTTCGTAAAACTTTTATTGAATTATAGAAATGAATATGTAAGGAAGATAAACTTAAATTTTCAAGTAAATCCATCCACGGGTTTAAAAGATATAAAAGTTTTTAGAATATGCTTAGATTTTCCGTAGTTTTGACGCATTCCGTTTACGATATTTAGCGAAAACATGCGTGTAAAATATATATTTTGCTGTTTCTATGTTGTCTTTAATCAATCAAAAAGGATAAATATATTTTGTGCTTTTTACTCTCAATCACTTTTTCCTAATTCATAAAATTCATTTCGTGGTTAAATGAAATCTAAAACTCTAATTTACGGAAACATCCCATACCATCACCGATACGATTTCAAACTTACAATTTTGTTTATATTTCAGATATGTACTCTTACAAATGTGTTGATAAATAAAAGTGTTAAATTTGCATTTTGGTAGTTGGAAATGGTTTAGAAGGGTATTAGATTTTTGAATAGTTGGTTCTGAATCATTTTTGTTATTGTTTGTTTCATCTTAAGTGGAAATTTAGGACTTTTTAGTTGTTATTAATTGGTGCAACCAAATACCGAACATGTCACAGTTGGTTGGAAGTCCCTTAAAGTTGGAGGTTAAGCGGAGTCGTTTAATGATATGTTGGGACAGATGTGTTATTTGTCAAAAATATGTAGAAGAAAAACTTACTTCTTGTTCGGAAAAAGGTAAAGGTACTCTGTTTCATGCCGTAAATGTTAGACAGGATGATGTATACCGCAGACTTTATGACGAAGTTTCATCTTTGGATGAAATATCAGTTGATCGCATCCGCTATCACAAATCTTGCTATAGATCATATACTAGCAAAGTTAACCTTGCTCGGTATCATCCGGAAAATGCAGTGGCCGATGAGGGTAAACAAAACATTGTATCATCGCAACATGCTCGGACCAGATCCTATTGTAGTATTCCTATAGAGTGGTCAGTATGCATCTTTTGTAAGAAACAGTCATACAAGAAAGACAGAAAATTGAAAAAGGTAGAATCCAAAGAAAGAGTTGACAGTTTACTTGAGGCAGCGAGAAAGAAATTGGATTTTGACATGGAACATATACTTTCAAATGCAGGTTTTATTGACAAAGCATTATACCATTCCTCGTGCATAACAATTTATCTACTAAAAAAGGAAAAAACTTCTGTTGAAAGTAAAGATGATAATGAACATGATGTCGCTTTTCAGCATCTCATTTCGACAATTCACGATGATCTGATAATAAGGAAAAAGGCATTTTCAATGAACATGTTGCTCGAAAGATTTTGTAAGTTTCTGTCTCCTGAATTAGCTTCTAAGTATACAAGCCAGAAGTTGCAGAGACGCATTGAAAATTATTACGGAGACCAAATTGTTATTCAAACTGATAATGGTCAAGGTAAGACAAATATGTTGTTTAGCAGTTCAATTACTGTTGCCGAGGCGATTAAAGCAGCACGGCATTTAAAAGAAGAACTGCGAATGGCAGAGTTAGAGTCAAGCTTTGTAGATGCACAGGATTTGGAAGAAGATCAGATTCTCCACAAGGCCGCATTAATTTTGCGCAGTCAACTCAATGAGGTAAATCTTACCGATGATTACTTTCCATCTCCATGTGAGATTTCCTTTGAAGAATCGCTTAAATCCATCTCAGCTTCATTGGTAGTCTTCCTTTCTGGAATTTTGAGTGACCAGTTTCTACATAAGGAGCACCAATTCAGTGACCTTTCTCTCGAAAAGAAACGCAAGTGTGTTGCCATTGCAGAATGTCTTCTGTCATTGTGTAAAAGACGATCCACCCCATTTACTCTTGGTCTAGCATTACAATTACATCATGATTATGGTTCCAAACAGCTAATAGAAACTATCAATGCTCATGGTTTTTGTGCATCTTACTCAGAGGTTCGTACCTTTCTGACCAGTGCAGCTAACCATGAAATAGAGAAAAATCGAGATGGTTCTTATGTACCCAGTGGTATCATTCCTCTTCCATCTGGGGGTGCTTTTATCCATGAAGGTGCTGACAATGTAGATTTGAACGCAGAGACCATCGACGGCAAGAACACATTTCATTCAATGGCCAGAGCCGTCTTTCAGATTCGTACTGTTAGTGAAAATGGGGAATCGGATCTTCCATCATATAACGAAAAGGTCCAGCGTGGCCTTCAAAGATCTCTTGTTCTAGACGAAGATTCATCAAAAATGTTAGACTGTCTCCCGTTCCAAAAACCAAAAGAAAGATGTGGACCTCGACGTTATACCGGTGCCTTCGAACAAGTACAGTCGTGTGGAAAGAACGCTATCAATGGTCCTGATGTTCCATGGGTTTTACTTCGTATGTTTAGCAGAGGCTTTGTTCAGGAAATACCTATCACAGTACCAATTGCAAAACAAATTATACCATTTTGGACTGGATTTAACAAGCATTTTTCTGAACTAAGCAAATCATACGCCTTTGTTTCATATGCACCTGTAATAGACGCCAAGCCCAGTGATATGGCAACTGTATATACTGCTATGATAAAATGTCTTGAAATGTCTAAACGAATGGGACAAAACAAATCCGTTCAAACATTTGATCAACAGCTTTATGCAGTTGCAAAACAAGTCAAATGGGCTATGCCTGACACATTCACAGACCATGAACTGCGATTAGGTGGATTTCACACCCTTTCATGTTTTATGTCAGCTATCGGTAAAATTTGGACATCAGCTGGACTCCGTGATTTACTTGTAGACTCGGGTGTCTATGCTGGTTGTACCGTCGATCAGATGTTGCAAGGTAAACAATTCAATCGCGCTGTTAGAGGATTCACTCTTGTCTATGAAGTACTGATGGCCACATTCCTGGAATCCTTTCTTGTTTGGTGTAAGACTGAAGATCGTCTCCATCAAGTTTGTTCTACGTTTTGGGATAGTTTGGTAGATGTACATTATTCATGGTCAACTTCAACCAAAGTAGACAAGGTTAAAGATTACATTCAGTTGTTTTTTCGTGATCTTGGTCCTTTGATACACGAGTTTTGTGAGTATGGTTGTCAGATTTCACCAACGTTCAAGTTTTGGGAAATGTTTCTCAGAGCAGTAGAGGTTATTCTTGCGAATATAAGAGCAGAAAGATCAGGTGATTGGAACCTTCATTTGCAGTCAGTGTTCTCCATGTTGCCATATTTTTTTGTTGCCAATAAAACAAATTATGCCAGATGGACACCAGCTTATTTACTCGATATGCTTTCCTTACCCGAAGAGGTTAAATCTGCTTTTATGTCAGGCAGCTTTGCTATCAGACAAATTTCAGGAAAGTTTAATGGCATATGGAGTGATATGGCAACAGAGAAAACTGTGATAAAAGATAGTAAAGGAAATGGTGGCATAGTAGGTTTAACCCGACAGAAATCTGCATTGCTCCGTTGGACTATCACCAGACACATCCTTGGCCAGTTTGCCTCAGAGATGAAAAAAAGGTCAGGTATAAACACCGAAAATGATGTTGATCATGAAGAAAATCGACCAACAGCTATGACACGAGATGAAGAGCACGCTTCCACTCTCATTGACCATATCAAAACCAGTATGACGAATCCATTTGATTTAGATAATCCTCCTAAATCTTTGGTCAATATTTCAACTGGTTTGGTAGCCACAAAGGAAGTACAACAATCACTAGTGAAGTGTCTTGATCAAGGAAATCAGATGGTCAAAACATTTGTCGATGGAAGTTTTGATGACAAAGGATGTCGAGATATTTATGCGCCTATAAGTAGATCATCACTAAAGACATTCGAAGATATGAACAAGGCTTGTAACCTTAAATGTCGATCAGGAGAAATGATAAAGGCGCATATTAATCCCGAGCTTGTTTTTTCGGCGAGCTCTTTCTTTGTCGACTCTTCGTGAAGATGTCACAATTGAAAAAGTTTTGGCATTTCCCATTGGTCCCATACCGACAGCTTTGTTTCATGACGATGGGTCCATGCGCAAATGCTGCAAGTCTGACTTCATTCATGCCCTTGAAAACGATGTTTGTTCTGCCTTTTCCTTGCGACAATGGAGTTCAAATAGTTCTGTTTTGATCAGGGATGGCATGGCAGTTGTCCAGAGTTTTGATGTGAAAAGGCTTGACACATTTGCTGACTTGGCCAGACACTATTTTAGTTCGGCAATATCAAATTTCTCGGGTGGTTTATATAGTTGTTTGATGGATGTTTTTGATAGATATGACACAACGGAATCTACCAAATCAGCAGAAAGATTACGACGTTCTTCTTGTGGTGGACAGAAAGTGTATAATATTACAGAAAGCACAAAGATTCCCGAATGGAGAAAGTTTTTGGGATCATCCAAAAATAAACAAAACCTGATCGAATATTTAGGCGACTATGCCTTAAATCACTTCCATGAATTTGGATTCCAAAATGAACAGGAATTTATATTGGCAGGAGCATTTGGAAACCCAGAAATTGTCAAAGTGTTTGGATCAGGGTCTGTTGCTGATGTAGTGGATCTATTTAGCACACAAGAAGAGGCAGATACAAGGATTATTTTGCATTCAATATTTGCTGATAGAAACTTCACACAAAATGGTGAACCAGGTAGGATTGTTGTGAAATCTCCAGATACCGATGTTTTATTGTGCATTAGCTTTTTTCACCAGTTTCAAAGCACGAGTGAAATGTGGTTTCAAACAGGAAGTATCTCATCAGTAAAAGATGGAAGGCGTTTCATTCCAGTCCACGATTTATGCGAATCTATTGGTCCAGTTCTTTGTCATATATTGCCTGCTGCCCATGCACTGACAGGTTGTGACACCACCTCGTCCTTATTTGGTATTGGCAAGAAGTCGGTTTTGAAGGCTTTGAAATCAAATTCTGCTAGATATGAAACACTGAGAAACCTTTCAAACACAGATTCCGAAGTAGTAGTTGCTGCAGGAAGAATTCTTATTGCAGATCTTTATGATTCAAAAGGTAAGAATTCTCCGACTCACTCAGACTTGAATAAGCTGAGGGTAAAGTTGGCCTCAACCAAAGACATAAGCTTAGTACGTCTCCCCCCCTTCAGAAGCAGCATTCAAACAACATATGCTTCGGGTTTCATTGCAGACTTATACATGGATGAATTCAGGTGTTTCAAAGCCTCCACCACGATCACCGTTAGAATATGGCTGGCAACGTTTAAATGGAATTTTACAGCCAGTATTCTTTGAGGGACAAATGACATCAGACTTTTTGAAAGATCTGATATGTACTTGCAGGGGGAAAAATATTTGCAGTCAATCATGTGTTTGTTTTGAACAGAATCTTGGATGTACTAGTGTTTGTGTATGTCAGGGCAACGAAGACTGCAAAAATGTCAACACTCTAAGGGCTGACTCAGTTGAATCGGACGAATGAGAAATGTAAAGTGCAAAGTTGAACAATATGACCTCAGTTAAACACTATTAAGTGTTTTTTTATCTTTTAACTTTTTGTGATTTGATGTTTTTAAAATGTATTTTGTTTGTTTGTTTTTGTTATGCGACTGCATTTGGCTTTTGTTAATATTCATCTTGTTATTTTGTCTTTATTAGTTTTACCCTCTTCCTTTTTGTGTTAGTCGTTTTAGAAGAAAGGACATAGTTTATCAGGATTTTATTTTTGATAATGTTTTTTATAAAGGTCGAACTGGCTGCCAGGTTCATAGCAAAATATTCTATGTGCTGGTGTTTTAATGCACAATGCACGTCCTCTTTTGTATGTATTTGGAACTGTTTAAAATGTATTTTTGGGGGTTTGGGGCGACTGTTTATGTAAAGATGAAATGGTGAATATTTTTGAGACCGAACAATTAAAGCAAATTTTGGGTTTTAAGCAGACTTGGGCCAAACAAAAATACTTTTGAGTCTTAAGTCAAATATGGCATTTCTTTGAAAGGGAAGGGGTGTTTAACATGGCTTCACTAAACCAAATTAGTTCCTATTGAGATGGAAACTTCCCAAAAAATATCTTACAACTGATTTCTTTCCAAATTAGTGACTATCTTTTACAAAATCATTCTATTTAGCAAGCACTTCCGGTTTTATTTTATAATATAGGAAAATACACCTAAGGCAAAAAAAGGGGAAATAATCTAGGGTACAAAAGAGTTATCGCCCTTGTTATTTTTGATTATTATCTTGAATATAGCAATAATCAATTTACAACAAAAAAATAAACAAAAGAACTTATAGTATTTAAAATATTTTTGTAAAAAGTCGAGATTCCGAAAAATTGGATATTGCAAATATGACCTTTGACCTTGATTTTTATCATTTTTGCACCACTTGTAATCTTTACGACCAGGCAAACCAAAAGGCCCATTTATTCATCTTTCTAATGAGCCCAAATTTAGCCGTGTGTCAGGGTGGTTGATTAAAATTTAAAATTTATATCCTAAGTCACTGCACTATGGGAACAGTGAAACTTTATAATTTTGAACAAAATGACTACAAAGTTGACTTACATGTATCTCATTTTGTGAAAATTTATTGAAACATTTTTCATTGGTCCCAGGAAGCATCAACCAAGAGTCTTCAGATTTTTATCCAAGCAACCGGTAGAACTCTAAACCAAGTAAATTTCATCTGAAATTGCTTAATTATTGTAGTAAGGGAGCAACCATTTGATTTTTAGGGGGGGGGGGGCTATGGATATTTTCTTCGTCCTGCCTTTTTATTTTCGAAAATAATAGAGCCTGAATTTTTTTTTCAAAGCAACCAGTATAATTTTTTTTGGCCAAAAATACCATCCTGCCTTTTTATTTCTGGATTTTTGCCATCCTGCCTTTTTATTTCAAAAATATTCCCCCCATAAATATCAAATTGTCGGTGAAGATATTTTTTATAACTTTCAGTATTAAGAAAAATAGCAAATAAACAATAACCGCGACTTTTGAATATCTCAAGTCTACATGTGTATTTTCTAAGCCCTACATTGGGTCAGCTTTTGTATAATTCTACCTATACGGTATCTTCCGGAAAAAAAGTATGACGATTTCAAGTTTTTATTACTGCTATATAATATTTTATATTCTTGTACAATGACATCTTCCATCTACACAGTGAGGGTTTCCATGGTCACAGTGGCATTGTGATTGTGTGGTACATGCTAAAAAGAGAAAACATTAAAAAATCACAACGTCAGCAATTGAAGCGGCAAGTGTATTGCCCTTAGTATAAGCAATATAAAAAAAAATGGGAATAAAAGTTAAGAAGCAGTGGTAACCAATGGGACACCAGAATGTCGAATTCCGAAATGGCAGACAATGCAAGCAAACACGAACAAGGACAGGACGAAAAAACCGACATCATATAAAACACAGAAACACAAAACTACTGAATATCAGTCAACAACGCGAACTCTAGTCGTAATGAGAGCGCTCCGAAAGAGTAAGCGGTTCCTGCCAGCACACCTGACGCGCTGCAAATGTCCAATTCAGTGTGTCAAATCCGGTAAAGGAAGACAACAAAACCCCATAATAAACCAACATCTGCACTCATCTTAGATAAATAACATTATTTAAAACACGGACAACATGACGGATACACACATTTCTTAAACTTGTAAAATTTGTCTTGACCTAATAACATGAAACCGTAATTTTCAGAATAATTTTAACATGAACTTAAAGGTATATCGTTTTTCTCGCGTAACCCATTGATGCGAAATTATTGATAGTCATAAACCTTTAATTTTTTTCGGCCTATCGTCTGACAAATAAAAAAAAATATTTCATTGTATTGAAAAAAAAAAAAAAAAAAAAAAAAAAAAACACAACAGAAAATAATGGGATGTGGAATAAATGTACGCAACACAGTCAATACTAGTAACGCTTGGAGATCCAAATGTACTACTAAACATATTTCTATGTATCGCTACTGATTTGTTATTTCGTATCATGATTTCCCTATTAGAACGTCACAGAATACTAACATAGGATTATACTGCTTTTCGGTTGTTATATTTAGAACGGTTTTGATTAATTATACCACCGCTTCGAAAAAGAGGGGGTATTCTGGTTAATCTCTGTCCGTCCGTCCTTCCGCCTGTCCGTCCGTCCGCAACATAACATTCGTCACAGTTTTCTTAGAAACTTAATATCACAGTGACTTGAAATTTGACATATGAGTTCAGTGTGATGTTTTTTTATTGCGATAACCTAAATTATGTCGGATATCTACTTCCTGTTTACCGACTTAATCAATTTTAAACATCACTAGCCAATAGCTGAAATTTTAGTAACATTTTTCTCAGCAACTATATATCACAGTGACTTGAAATTTGGTACATGTATATGAGTTCAGTATGAGATCATTAATCGCAATTACCGAAATAAGGTCTGTCGGATATATTCTTCCTGTTTACTGACTTAGTCGATTTTCAACTAACTAGTCAGTTGATGAACATCAGCAACTACGTATCACAGTGACTTTAAAAGTTGGAATATGAGCTCAGTATGAGGTCCTTTATCGCGAGTACCGAAATAAGGTCTGTCGGATAACTGCTTCCTATTTACCGACTTTTTAAATCAATTTTTAAAGTCAATTTTCAATAATGATTTTCATTTGTTTTTTTGTGTATGTCGACATTAGCAATAATCAGCGTAGCTTAACATTTTTTAAAGTGTTGAAATCTTTAGGTTATGAAAATCAAACTTACTATTTCCGGTAGCTCTTACGCATGTGCACTCATGATTGACACATCTGACACTGTAGGCATTGTCGGAGCATGATGTTGTGTGGCAATCACTATCTCTTCCACATCTTTCACTGAGGACAACTGAAATAGAAAATAATGAGATGTGGAATAAGTGTACGCGACACAGCTGACATAACAAGAGACAATTTAGAAAACTGACCACAATGGAAAACCGCCAGCAAACTTCAACGACGCCAGTAGGCGCTGCTCGCCGTTCTGCAATTGGCCCATGGTCTAAATAAAATGCATATAATTCAAAACCAGTCCTGAAATAATCAAAGTTAGACCCCCCTTCTTAAACAGGGAACAGAAAACATAAAAAAGACAAGTACAAACAAAAGATTTGTCAAAGATTCCTGAAAGTTTACATCAGGCATAATTTGTCTTTATTCATCATATTTTACAATAAAATAACTTGATTTCTTATATTATCTTATCTTATCAAACAGGCAAATATGACAATCAAGCGATCGACCTGGGATAGATTGCAAAATATCTAAACATAAAGGGATATGGAGTTTTTATGCATACATATATAAAAAAAAGCTCACAAGTGCGGGGAAAGATGCATGCAAATCTAATAAAGACGTCATGTTTTCCAGAGTCTTTTTTGAAAATTCAAAGTATAAAAGTGGTTTCAAAAGAACGATTAATAAAGTGATGCTTTGTATGCTTATCCCAATGAGTCACCTCTCATCAGGGGCATCTGAATCAAAACAAAGAAAGGTCGAACACAGAAAAGATGAAAAAAACTCCTACACCAAAATTTTCAAACATGGAAGCCGAATCGAGCACCAAAGATATCGACCATGTGCATAAGAAGTAACAAAAATGGTGTTATCAACAATATTGAATTAAAACAACCGGAAAATTTCAATAAACACATTAGTTCATTCGCGTCAGACAGGTTTGACGATCGGGCATGTGATTACATTCGGCGTTCTCTGGTCCACAAGCAGTGGTTATCGACCCATTGATGTCAAAATACAATACCAAAACGGATATGAAAACTGTTACTTTGGTTATGCTGTATATCGATATTTCAAGGAGTAACTTTTCATCAGCTGCATTTGAATCAAAACATTGGAAGGTCAAAACCTAAAAGTATTGAATGAAAAGAACTCAAAACCAAAATGTTCGAACAGGGAAGCCAAATCTAGCACCGAGGATATCGACCATGTGCAGTTCAAAGAAAGAAACCTTGCGTTTTCAGCAATTCAGAATTAAACAATCGGGAATTTCAATAAAAAAAAATAATAGAAATTTAATGGTAATATCGTGTCAAACAAGTCTGACGACCAGGCTTGTGAAGTTAGGATATTTAAGAATAGTTTCATTAATAATAACCATCTAACATGACTTCGTGATGTACATTCAAACAAAAAGTGGATTTCATCTTCAACTGTCTGGTTACATAATTTACATGTTCTCTGAAAATAAAATATTCTTACATCTACCAGTTTCAACTTTAAATTATGAGTCTAAATTTTATTAGCAATCTCTTCTGTTCTATAGTCCCCCCAATCTAAATTAGGTTCATACTCATAATTATCCTGAAAACTTATATAAGTTCTTAAAGTACAATGTAATAATAAATAAAAAATCATAAAATTTTTTAACAGTCTTTTTAAGCTTTAAAAATATAAATTGTTAATATAAACTTTTATTAAAGCTACAAAAAATCCATTAAACAGTGGGATTTTTGCAGAATTTAACAAAAAAATATCTTAAACAATCGTTTGCTTCCCGAGTTGTATTATGCAAACTAGATGCATTCGACCCAGGTTTAAACTCACTCGGAAGTGCCCGCTCAGGCTCATCAAAAAATATTTTAGGAAATGGATGTAAACAAATGTGGTCTGAAAAGGTATGTCCTGCATATGGCATTTTTTGCTTACCCTGTTCCCCTTTAAAATGATACCAATAACAAGAGAAAGTGCATGGTTAAGAAATTCCCCAATGACATTGAATTAATCGAGTTTTCAATTAAATAGGCCCGGTTTATATATAGCACGATAAAAGGAAAACAGTTACGAGTGTGTTGTTATTATTTACACGTTAAACATTTCCATAGACCTGTATATTAAATATACAGGTCTATGGTATTTCTTAATAGCAGAAAGGTTTTACTTGTCAAATAAAGAAGAAATATGAAATTATATTAAATCCAGGGCTTCACATGCTCTTACTTCAAAATACATTTTTGTTTGTTTTGATATGTTCGGTAAAAATCGGAATGTTGTTCACGAAAGTAAATAAGTGGCCATTGGTATCAAACTTCTTTCAAAAATCAGCTAAATTTCTAGCCGGTACACGCACATTATTAAACTTTTCGTCTTCATAAAAGCGCGAAAACTCTAATTTTATGATTATGCAACAGTTAAGTGATTATTTTTACATTGCAATTTTTTTTTCCAAAAACTGCTTTATTATTACTTTAATTGATTCCCCCAATTTCCAGATTTGTTATCATTGAACAGTTCCATATTTTCTGATATTTGTAAATAATTACTTATGAGATATCATGTCTCTTTAAAACACGTGTTGACTTCCCCACTATACTTTTAATATCAATGTTAAAATAACTCAAAATTTCATTTACACTTTTGAACCAGTATGTTTTATTATCAAAGTGAAGATTTTTCGACTAAATATATGCATCACAGATGAGACTATTACAGTCAGCATTTGTTAGCGAGCTAAAAATTTAATCATGTCAAAGACTAAAAAAGTGGCTGTCTACAAAGCCCCCCATCCCTAACGGCAATATAAGTTGCCCTGCGGGTACATTCTAATACAAATTTGGCATGTATGGCACTGAACTTTCTCCCATTGTGTTTTAGGGCCCTGTAAAAACACAAAATGAAATAGTGTAATGCGAGAAATTTGATGCATTTTTTTAAAAAACTTTGCAGATCTAAATATCAGGGACGGTTCTGCAATTTTAAGAAAATAAACAAAAAAGATATGCGTTACATTCACGAGTCTACATTACTATAACCGGACCCAAAAATCGCAATGGAAGAGGGAGGTTGGGCGCGCCTTAAAACCTGGTTTAACCCACCATTTCTTTTGAAATGCCTGTACCTAGTCAGGACCATTGCAGTCTTCAATTTTCCGGTATGTATTCCTTGTTTTGTTTCGTCTTATGGACATTTGAGATTGATTTTCCAAGTTCTGTAATTTTGTTTTTACCTTTATTCATGACTTAATCTTTAATCTGTAGGTTATTCCTGCGAACAAAGATTTCTCAAATTTTGATAACCATCAGTTAACCTTTGAAGTATACACAAATGATTCTGATCTATATCTGTTGCGAGTAATACCCGAAATTTTCAGAATTTTAATGCAAAGGGACTATTGTGGATGAATACATAGATATTTATTTCACATAGTGCTTCTCATTTCTGGACAAAAATCATACAGTGAGATGAACTATTCAGGCAACCCATTGATTTCGCCTCCCTCATATCTTATTCTTTTGCCAAGTCAAAGGTCTTTTAAATAATATAGGTGTAACTACTTTCGACATTAAGCGAGGAATTCCGTTCAAATCCGGTGCTAAGGACCGTGAGTGAGTAAGTTGGTATTTGACACCCGTGCATCGCTATAAAGGTTATTTACAGGCGATGAGCATGAAAGGATAATAAAATGAACATGAAATGATGATGATCAGTCACAAACATTCACAGTGTCATTTTAGCTTTGCACTATGTTTTTATTTGGATGAAAAACAGCAGTACAATCGATGTTCTCCAGCTCATGTGTTTTGCTATGTTAAAATTGACTTGCTAGCTTGAAGATAAATTGAGTTACGTTACATCAAGAATGCTGAAATATTTTTTTTCAATCATTGATTTGATAAATAAAATTTTTCTTACCGGCAAATAGGGCAACACAGACAATCAAAACCTTCATTGTATAATAAGTGTTCGTAAGATAATTCTCTAGTGATAAGAAATCGAATCAGATTTATATACTGCATTGCATGGGAATGGAACATTTGGAAGTTACACGAATCCAAAGAAAATGTGACACATTGCACTGGTTATCTCAATTTTCATGCGCTGTGAAATTCTATTATAAGAAAATCTTAGTCATGAGAGTAATTCACATTTTTCAAAAAGAGAGAACAAAGAGCTTAGTATGAACATATCCGCTCTAAATTCAAGTTTCAATAGTTGCTTTTTTGTGTGTGAAGGGTTTGATACTTCATATTTGCTATTTTTCCTTATGATAAGTGATAGAATAAAATGAGATCTAAGTGAATCTGGTTACATTATTTTGTTTCCCAATAAGAGATTTTAATTTGGATGGTTATCTAACTACACAATTAGTTAAGACGTGTTCTCGGACTAACATTTTTTTTGGACATTTAGGACAAATTTTGTTCTTTGAAAATACTTTCCAAATTATTGATAAATTCAATTGCTTTCTACATAGTCTATAAACCTTCTTAATAATTTTATCCAAAAAAAAATTCACAATGTTTGGCTTAGTGTTGTTTTGAAAAGTCTGAAAGTGACTGTATACCTGTTAAAAAAGATATTCTAAAGGCATATTGTCTACGAAAGTATTTTTTTTCGTCCCAAATTTTTGTGTCATGCAGACCGAAATGTAGTAAAAGTTATTTGATACACATTTATTTCCAAATTAGCCTTAAACTTGTTTTTGTTGTTGCTCAAAATGATGTGACCATGTTGTTTGATTATTTGTATACCATCGTGACGACAGATGCAGTTTAGTGGTTTCAATATGGTCATCAATCGGGATCTCGGATGTTTTGTTCCCTAAAACTTTGATGATGACAAATTACACAAATTCAATTTCACCCCTAGTAAGTTGGATTCATGACGATCAGGAAAGTCCAGTGAAGGATTCACGTAAAGTTGTATTTGGTAAGAGGATTCAGTTTTGTCGGGTAATAGAAAAAAGTAAACAACTTTGTTTTGTTGCAAAATTAATGCCTTTCGAATAGTAATTGATTTTTTAATTTTGACACTTTATTTGTTACACATATAACTAAAAAGTCGTAAAAGTATATATCAAACTGTTGTGAAATAAAGATATAATTCACGAAAATAATGTACAGGACGAAAACTATTTCATCAAATAGATGTGTTTTTATTTGCATAAAGTGTCTTTATTTTTCACCAAAGCAAGAATATCATATGTACTAAAAACTATGTACTATCGAAAACAATATGTATACCTTGAAAAGGAGATATAAAAATTGGTGGATAATGATCTGGTAATAAGAGGATTATGTTTTGGTAATGTGTGGAGTTCGGTTTAGTTTCGTTAAAAAAATGAATTCATAGACGATATTGAGATGTGGAATAAGTGTACGCGACACAACAAACATAAACAAACATCAATTCAAAAAAATCACAACGGAAAACAGCAAGCTCTTCAACATGACCATAGGTCACTTCTTACCGTCTTGCATTGGCCCAAGATTTATAATACAATACAAAAGTTTCAAAACCAATCCCTAAATTATAAACGAAAGACCCAATTCTTGACATAAAACAGTTAACACAGAATGACAAGGACAAACAAAGGCTTTGGCAAAGTTTCCTGGCTTAGGACAGGCACATATAAAATGTGGAGGGGTTAAACTAGTTTTTTGGATCCTTCCCCCTATTGATAAGCTTGCACAAAGCATACATATAAAACACACTGTAAAACTCAATCGACAAAAGTTCAATTCAACAAGAGAGAACCTAAGACAAAATACTGTACGAAAACAACAAGACAAGGAGGAACTCTCTTGAGAACACTCGAAGTTACTGACAACTAGCTAAGAAACATTTATCGTTTGATGTAAAAGAATCAAATACATCAGTTCTAAATCCGACACCCCACGTCAAAACAATGAATGATTTAGAGTTGTATCACCACACAGAACCGACATACTTGTTCGCTGTGGTGCTTATAAATAATACAGTGGATACAAAGTGAAAATTTAACGTTTTAAAGTTACTAATAAGCTATCAATATTTCTGCCAAAACATACCAAATGCAAAGATTTTACTAAAACATTGAATTCGTATCCTTTTTTCAAAAGGTTTTTAAGCCAGTTTTTAATTTCCATAAGGTTGTTTTTGATTTTTTTTGCTTTATAAACTACATTGCTATAAATATTCCTTTAACAATCAGAAATCTACGTGTACAATCAAATTTTTCGATGAGATGTCCATATTTATGTGCAAATTTTGTAAAAGATTTGACTAATTTGTGGTAACGGTAACCTTGTTTTAGCAATTTTTCTGTAATAAAACGTTTTTATCATTAAAATCAGACACATCACTGCAAATGCGAGCATACCTGACTAATTGTGAATTGTATACCCCGTAAGCTGGAGTTAATGGTACGTCTCCTTCAAGAAACGGAAAATTACTTATTGGGAATGAAAAGTCATCCCGTTTATCATATACTTTAGTGTGTAATCTACCATTGATAATGCTTAAGTCCAAATCTAGAAATGGACATCTACTGTCGGTCGAGTTTGCTTTATTTAGGGTTAATTCTTTAGGATATATATCATTTATTAAATTTGAGAATGTGGGGTTGTTTAGAGCAAGTATGTCATCTAAGTACCTATATGTATTGTTAAAAGTTTCGATAAGGTGGTTTTTGTTCGGGTCTTTTTGTAGCTTGGCCATAAACTGTGATTCGTAACAATATAAAAAAAGATCAGCTATGAGTGGAGCACAATTGGTTCCCATTGGAATACCAATGACTTGGCGATATATTTGTTTACCGAACCGGATGTAAATATTATCTAAAAGAAAGTTTAATGCAGTAATAACTTCTATGTCGGTCCAAATAACATAACCTTTGTGGGTTTCGTTACTAAAAAACGATTTACTAAATACTTGTGACACTTTAGAACAGATGTAGTCACTTTTAGATTTGTCAAAGCACCATTTAATTAAATATTCAAATTTCTTATTGATAAGATTGTGAGGTAGATTAGTATATAAAGTGGAAAAGTCATAGGTGTCTACGGATTGAAAAGTATTTTCAAATGCCCGAAGATTGTCTAAAACATCAAGAGAATTTTTAACATTCCAAAAATGATTTATTCCACTATTTTCGAAAATTTTATCACAGTATCGGATGATAAATTCTTTCATTGTAGTTAAAGCAAGAGACAAGACTTAAGAAATATTGGTTAAGGAACATTTACTTGATGCAGAGATAAAACGGGATTTATATGGGTTCATATATATAAATATCTGATCTGTGTGCAAACGCGGTTTTATAAAAGAAAATGTGGTTTTATTCGACGAATGTCGACAAATCACCACATCATGCACATATAAAAACGATAAGAATCAACTTAATGTAAGGTAACAAAAAATGAATAATACTAGGCCAATCAAAGACTCCTTAAAAATGAAAGTTTATCACTATTATGCGTATTGATTGCCTTGAAAATCAAGTATCTTTTAAATTTTTGTAAACTTGAAATCGTTTAATCGTCAAACGTCTTCTTTTGTTTGTTCAAATGAAACACCAGAAAAACACGCACCATCGGGATCTAATAAAGTAGTTGATTCTACATGAGCGCTTTTAACGGTTTATCGGTTGCCCTTGATGTGCTGGTCAACTCGTCCAATTGAAAGAAAGTTGGTTTTGAAATAATAATATTTTGTGTTTCAAGTAAACCAGTTTTTGTGCAAAAGCTTCCGTATAATTGAAAGAAACCCAAAGCTACTACTGAAGCATATGCATACAAAGTTCCATCAACCAAGCACTTATATGCTACTTGAGACTCATAAAACTTTAACATTTGTAACATTGAGAGTTATTGCCGCCGCTATCGTCGCCGCAGCCGCTGGTAGAGTAATAAGCTCTGGTTCGCAAGCACGAAAAAAATACAGAAAAATATCCCGTTTTATTAAACCAGTTTTAACGAAATACATTAATGAAATATTTATTTTGTCTGTATGCAAGAATATGAGGGAGATCCACAATTGATGCACAATATTTCCCTAACAACAACTCAAAATGAGAAAGAGAGAAAACATGTTAATGGCCCGGAATAAATAATAAATATATTAAGAATCATATGTGGGGTCAAAAGGTCACCAGGCAATAGAACGTTGCCGGGCAATAGAATACCGGTACTTTGTATTTTTGATTTTTATGACCCGCGACCACATATGTGGATCGGCCATATAGTTTTACCCTTGTTCGTCCGTACGTACGTACATCCGTAACACTTTGGTTAAGTTCCATTTCTCGGATACTAGATGTTTGAGATTAATGATGTTTCACCACTAGATTGGTCTTGGGTAGGTCTACACCACCCACTAGAAATAAGGTCACTGTGACCTATATTTTACGCATGAATTACTTTGGTTAAGTTCTTGGTGAAGTTCCATTACTCGGATACTAGATGTTGGGGGTCAATGATATTTCACCACTAAATGGGTCATGGGTAGGAGTACACCACCCACTAGAAATAAGGTCACTGTGACCTATATTTTACGCATAAACGACTTTGGTTTAGTTCTTGGTTAAAGACCATAACCCAGGTTATACACATTAGGGGTCAATGATATTTCAAGATCGGGTGGGCCATCATGTGGCTCATAGACACATTTTCTAGTTTAATAGAATTTTCTATTTCATATTTAGTTTCAATATTACATGTATGCGGCATTCGTTGTAAAATCGGAAATAATAACCCTTTTCATATATTGTTCACCCCGACTCTTTTTTGGCCGCTTATGCACCTGCATCTCTAATCCAAGATACCGCCCCCCTCCTCATCTTAAATATTTTTAAAAGTAACTACAGACCTTAACCGACAATGATATATTATATATGAATGTGTTATGATTTATGTACATCTGAATTTGACCTATTTATCTTCAACTGTATATTTTTTTTTCTTCATCTCTGTATATTTTTGGTTTTAATGTGTACAAATTCATTAGAAAAAAACCAACAAGAAGCTCCCAGGAGCCTGCATCGCTCTCCTCGTCCTTAGGCTATAGGTGTCGCTTCTATGAGCTATAATAACCCTTTAAAGGGTCATCGTAGAACTTCCACCCACTAAAGAATATGTTTTAATTATCGGCAATACTCTTCATTCTGTAGTGCAAAACATGACAAAAACGGTATTTTTGACCTTTGAAGAGCCTCAACCCCTATAATTAAGCTCCGACCCAATTAAGCCTTTCGGGGAGTTCAATAAGCAAAAAAAGCAAGCAACAGTTTCTATATCTGCATAATTAGTTTTTGATAGGGCAAAAACATGGGAAAATATATGTTTGACATTTAAAGGGCCATAACCTCTACAGGTGTCAAAATTGAAACAAAAGTCATCTGAAATCTTTGGTCCAAATGGAGACTTTTGAAGAATTCAATGACCTGAAGGTTAAAGCAAACAACAGGTTTCCTCTATTCGCAACAGTTTTCATTCAATAGGTTTAAATTAGGATTTTAGTATGTTGTTTTTATTTACTGCAATTTTAAATCACCCAGGCTGAGTTAGAAAATTTGAAACAAATATGAAAACAAAATGATAAAAGATTAAAGTAGAAATCTTCAAGTACAAAAATATGGAATTTACGTCGGATATCTTGTGAAATTCAATGGTAAAAGACCTTTTAAACTGAATCTTTTATCTTAATAAATGACCCTAAATGAATGGCAGCAAATTTTGTCAAAAATGCAACTTCTAAATAAGTAATCTTATGCAATTCACCATACAAATGTATGATATAACCCGACAAAACAGTACTCGCAACTTACTGAAACCGAAGTCTATATATGACCAAAACTGAATCCTCTGAAAACAATATCAATCGAAAAAGGAACGAATTTAACCCACCAAATACATTTTTACGTGAATCCTTCACTGGACTTTCCTGATCGTCGTGAATCCACCTTCCTAGGGGTGAATTTGAACTATCTAAATCATCTTCATTACTCAAATAACAACTATTAGAAACAGGAAGTAGATAACCGACTGACCTGGCATGGGGAGGCACGATACGCTTATGGATAATTGTTTCTTCAGGTTGTTCCCCAGGGGAATATATGACACAAAAATGACATAAAACACACAATACGTTTTCTTAACATTCCGCGGGCAAAAAAAATCCCATTGCTAAAGTTCCTCTGGGAAACATTACAAGAAAACTCAAGTTAAACATAAAGGTTCCTTTGGGGAACACTACAAGAAATGGTAATTTAAACATTGATAAAGTTCATCTGGGGAACACTACAAGAAACGTTAATTTGAACATTGATAAAAATCCTCTAGGGAACACTACAAGAAATGGTAATTTAAACATTGCTAAAGTTCCTCTGGGGAACATTACAAGAAAACTCAAGTTAAACATAAAAGTTCCTCTGGGGAACACTACAAGAAATGGTAATTTAAACAATGATAAAGTTCATCTGGGGAACTCAAGAAAACTAAAGTTAAACATAAAGTTCCTCTGGGGAACACTACAAGAAATGGTAATTTAAACAGTGATAAAAAAGTTCCTCTGGGGAACATTACAAGAAAACTCAAGTTAAACAAGTTCCTCTTGGGAACACTACAGGAATTGAAACATTGCTAAAGTTCCTCTGGGGAACATTACTAGAAAACTCAAGTTAAACAAAGTTCCTCTGGGGAACACGACAAGAAATGAATAATGGAACTACTTTTCTCAATGTGCCTTTAAAAATATCAATGCGCTGTTCCCCCAAGGAACAAACGATACATCAACCGACTTCAGGTAAAGGCAAACAACTCTCGATCTGACGTTATCATCGTGCCTTCCTCTTCGAAACAGACCTGTTGTGGTTTGTATCCTAGCATATGTTGTTTAATATCTTTATTAAGCACAGTTATACCCCTATGATAATTAGTCATTCATTCGAGATAGAGCTTATAAGATTTGCTGAAAATAAAAGTATGTGTAAACAATAGATATTATTTTCATATTATTGGTTTACTTAAACTTCCTAATTTTTGCGAAATATTAATTTCTGTACTATATTTATGCAATAAATAATCCAATTGCAAAGCACTATTTAAAATGTTGGATTTTAAAAATTGTGTGAAAAAGTACATTTAAACTTAAATTAATTAAAGAAGAATGTCCACAAACTTATATAAGGGTGTTGGTAGGATCAAAGAAACTCTTACGAGAATAACATGAATAATGACTGAAGAAATCAACCAGTGCACTTCATTTGAGCCAATTGACATTTCAATTGCGGGAGAAAAAAAGTTTCATTTGAGCGAGTTATTTTACAGATAAAATGTTTAATGGCAAAAAGGAAGAATAAACTATGAACAGATCATAAAAATAAAATAGAATATAATGTTCCTATAATAAAGGTAATAACATTACAAAACTACCGAACTTGAATGATCAATCTCATAGTCCAGAGAAAATGTCAAAAACGAATCAGTCATACCGGAGAATTTGTGGATCGCATTGGTACTGACTTCACTGTCTTGGTACAGGCATTTCAAACAAAATGGCGGGTTAAACCAGGTCTTATGGCGCCAAACTTCCCTCTTCCATTGCGATCTTAGGATCCAGTAATGACCATTGAACACAACATAGTTGTGAGACACAAGAAGGATATTGAAAGTATAACCAAAGGAGTAAAATGAAATGACGAAAATAAGGAAATTGTAAGGTAAAATCTAAAGGCAAATTAAAACTAAAGGAAAATAGTACCCCCTTGTTTCCTCCGCATACCTTATTCAAATCAATTTGGTACCCATGTCGTGTAGTACACATTTATTTAAATGTGTCATGATATTCAATCATTCAATTTAATTACTCAATAATATTTAGGGCCCCACATCGAAGATGCGGACGCCCTATAGTTTTCACTTGGCCGTCTGTCCGTTTTTCTGTCCGTCAACAATTCTTATGAACACTAAAACTCAAAAACTATTAACACCACAGTTCTGAAATTTTGTACAGCTACTTAGTAGCATGTCATAATTTGTATATTAAAATTTCATGCAAAAATGTGAAATATTTTTGGAAAAAAACTTGATTTTTTATCGAAAATCACAGATTTTGAGAATTGGACTTTGTGAACACTAAAACTCAAAAACCGTTAAAAATACAGTTCTGAAACTTTGTACAGCTGCTAAGTAGCATGTCGTGATTTGCATATTAAAATTTCGTGCAAATCTGTAAAATATTTTTGAAAAAACTTCATTTTTTATCGAATATCACAGATTTTGAGAATTGGACTTTGAGAACGCTAAAACTCAAAGGCTATTAACAAAACAGCTCTGAGGTTTCATACACATTCCATGGAACATGCCTTAGTGGCTATAATCAAATTTCGTATGGTTTTGAAAACACTTAGATTTTATGCCGCGGGGCACTTTCCGACTTTGTCAGTATTCTAGTTTTTTTATTTCCATGGCTCAGGCTAAAAAGTTTACATAAGTCATTCCGCTTATGTGCAAGTCATTCATATATAAACAAATAATTGCTATTGCTCCTGGATTCACAGGCTTCTTTTGCTATATCATAACCTTTTTAAATCAAAAGGATCTTTAATACTGCTTAAAGCTGATCATTTTCAATAAAACTAAAATGTAGTGTGTTTATGTGTTTTAAGAAATGACTTGTAGGAATCCGTTGAATAAAAAAAATAACAGTATAAAGAATATCGGGATTTTTTATTTTTGGGATTTAAGGGAGGATTTTTGTTCTTATTGCATGTTTAAAAAGGTTGCTTTGGTAACTCAGACATACAGGTAACCATGGTAACTAAATGGATTTAAGGTCTTATATTCCTTCAATGTATATTTTTTATAACAACAGTAAAGAATATCCATTAAAAAGGCAAATTAATTTGGTAAAATGGTAATTTTATGAAACCGATATCATGGAAAGTCCAAAATTGGACGAAAAAGCCTCTTAGCCATCACCCAGTTTTTTTCCCCTAAAAATCAAAATGAACCCAAATTTTCTAAAAATTGTTAACAAGCACATCTTACCATTACAAAAATTTATCCAAATCATTACGGTTATAACTATTCCCTTGTAGCATTTCAGTTTAGAGGTAACTATATTGAAAAAAATTAGAAATGTTATCGCTTTGTTATTCAGTTTTTTTTTTAATTCAAAATGGCCGTACATAGCAACTGTTGCCATAGACGCATTTTTTTCTTTCAAATAATCAAAGTAAAAGTATTCCGTTTTCTAATGGTATGCAGCTTGATATATTTCAAAGCGCGTTTCATATTTTGTGACAACTCTAAAATATACCTCAACATTTACATGAAATTACTGGAAAAGGTCACGGTAGAGAAAAGGTAAAGCTGTGTACCAAATTCAAAATAAATTCCTTCAGTAGAAGCCGAGAAATCGGTTAATTTTTATCCATTTTTTTACCCTTAAAATAGTGTAAGTCGGCTCGGAAAACAGGAAGTAGATTTCTAGAGCCGTCTACCAAATCAATCCCTTCAGTGTAAGCCGGCCGATATATTGTACCGGTCGTACAGACGGACGGACAAGGTGATTGGAATATAGCCCCTCTCTTACGATTATAGGGGTATACACATATATTTTGGCAGCAGAGGTTAAGAAAAAAAATACTCTGAATAATTTCTATATCAAATAATGCTCATAATAAAAAAAAAGATAATGTCGTGACGCATTCAATAGATAAATAGATAAATAAAAAACAATTGTCTGAACAAAGAAAAAAAATCAATACCCCTTTTAAGTTAAATGGTCGGTCCCTTATCGTTTCTTTCGTGTTTTTATGATTGTTTTATTAGTAAAAGTGAACATATACTTTATATTTATTTTTTAGAATATTGGCGCTAAGGATTCTGTGCTCAGAGCTTGTACAGTGAGATTTTTTACTTTTAAAAAATGACAATGATGATAGTAACGAAAAATGATGATGATAGTACCTGTGATAGCATTTTTATCTAAGCTGGCTATTCAACGTACATTTTCTTTATGGTAGACACCATCATTTAATTATCGATGTTGGTCTGTCTCTATAATTTTTTTTCCAAATTGACTCTTAACCAGGGGCAGGGGTAGATCCAATGACGGACCATAGACCGCTTGCCTCCCTTTTGTTGAAAAAAATGGTTGGATATATATATAGAAAATCATTGATGCAGAGTCCGTCCTTTAGGGTCAGTGGACCCCTTATCCAAATTTCTGCATCTGTGCAACAAGTAAACATAGTAAACTGCCAAAGTAAACTTACCATGGAATATATGTTGCAAAACCATAAACCGACCTCGGAGAACCAGAGTTCATTTTTTGACGTGTGTTTTGCCAAATGACAATTGCATATGAACTTTTTGTGTGTCTTTATTTCTTTTCTTTTCGTTTCGTACTTAGCTTTGATTGTCCCTGTTTTATTTTTATTTTGCTTTTTAATATTGACAGCAGCTTTATCGACTTGTATGTTTAAAGAATTCTAACTCCATACCACAACCAGCTCTTAAATAGATAAGTATCATTTTTGAGTGACCAAACCCTTGATTGCAGCCTAGATATATTCTCTGCTTTTACATATTCGATATGCCAGAACTAAATTCTTGTACAAATTTTCAGATTTTTTTTTATCTCTGTGACCAACTATTAAACCAAGGTTATGAGAAAATATGTCTAATAAGATCTCTTAAAAAAATGTCTCAATAACCGTGTAGGGTTTTGTGGACTCTTAAGATATCGCAATGGGAGAGAAGTTTGGCGCGCCATAAAACCTGGTTGTCCGACCATTAATTTAATATCTGTACCAACTCAGGCCCCGGCGCCACAAAACATGAAAAATTACTTAAGTCTGAGAATATTCTCAACTCATTGTGACGTCATCAAATTAGAAAGTTTTGATTGGAGTCGCCATGGAAATTAAGAATATTCTCAAGACTTAAATATTTTTTAAGTTTTGTGACGCCCAGGCCAGAACTTTTGAGATCTTCAATTTCTCGAGTATGTCTTTCTTGTTTTTTATGTCTATCTCTTGGACATTTGAGATTGATCCTCATAATTTACTAATTTTGTTATTACCCGGTACCTTTATTGGTAAATCTTTATTTACTTTAATAGATATCAACTTATCTAACTATATATTGACCTCTCTGATCTGTTTTCAGGAACAGCTGATAATATCTAATACATGTTATACAAGTATACAGGTCTGAGTGTCTGCTTTGTAAATAAGGTCAATATTATCTGATCAGCTGTGTCAAGGACTGTCAAATCAACACGAGCAAATTTTCTTATCAATTTGTCATGAAATTTACAAAGTATCGGAATGGTAACCGTTGCATAACATACATTTCCATTCCGCAAATTAGTACTTTTTTTTATCAACAAAAATGAATCTTGTGGTTCTTAATCGTGAGCTACATTTGTAAGATAAGATTTGAAATGCCTGTACCAAGTCAGGACCATTGCGATCTTAAACTATTCAGGTGTGTCTTCCATGTTTTGTCTCTTCTCTTGGACATTGGGATTGATCCTCTAAGTTCGGTAATTTTTGTTATTACCTTTATTTTCAGAAACCTGGTGTATACAGAACTTTGGTCTTAGGGTTTCACTCTTCATTTTTTTGAGTTATAGTTTGATTTTGGAACTCCTTTACACTTTACCTTTAAATACTGAAGAAATTATTTGCCTACTGACCCCTACTTTTTAAGACATTATCAATGATATAGAAGCAAAGAGCCACCCGTCCGAAAACCAGTAAATACGAACAAAGACAGCACGAAGAAACACTAAACACAAAATAAATAGACCTTAAAACCCAAATGCATAGAATTTCTTGAAATTCTTAATACATTTTTTTTTCATAATCTTAAGGCAAAAACATCATTATAATGAAGTTATGATAAACTAGAGGAATCTGAATTCTCGATAAATATTCGATGTCATATATCTCAAAAACGAGCAAACAGACTTTTGTCATTTGATTTATCATTACAATCATACATCATTCCATCACACAAAAAAATAATTATAATATATTTAATTATAATTATAAAATGTTCCTGGCAAACATAAATGAATTAAACATGGCCATGAAATAGAAAGCCAAAGACAATGATTAACTCAAAGAAATATGTGAGATACTTACAATGTATGTTTAGACTTTTCTTTGCCGTTTTAACTTTCTGTTAAAATATCAATAAAACTCATATGCTCTGTTCATAATTTGGGTTACCATTCAGCAAAACAAAAATGAACCAAGGGGGCAATAAAATGTCGTGAATCTAAGGCAAAGACAAAATCGGTTGATATTAAAATCATCATAAAATCGAACCACACAACAACAAAAACCCGACAAATTACAACCAAATGAAACCGAAAGGGACTTAATATGGATTTTTACCGTAAACAAATACAAAATACACATCAGTTAAAGAATGAATAAAGAACAATAGAAATATTGATACAAAGTCATTAAACAAAGCAAGGAACCGAGTTTTTGCTGGCTAGTCCCATACATTATATACTAATTTATTTATAACAAAGCTATAAAACTGTCCCGTTTGAACAATACTTAGATATTTAATACTAAAGTAAACAAACTAAACAACAATCAATCAATTTCTTCATTTTAAAAATATTTATCTTACAATGTATTTCATAGACGCAGAATTTATTAAATTTCTTTAATCTCTTTTTTAGGTCTTCATTAACCACATAAAAGGGCTATTAGTCTCGCTCCAAACTTGCAGTAGCTACATCATGTATGCAATTTAAGCTGAAATTTAAAAAAATTGGCTTGAAGTATTAAGCAACACTGTGAATTAAACAATTATTTGTAAATTCGCTATTTCAATTTTCAAAGATCCTTTAAAGATTAAATTTTGCGAAATATCAAATCTTTAATTTTGATTAAACAAGGATATCAATGAACCAGCAATTTCTGTTACCATGTTTTTAATTTACCTATCGTATTTGAATGTAACAATCATTAATGCCTTTTTAAACATCGATTTTCGTATTGTAACGATTTTAGTGCAATTTAAATGTTTAAATTCCTTTTCTGATTTACAGATGGAACCAACTTACTATGAGATAATGTCATTCATAAGCCTTTTCTGGTATCAAAGGATTTGTAGTAACCTCTGATTCATATAACTTGATGCATGTCCTCTCCGTTTTTACGTACCTAGCAAGCATGACGCCACCTGAATTTACAGATCAAATTAGACCTTTTAATTTTTTTTTGGCCTTGGGCCAATCGCAAACTACTGACCTGTAAAAGCCTGCTTGGCTATTCGTATTGTGGTATTTTTAAATTGCCGCCTGGTAATGTGGGCAATGTCGCCTACACTCATGCGACATCTCATTATTTTTATGGACAATATATTCGAAGGTTTTTTTGCGAAGAAATGAATACAGAATAACATTTAAGTCGTTGAAAAACCCGCGACAGATGAAAATCCCTCTTAATAATAGAATTAGAAATAGGTTCTTATAATATTAAGAATAATAGAAATTGATAATTCCGTTTAACATAATCATTAAACAAATACGTGCTGTTGATTTCATGTAGATTCTCCTTTTTTAAAATCTCAATGGAAAAATAAGATTTTGATTATATTTACATGCTTATTACATATCTGTACGAAAGTTTTGATAATGTTTTTTTTTAAAACTGAAAAACTAATGGCTGTTCTGTGTTTGATGCAAATTCGCCAATTGCAGATTTGTGCTAACAGACCCGACCTTTTCAGTTTTTTAGTTCATGACTTTCAAAGTGTCTACGTTTTTAAGAGTTTAAAGTTACTTGTTTGAAGATGATCATAATATATTTAACTTGCACTGCTTCCGACGCACACACTTGTTTTCGATTGACACACATTTCATTCATTGTTTCTGGTGACAATTGGAATAGTTTGGTACTACCCTCAAAGTATTGGATACCAGTGACAATTTTCCTCTCGAAGTAATTCGGGTGTCTTAAACTTAAATTTATGATGTTTTCTATGTTTGATTAAATTTTCATTGGACTTCGAAAAGGTCAAAGAGGATACTTACAGCTTGCATTTGACACATCTTATTACAAAAGAATTGAAATTCCAGCATTCTTGTACCATTTAAGGGGACATATATAAAGTAATGCATTTCCTGCAATATCCATTTACATTTTCTTATCGAATTCTTTGAGAAATTGACATTTGCCAATATCATGCCATCACATTAGTAATTATCATGTCGTAAATTCTGTGAAGTAGGTTAAAATGATTCCAAAATAATCCAGATCAAATGAGGTCAAGATAGTATTATTGAACTGTCTCGAAGTGAGGTTTTCACATGTTTTCATTTTATAACAGAACACCAGAACTCAAAATTGAAAGTAACAAGCTGGATGTCAGCAAAACTTATCATTTCATTTTGCTGTATATGCATATTTTTATGAACAACCTCTGGTCTAAATAAAAACAATGGAAGATCGAGAACCAAAAGTATCAAAAGTGACATACTCTACGCTATTAAAAACCCCCAAAGATGTCAAAAACAAACCCAAGTATATCGATCATGTGCATTACCAGGATAGACATCTGGAGTACATTTTTGCTTCTTTAAAACAATTCTAGACTTAAGCCAAAATTTTCAAGGACCTGATGTCGTAGAATTCTAGACTCTTCCAATATTTTTGTATTCCCAAAACTTTAATTTTAAAAAGTAAAAAACAGAGAGATTTCACTTTGTGCAAGCTTAGGCTTTACATCACTTGCAAAATATTTAAGGGAGTACGAAGCTAAGAAATTGAACATTTTCGTGATTCTCTGTCTTTATCCATTTCAATGTGTTAAAAAAATCCAACATGTTTCCTTAAAATTTGTCGAGGATAAGTTAAAGAAGGTCTTTATAAACACCTTTTACAAATTTTAAACAATTCTAATTACTATATCAATGTTAAAACAGAAGAAAACGTTTCAGTGCATTTCCTATGAAAAGTCTAGAGGAGTTTTATTTCCCGCCATTTTAAAGGTGCATATATATTAAAAACTCCTAAATGTTTTCAATTTTTTTTTCATAAAGTCTAGTTATTTTTAGTTATTTAATCTAATTTTTAGTATTTTAAAGAACTCGTACTCCCTTAAATGAACGTTTTGATTCACGAGACTTATTTTCATGAATACGTTCCCTTCCATCATTGTCAGAAAGATAATGTAGCTTAAAAGTCTCCAACAACTGTTTTATAAACATGAAAAGCAATTGTATATGTTGTTTTGTGTTGTAATCTGTTGTAATACTGGTATCACAAACGCTTGTTTTCAATAAATGCACAGTACAAAATACATTAAGAATGTTATAATTATTTAGTAAGCTGATATAGCATATTCACTAGTTTTAAGATTCCTCTTTTACACAATTTTGAGCAGTGCAAAACTTTCAGTTTAAAGGTAATTTTGAAAAAAAAATTAGAAATAATTTAAGATAAATTTTAGGAAAGACTAAATTTTTGTTATCTTAAATGAAAAGCAATATAAAGTATCCCAAAGTCTTTAAGATCCGATGGAAAAAATTTCGCAATCTTAATTAGAATCAAATCAATTTATTCAAGCAACCGCGTTGAATTGTTCCACACCCAAAATATTAAAATATAAGCACACAAATATTGTTTATAGTTGTTCGTTATAGAACGGTTAAAAATATAAAATTTTAAAACTTTCAATATGAACTTCATTTTTTCAAACAATAATTTACTGTTCGTGTATATAGATAAGAAAGGCATATCAATCGGGGCTTGATTTAGGGACCACAACTATCCATTATCCCCGTAACTTTTCCATCAAATATCCCGTATCTGGATAAAAAATCCAATATCCTTTATCCCTGTAAATAAAATGGATTAAGGCATTCCACTGTTCAATATTCCCGTATCCCATGAATAAAATATAAAAATATCCCGTTTTACAATATACCCTAAACAAGCCTCATTAATGTGTTGTCCATGATCGTGATAACACCAAATGTCAAGTTTCCAAGAAATATGAACTGACCAGACTATATAAAGGATTCTTACATGAGTTTGTTTACAAGGTTAGTTATAACTGATAAACATAGCCATGAAGGTTCTGATCGTATGTATTGCCCTCTTTGTTGGTAAGTTGTTTAACTCTATACTTAATACTGGAAATGTCGGTCAAGAATTTCTGTTTCACATGGAAATATCACGTTTCGTGCCTATTTCTGAAGTTAGTCTGCACGAAATTTGGATAGATTAGAATATTAAAAGCCAATCTCAGAAAATTTGAGACAAGGTTAGCTCTAACTGATAAACATAGCCATGAAGGTTCTGATCGTCTGTGTTGCCCTCTTCGTTGATAAGTTGGTGTCTCAATATCGAACATTAATTATAAATAATGCAAACGTGTCATTTGTAAAATCTGAAATTACATTTCATTTTAACTCTGTTAAACATAGTCAGAATGAAATGTTTCACTCTTAGTATTTCTGATAAGTCTTTAAGAGGGATTTTCAGTATATAAATACAAATGACAAAAAAGTTCCAGACAACAAACTTTGCTACGCCTGACGCGCGTTTCGTCTATTCAAGACTCATCAGAGGCGCTCTACCAAAAATATTGAAAATGCCAAACACTATATGAATATGAAGAGCATAAAACAATAAAACCAAAAATACCAAACTGGGGAACCAAATTATTACTAAGATAATCAACCTATGTCTGGGGTAGGAAGAACCTTAGGGTTTAGACAATTTTGAAATTTAGACGGATAATCTAAAGCTTTGATGTATTCTCCAACTCAAAAGTGTTGGTGCCGGAGCGGGCTTACATCGGGGAATTAGATCAGTTTTTGTTTTATCATTCATACCGAAATGTAGTAAATTTAACTTAGAATACATGTAAATATTTATTTCCAAATTTGCGTTAGACTTAGTCAATTTTGCTCGAATTGGCAGAGAAAGATTAATTATTTTATTTCTTATATTACCTGCGCAACAAATCTGTCATCTAAAAATTACCATTAATCGGTATCTCCGAATTTTGATATGGTTTAAAAATGAATTATTTAACTCACAAATACACAATACGATCCGTTTTTTTCTTCTTCGTTGAACAGCTGCAATACTGTCATCATCATGAAGTTATTTTCAGGATCTAAAAATCAAATACAGTGCGGTGTTCGAGCTTATGAATATGATTTTTTCTAAAGCTTAAAAAACTAAAAATGATCATTGTTTAATTATTATTTTTGAATTAATTTGTTACACTGACTCTTTTTTCCACGGATTGTCTATTAGTCTTGCTAGCCTCCAGCTATTTAAAACGCAGTACATTTTTGTATTTAAGCTTAAAGTATTTGACGTGAACCAATGGACGGTAGCTTCTCGCCTATCTTTTTGTGATGGTTGTTTCTTAACTAATAATTAATATTTAAATTTTCCTTTAGTTGTGTGTGATATTTATATAGAGCTTTAATTTGTGTATTTAAAGCTATGGTTTTGCCATATCTAGATTTTATCATGTTTGAGTATCAAAACTTAAGTTTCAATGATAACTACATATTTGTTGATAAAATTTCCAATTGATATAAACCGTAAAACATTATTCAGCATCTATGACGTTCATTCTAAATTTTGCAGTTGTTATGAGTGAGAGATGTGACAGAGACAGTGAATGTCGAATTACAACATGCAGCGATAACTCCTACTCAGTCAGATGTATCCGTGACGAATGCACATGCGTAACCGCCACCGGAAACAGTAAGTTCTGTTTACAAAAAGGGTGGTGGGAATGATAAAAACAAAAAATAAAAAAAGTCATGCTATAGTCACGTCTTATTAAACATGGAATAGCTGTAAACGAGGTGTGAATTGAGTATTGATGGAAAATAGAAGATAATGCGATGTGGAATAAGTGTACACAAGACATCCCACATAAACAATCGGCAACTTGAAAAGACCACAATGAAAAAAGCGAACTGCCTTAAACAAGACCAGTAGATGCTTGTTCGTTGATTTTCTAACGGCCCAAGGTCAAATGAAATGCATACATTTCGAATCAAGTCTTGAAAAAGTACAAGGAAGCTTCCATGAATCCGCAATTTTTACATCCACAATGGGAAACAGTCGGTAGTTCTTCAAGTGACTCGATCAGTGGTTTCTGTCCGTTTTCCTGGTGTTGGTTTTTTGAATTTAGAAAACAGAAATAATCTTTGATCATCTCAAGTTTAAATCTTGAACTTAAGGTTAGTGAGGACACCTGTCATGTGACCAAAAACAGCTAAAAATGCAAAAACCAAGTGCAAATGTCACAAATACCTTGAAACTTGCGTTAAATAGTTTCATTGAATGAAACTTAATCAAAATAAATTAATTTTAATTCAAATAAAACAACCATTCCTACATAAATAAATTTTTTAGATAAAACAAGGGAGATATTCCACATGAAAAATGACCAAAAAATTACAAAGATTTGTATTGTAGACAGAAAAGTAAGTTGGTGACCCCAGTTTTTATTGTTGCATTTCAAAATATATTGTATTTCATTGATTTGTATCAAATAGAAATAAAATTTAAATTCGTGGATTTTTTCTGCGACAAGTTTTTATGCTAAATTTTGGCCTTTCCAATATACTCTATAGTAATTTGGGAAATCTTTGAGCCAAAATTTTTGGAAAACATCCTGGAAATGGGGTCCAATATTTTTACAAAAGATAATGTATATACCTAATACTAATATATAGAAAAATTGGCCATATTAAATTCGCAATTATTTTTGGGGTCAGGTGTCCTCATTAACCTTAATTATCATAATTGTTCTTATGGCCATAAAAGTGTTTTGCTTCTACATATGATTATCGAAGTATTTCTGAGTAACCTTTGTAACATAATCTGGACAGCATTCGAAATAAGGTCATAAAATATGATAATTGAAAAATATAATCTCTAACTAAAGAACTATTTATTTTTTGTTCATATTTCCTGTGAACAATTAAGCTTTTATGCAAAAATTCCTCATTACTTACGCATATATTTTTAGGATGCACCATGCAATCAGACTGCCACCAACACTGTGACCGTGGAAACCCTCATTGTATTGACGGAGAGTGCCACTGCACCAGATTCTAAACATCGATCAACCTTTACATACAAATAAAGAACTGCTATGTTTATGCGTGTTTTCCTTCTCAAATACCTTTGTTCTTACCTTTAGATTTTTACAGAAGGAGCATTTTTAAAATGCTTTTTACGAAGCAATTAACAGATGAAAGACAGAGAATAATTTTAATGAGCTGTATAGAATCATAGGTTCTTTGAAAAGACGGTGCGCTCCACTCGCCAAAACAACTAAAAAACAAACTATATTACGTGCGAAAGACAGGTTCCAGCTTCCCAAGAACACATTTAAGTACCTATTTCTGTTCATATTGCGTATTCAAGAGACTCGACATATTTAAATTGTTAGATTTTTGGGGAGTTGCATTTTCATGAAAATATAGCATAATGCAGTTACTTTTTTTACATTCGTAAAGTAATCTTATTGGAACTTGATTTGTCAGATTGAGATGTGTTGACATGAACGAATCTCATCCGAAAATGTCAATTTACAGCAAAAATTCTAACATTCAGTAAATATGGAATTCCCAATTGTAAAACTGGTAAGATCTTGATCACTGACACACAAATTAAAAGCAATTTAACAAATCGATCATATAACATTACAACTGTAACAGTTGGAATAATTCAAATTGCACATCTTCAAATTAAGATTACGGACTAGAATGCACTCTCTGTAGATTGATCTATGTTGGTGACACAAAAGGAAGACTCAATGCTCGTATGTGTGGCCATAGGTCAGGTGTCAACAACGATAATTTTCCTTTTTTCTACCAACATTTCAACCAATCTGACCATTCGATTTTGTCCTTGAGAGTTCGAATTCTAGAGAAAATTTACCATACAACGAACAAATTCCCATTTGAGTACACCTTTCCGTAGAGAACGAGAAGAGTTCTGGATAAGACGACTGGGAACCACACTATCTTATGGGTGCAACGACAACATCGGAAGTATAGGCAATTTGTCTAGCCCTACATACATGATGTGAATGTGATGAATCTCTTTGAAATAACAGAAAGACGGAAACACAGTCTCGGTCATCGTAAATACAATGCACCAAAGTTCTGCGATGTAACAATTAATGAATTGCTACCGTTTGTCCAAAAAACACTAGGGATTCATCGTTTTCGCACAAAATTGTATTCTATAGCCCTTTCGAAACTTAATAACATGTAAAAACAATGTCTTCAAAATCAAGTCACTGACCCAAATTCCAACCTTTACCGATTGACAGCTATTGTTCTTGATATCGGTTTCAAGCGCCTAGTATTCAAACATGTCGGTGTTCCACATGAAAATACTAAAGACAACCGTTCCTTTTCTCTCACTTCCCTTTTTAAACGAGATGTTTGGATGCCATTAATTTAGGAAATATTCTACATAATAAATCTGTTACGGCACATATTCCTCCCTATTTCAAAGACAAAAGTATTCCAATCATCTCTTTTACCTATACTTCCACTGTTGCACCTAAGGTTTTCAATTTTCAAGTTGAAGACTATGCCAGGAAATGGGCAAAGAAAGAAAAGGAGAAAGAAAATGACGTTTTGTCGGAGGGTGTTAAAGCTGTGAGGTCATTGATTTTGAAAAGAATCAATTCTTTGAAGGGCTAAATGAGCACTTTTAACAACGCTAATGTTGCAGTGAAACTGTCCACCTTGTACATGGCAAATATGTTGTTGGACCTGCAGACAAAGCACCAAATAACATCATTTTTGTGTGTAAGACACACTATATTGACTGCTTGACAGCTGACCTAGGGGTTGTTTGTACCAGCAATAGCACCACATACACAGCTACAACACTGTCTCAGGAGGAAATTATTGACAATCACAAATCTGTCATTTCCTCCTTCGGACTCATTGTTGGTACTGACAATGATGACATTCCATCCCTATATTGGATTTCTAAATTACATAAAAATCCATACAAACAGCGCTTCATTGCAGGGTCATCAAAATATATACTTACCACTAAACCTCTTTCAGTTCTGTTGACTTCAATACTAATGGCAATAAAATCCGGCATCCAGAAATATTACGATTGTTGTTATTCTAGAAATTGTGTCGATCAAATGAGGATCCTGAAGAATTCGAAACAACTGTTTACACTTCAAAAAGAATGGAAAACGCAGGTATAAATATTTGGTAGTCGATTACAGGAAGACTTACTTTGTCATCAATGAATCTAAGAAAAAGAACAAATATACAGAAGACCAAATAGTCGACATGCTCGACCTTCTCATCGACAACATATTTGTTCAGTTTGATGGACGTGTTTTGCAGCAATCAATAGGGATTCTAATGGGCACTAATAATGAGATGTGGAATAAGGGTACGCGACACAACTCACATAAATAGCGGCAATTAGAAAAACTACAATCGACAACCGCCATTTTCATCTTGTTATTGATTTATTTATGTTCCAGACCGTATGCGTATTCAGACCGTACGAGTACGGTCCGGACAGTACGAGTATATTTTCAAAATACCTGTACGGACGGGGACCGTACGCGTACGGTGTGACTTATATTTTTTAGATCAATATTCAATAAAACATATCGATCCTGTATTAATTTTATTATATTTTACTAGTATATTTTTTACAGAGTTCACGCAATATTTAAAATCAATTTAGTGTTGTGAAATAGAAGTGAGTACTTATATACGTCAGTTGTAACAACTAAATAAAGGTAATAACAAAACTACCGAACTTGAATGATCAATCTCATAGTCCAGAGAAAATGACAAAAACGAATCAGTCATACCGGAGAACTGGTGGATCGCAATGGTCCTGACTTGGTACAGGCATTTCAAACGAAATGGTGGGTTAAACCAGGTTTTATGGCGCCAAACCTCCCTCTTCCATTGCGATCTTAGGATCCGGTAATGACCATAGAACACAACATAGTTGTGAGACACAATAGGGATATTGAGGTGATCATCTCAGTACAGCAGACCAGTCAAACACTAATTAAAACAATTAACTATCATATCTTTTAACTCAATTTTGAACTTTTCTACTAGTGGCTGATAACGAAGAAAGAATTTTTTTAGTTATCGTATGAGACGTATTTTCTTATAGCCTTGCTTCAAAAGTCGGTCACGAAGAAACCGGTGTCTGATCAAAAAATCTGTGAAATGTGTGCAAGCTCTGGCATATCGGATACGTTGAGAAATATAAACACCGTATGCAGGAGAAGTAGGTATGTTGCTCTGTAGATTAGGAAAATTAATAATTTGAAAATTAAAATCGTCTCGTTTATCGTAAATTTTTGTACTGAGATGACCACCTGGGTCAAATTCGAGGTGCAAATCCAAGAAAGACGTGAAGCAATTAGATTCGGTGGTCTCTTTAATCTCCAATTCCGGAGGATATATTGAAGGAATCCAACTACCAAATGAAGTGTTATTGACAGAAAAAACTTTAGTCGACAGACCTTCCAATCATTTGTTTACCCGTGAGATGACAAAGAGACGGGCTTGGGGATGCTGATTAAGCAAAGATTTTGGCAATATGTTTAAGCAATTCGTCCGTCAGTTTCCCCACATATTTACCTACTTTTTAGCAAAAAAAGTTCATAGAGCTCTTATTTTTTTATATTATGTGTAGCCGATTTTACTTTCTGCAGATATAAGTTATGTGTATTGTCGTCATCCTCAAATTTTACTTTACTGAATATAATTTTAGAATGATTTTTTAATCATCATCACGAAGTCTGACATTTTTGTGGACCCTATATACCAGTGAAATCCAACAACAAAGCAGAGAATTAAAAACTAATAAATTTTACCAAATGAATATTAAACATCATATTTCAAATTCTCTCACCTACCGCCTTTCTATTATAGCTATTTACAAATTATGACTTTTGTTTTATTTTGTTCGTCTTATTATTTTAAGTTTGCTTTCCTCTTTTCGTTTTTTTTTCTCGCCTGCGAAGCAGAGCGGGACATAGGTGTTACTTTACCGGCGGCGGCGACGGCGACGGCGGCGTTAACTTTTTGAAAAAGTTTTATGAGCACCTCCATATCTCAAGAACTATAAGTCCTAGGTTAATGAAACTTGGTATGCATATGCCCCAGTAGTAGCTCAGCACAGTTGCATCCCCATCTTTTGACCTTGACCTTGATTTTCCGGTTGAGTGACTTTGACAATTTTCAATACATATAATAGCAATGGAAAAGTTTTGCGAGCACCTTCATATCCCAAAAACTATAGGTCCAAGGTTGATGAAACTTGGTATGCATATGCCCCAGTAGTAGCTTAGCACAGTTGCACCCCCATCTTTTGACCTTGACTTTGATTTTCCGGTTGAGTGACTTTGACAATTTTCAATACATACATGTATAATAGCAATGGAAAAGTTTTGCGAGCACCTCCATATCTCAAGAACTATGGGTCCTAGGTTGATAAAACTTGGTATGCATATGCCCCAGTAGTAGCTTAGCACAGTTTCATCCCCATCTTTTGACCTTGACCTTGATTTTCCGGTTGAGTGACTTTGACAATTTTCAATACATATAATAGCAATGGAAAAGTTTTGCGAGCACCTCCATATCTCAAGAACTACAGGTCCTAGGTTGATAAAACTTGGTATGCATATGCCCCAGTAGTAGCTTAGCACAGTTGCATCCCCGTCTTTTGACCTTGACCTTGGTTTTCCGGTTGAGTGACTTTGATTATTTTTATTGCATATATTTGCAATGTTTGAGTTCTATAAACATCTTTTGATCTCAGAAACTGAAAATCCACATAAATTCAAAATATAGTGGAAGTAAGAAAGAATAGTTGTTTATGATGGTGCCGGCAGGCGAGACATACTTTAGTGTTAACTCTTGTTTTTAGTTTCCCTATTTTTTCCGTAGGAATCTGGGAGTTGGTGATAACACTTTTTAGGTTTAAAATGAAATATTATTTCCTAATATTATTTGAATAAATGCAAATTTAGAGAAACACCTATATGGTCTGAATACTTGTATGATTCAGCTTGTTTTAGACCTTACGGGTATACTTGTAAGGTCGGACCGTACGTATACAGTCGGACCGTATAGTTATGTTTAAGCAATTCGTCCGTCAATTTCCCCACATATTTACCTACTTTTTAGCAAAAAAAAAGTTCATAGAGCTCTTATTTTTTTATTACCTGTACGGCCTGGAAGATTTATAGGTTCGTACATAAGTTCTTGGAAATGACCGGCTGATCTTTCACGAGTGATAGAATTTTTCAGTCTTTTTGCGAGTGGAGCGCAGCGGAACGAGTCAAAAGACCCAAAAAATTCTATCACGAGTGAAAGACCATTGTCGGTTTTCCAAGAACGCGTGTAAGTACCTATTTCTTCCGTAAAAATGATTTTTTTTATATTCTGAAACCTAAGGTGACTTCATTCTAAAAACCGAAAGTTTAAAATAACATTGCATTTCATTGGTCGACATCATCGATCAATATCAGTACCGACGGTTATTATTTGTTAATTGACCAGTGTGAGATCGCTGCACGTGCTCGCATCTCAACCTGGTCATCTCACACTGAAAAGAGTCATTTACGGAAGAATTACATTATACACTTCAATTCAAAAGACACAATTGAAATCCTGTGTGATACAGTTGATTAAAGGTAGTTTTATTTTTCGAAAAGAACGGAAAGGACAGGTGCAAAGTCTGTAAGTCGATTAGATATTCTAAATAATAGATATGTTCATTTGGATTAATGACACCATAACTGTAGCTTGCATTGATGGACTTAGTTTTTTAAACACTAAATGGGTACGAATGTACGAAATGTGCAGAACTTCTTGCCGATGTTTCTTCATTAATACGAAATGGATTTTTACAATCACAAAAAAGGATTGCAGGCTTTCTCTACCAGGTATTATTCAATCTCCATTTTCAGTATATGTATGAGGTCCTTTCACTAACAATTCTTGATTTTGTGACTTGATTTAGAGGTCTACCTTATAGTTGGATGTATATCTCGAAAACAACACAAATGAACAATGACGAACATGGTGACACATAATAAAAAAACGTTTGACCACCGTTCAAATCCAGCACCGAGGCTATCAAACATGTGCAATACAAGGAGATAAACATTTTAATTTCTAAAAAATTGATCCCAAAGCCTTTCATTCGTCGCTATGCTAAAAGACCTAAAATATATTTTAAAGTTGTGTCGATTTAGTAAGTTATTTGCAAATACCTCTTTTGAGTATAAAAAAATAAATAATCATTGAGAGTATTAAACACCTAAATAAAATTTACAATGGCCCGCTATACTCTCAAATTTCTATTAATGGCATATTGATACCCCAAAATAAAAGAATGATTTTATAATCACTAATTTGCACTTAAGGTAGTACAGTGGTATAACACTGAGCATCTTTTCTGAGCATGTTACCAAATTTAAGCAAAGACAAAAACATTGCTATTTAGCAGTATGAAGGTTGTTAGTATGATAATTTATTCGAGAAAAAATAAATTTGAAACAAAACCTAACTGTTATATTCATTTTATAACATTTCCCGTACTTTTTTCAAGGGAGATAATTTGTATGAAATGTGTAGGGAAAATTCAGTTTTTCCAATTTATTTTCAGAAAATTAACGGTGACCCCATGATTTTATACCTTATTTTCAAAGAACTAACAAAACTTGATGTTTTGACAAAATATAACAAAAATCTATCCCGTGAAATTTGAAAAAAAACAATTTGAACCATTTTTCCTTATATAATCCATATAAAAAAAAGCCGAATTCGAAGTGATTTTGATCAATTTTCTACAAAAATTAAGCACGGTGACCTATTCTTTTTATTTTATTTTTCAAACATATGCACATAGATACTTCTTATGACAATTTTTTTTAAAAATCTATCCTACCATTTTTTTACTATTGTACTACCTTAAACGTAACAATGAACGTAAACAACGTTTATAAATAATATGATACCATTTGATGACACCCGGTATCAGTTCAGCGCGGCACTTGTACAAACTTTTTCAAGGAAAATTAAATTTTATCCCCACATTTAATACTGAAATGCACACACTATTACGCTGCAAAATTATCAACCCATTTGTTTTGTTAGTATTACAAAAAGTTTTTATATTTCACACTTAAAGCACAAATCAGGTAATAATACCCTCGCTTCGAGGAAGAGCGGGTATACTGTTTTGACCTTGTCCGTCCGTCCGTTCGTCCATAACAAAACTTCCATCGCAGTTTTCTAAGCAACTACACGAGATACAGATCTGATATTTTGTTTACAGCTTTATCCTATAGTACCATACCAACTTAAATGATTTTAGGAAGTCTTCTTCCTGGTTACCGAATACTAAGGTTTTTACACATAATGGACAAAAATGCAAAATTTCCGTCACAGTTTCCGAACCAACAACATAAAATAGAGCTCTGAAATTTTGTATACAGCTTAATCCTTTAGTACACTGTACAATAATATGGTGTATACCGATAAGTTTACTATTGTGTTTAACGAATACTTAGGTTTTTACACATAATTGACATAAATGCAACATTTCCGTCACAGTTCCACAAGCAACTACATGAAATAGAGGTCTTCTATTTTGTATAAAGCTTTATCTCATAGTACTATATGGTGTATATGTTACAGGGCTAATTGGAATCCAGGGGAGCCAGAATCCTCCTAGGACAAATTGGAATTCTGATTTCTTCTAGGACAACTAGGAATTCTGATTTGCCCTGGATTTAAACCAGTGTAAATCAGAATTCCAATTTGTCTTAGGAGAAATTGAGATATCCAGATTTGTCCGAGGACAATTCTGAATCCTCCTGATTTTTCAGTGGGATCCAGAATCACAGTAGATATTTGTGATAGGGTGATTTTTGATCTTACTGGTATTTTAAATGCATTTAGTAAGATCATTTTCATAGCAATAATTAAAACACAAATGAAAATATTAAAACATAATACATGTTTTATTGATTATAATTGATTTATAGAATTATATTGCCTGAATTAAAATATTTATCTTTCAAACAAAGGTCTGGATGCCATAAATTTAGGAAACATTTTACACCATAAATCTGTTACAGAACATATCCCTCCTTATTTCAAAGACAAAAGTGTTCCCGTCATTTCTTATTCCTATACTTCCACCATTGCGCCTAAGGTATTTAACTACAAACAAGTTTTGCGGGATTACCAAATCAACGACCTCAAGACAAAACCACCAGACTGTTCTTGTGACAAATCCCCATTCAAATATAGTCCCTCTGGCCACGTCATTACCGGGGACCTCAACATAGTGGAAAATGAACAACTCCGCGATGTTTTGGCCAAAGGACCAAAATATCGTGAGCCTAGAGCAATCAACTGGAACCATAATTTCAAAACAATTATGGATTCAGTTGAAGACTATGCCAGAAAATGGGCCAAAAAAGAACATGAAAAAGAAAGCGACGTTCTTTCTGAGTGGGTAAAGTCTGTGAGGTCGTTGGTTTTGAAAAGGATTAACTCTTTGAAAGACTCGATGAGCACCAAGGCAACATCTATTTTCAACAACCCTGATTTTGCGAAGACATTGTCCACCTTACATGACAAATATGTTGTCGTACCTGCTGATAAAGCGCCTAACAACATCATTTTCGTATGCAAAAGACACTATATTGATTGTTTAACAGCTGAATTAGGGGTTAGTTGTACTAGCAAAAGCACCACATATACAGCAACAACACTGTCAAAGGAGGAAATAATCAACAATCATAATTCTGTAATTTCTTCCTTTGGCATTTCTGTTGACAAAAAGAACGATGACGTTCCATCCTTGTATTGGATTCCTAAGTTTCATAAAACTCCATACAAGCAACGATTTATTGCTGGGTCATCCAAATGTACAACTAAGCCTCTTTCAGTTTTGTTAACATCAATATTGACGGCAATAAAATCAAGCCTTCAAAAGTATTTCGATTGTTGTTACTCTAGAAATGGCGTCAATCAAATGTGGATTCTCAAAAATTCTAAAGAACTGATGGAAAATCTCCATTCTAAGTCATTTTCATCATGTAATAGCATTAACACGTTTGATTTCCCTACATTATATACTTCAATTCCACATTCACAATTAAAATCTCGTTTGGCACAGCTGATTAAACGTAGCTTTATCAAAAAGAATGGAAAACGCAGGTACAAGTATTTGGTAGTCGGTTATAAAAAGACTTACTTTGTCATCCACGAGTCTAGCAAGAAAAACAAATTTACAGAAGATCAAATAATAGAAATGCTCAACTTTCTAATCGACAACATATTTGTACAGTTTGGTGGACGTGTTTTTCAGCAAACAATAGGTATCCCAATGGGCACAAATTGTGCACCATTGCTTGCCGATTTGTTTCTTCATTCATATGAAGCAGACTTCTTACAATCACTTTTAAACAAAAAGGACCGCAAACTTGCTTTATCCTTCAATCTCACATTTCGTTATATTGATGATGTCCTTTCACTAAACAATCCCCGATTTGGTGACTATTTACATCTCATATATCCGAAGGAACTTTAGGTAAAGGACACTACAGATTCTAGGAGGTCTGCCTCATATTTGGATCTATTTCTCGAAATTGACACACAAGGAAGGCTTTGTACAAAACTCTATGACAAACGTGATGACTTGAACTTTCCAATAGTTAACTTTCCCTTTCTGTGTAGCAACATTCCGTCCGCTCCAGCATATGGAGTTTACGTATCACAATTGATTCGTTATTCCAGAGCATGTGGGGAGTACAACGACTTCCTTGATAGAGCTACACGGCTGACAAGCAAATTGTTAACACAGGGGTACGTTGCTCCCAGGTTGTTGTCATCACTCAAGAAATTTTACGGACGACATCATGTGCTTGTATGCAAATACGGGATTTCTATCTCTCAGATGAGCACAGATGTTGGTTTGACATAGAGTTTTGTAATGTCATCCTTTCCGGATTAGACCAACACTTAATCGATCTTTGGCAACGTGACGGATGTGCTATAGCAAGTAGGAACTGCTTACTCTTCCGGAGCACCTGAGTTCACTCTCGTTTCGACTTGAGTTCGCATTGCTGAATGCGGTTTTGTTGTTATGTGTGTGTGTTTTATGTTGTTATGTGGTTTGTTTTGTTGTGATGATTTTTTGTCTGCCGGTTTTGTCTTTGTCTTCACGGTTTTATGATACTGATTACCCCTTTGGTACACCTTTGCTTCTTTCAAAATTTGTATTTGATATTTTATATAAATAATTCAAAATTAAAGTAAAAAAAAAGAATTTACTAGTATATGAAGTCATGTTTAGATCCAGATTCAATATTTTTTCCAGGGCTTTTTAAAAAAAAGTTTTAAATATAATTCTTGAAACAGTTAAACTATCTTCATTTATACGTAATATTTTTATATACCACTTCAAATCTCCATTTATTTATTTTTAAAACTTTAAAGCAAAAAGAAAAAACGAAAAACACGCATGAACATAATTTTTATTTTTTCTTTACATTGAGGACATGCTGGTTTTCGTTTTATCCTTGTCACTAAGTTATTTTTTCCTGGTAAAAAGAAGCCTTGCATTAAAAATTGTAAGTAAAGCTTACATTTTAAAATCTTTTTGTTGCATAATATGTATAATTATCAAATTCTTTTTATTTTATTGTGTACCAATATTAAAACAATAAGTCATGAGGATCCAGAATCGTCCTAGGGCAAATCTGGATATCTCAATTTCCCCTAGGACAAATTAGAATTCGATATACACTGGATTAAATCCAGGGCAAATCAGAATTCCAATTTGTCCTAGGAGGATTCCAATTTGCCCTGTAACATATACATACCAATTTAATGCTCCTAGGTAGTCTATACGTACTTCCTGTTTACCGAATACTTAGGTTTTTTCACATAATGCACTGGACATGAATGGAAAATTTCCGTCACAGTTTCCCAGATGGAGGTGATATTTTGTATCCAGCTCTATCCTAGAGTATCATATGGTGTTTATCAATTTTATGTTCCTATGCAGTCTACTTTAGGTTTACCGAATACTTAGGTTTTTACACATAATGGATATACATGAAAAAAATCCGTGACAGTTCTCTTAGCAACTACATGAGATAGATACAATATGGTGTATACCGATTTAATGCTCCAAGGTCAACTACTTGCTATTTAACTTTAGTTTTGGGAGCGAAGGTATCACTCGTGAGCATGAGCTCACAGACTTACTTGTTTGAAATTTTGTTTTTTGTTTTTGTACTTGTCAGAATATTTTTGTTGAGGAAAGTGTGGGAAAAAAATTATAGGCAATATGACATGATAAAACTAAGCAGAAATCCTTGTTTATGTCAATTTTTTTTCATAAAAAATCAGATACTAATTTTTATGTAGGAAAAACACAAACCCTCCGTAAGTAAGATGGAAAAACGTGAATCTTTAAATTTATAATACACTTTCACTTTAACATTCTAAGGACAGGAACGTGAAGGCGTTGTTTAGACTGTAGACTTCATTAAGTCGTGAGATAAATTAGACCATGGTTTGCATTATGACTGATTTAGAATGTTTCGTGCCGATTTCAGGATTTTGCAGGCACGATTATTGATGATATAAGACTATAAAGAGCTTACTTAGAAAGTTTTATCAGAAAGTTAGTTCTAACTGATAAACATAGCCATGAAGGTTCTGATCGTCTGTGTTGCCCTCTTTGTTGGTAAGTTTAATGACTCAACACTTAACATTTTTATATACGATTTGATGATTTTAGTGCAAACAGCTAAAAGAATTTCAGAATTCTTAAACAACATTTTATTTTTACTCTGTCAAATAGACTACGTACTGACTGTAAGTTTACATGAATTAGTAACATTAAAATCAATTTTAAAGAAAATAAAACACTATTCTGATACTGCTCATACAATATTCTTGCAACAACTTGATTCAAAATGTTCTTCTCTCAATAGTTTGACGAAAACGATACACAGGAGTTTCCCGTCTATAAAACGTTTTTTTTTATTCTTCAATTTTGATTGGCCTTGTGTGGCACTAAGTTTAAGGTTCGTTTAGTTTTGTTTCAATTTATGTAATAAAGGATATTGTTCAGCCATATCCCGAATTTATTCTGTATCAAAACTTTTGTTTCAGAGATTGGTGTAAACTTTAACAAGTATTAACTGTGATTGCAAGCAAGTCACAAAGTCCCCCAAACGACCCGGATTTGCCACTATTCTCTTGAGCATGTAAAAAAAACCTAAATATCAATTATCATGTAAATCGGAGCACTTTGAAAATTTTGACCCAATTATCTCCCTTGAAATCACATTTCTATTTATATCTCGAAAACTGTAAATATCGCTTCAAAATTTTTTTTCATATTATTAAAGAGAATGTTTTGCTCTATCATCCTACAAAATTTCAGAACCCTGCGCACCTAGGTTACCGAGATATTGCAATGTCCAATATTTAGTCCATTTTCCTGTTTCCATGGAAACGGCGGCCATTTTGAAAATTCCGATTGTCAACGAAGCTTCCTTTCTTTACAATCTATCATCCTGCCAAGTTTCATATTGATATGTGGAGTCGTTTTCTCTTGGATCTCTGGACAAGTTCACGACTAAGCGGAAGAATCGGAAGAATAATTAAAAAGTCATTTGTTCAGAGAACAAATGTGAGGTCTTTCCCTGTCTTATGTTTTTGTTATGGTATTTTATACAAGTACTAAAGACATTTGAGTCACTTTGTTTATGACAAGATGTTGCCAATTATTGTGATATAGGCTCCAGAATGAAGCTTAGGGGGCCTACAGTCAGAAAAAGTATGGTTGCTAAGGACTTTTATGTTGGTTGCTATGGACTAAATGTCACTTCCGGTTGCAAAAACTTACATCTTAACTCAGAAAGTAGTCTTGTTTAAGAATATGTATGGTTGCTATGGACTTTTCATTAAGGTTACCTTGTTGCTAGGGAATGACCTTGACCCATGACCTTTGACCTCTGACTCAAATTTTAGCTCTTTGCATTCTGATTCATTTAAGTATACATGTTTACTATACTATTTGTTATGGTTTTCAAGTTATGGGCAAAAAACGTGTTTCGCGAAACTTGTTTTGGCCGCCATTTTGAAACCGTTCAACCGAATCATGTACTGTTTGGGTTCAAATTGTAGGCAATTCAATTCTCTTTCAAATAAACCCTATGTTTCATTCACCATCTTTTATGGTTAAAAAGTTATAAACAAAAATCTTTTTAAAAATACGAATCAAGGGCGATAACTCAAAAACAACAAGTTTTACGCTTTCGCACCTGAAACACTTTTTGTAGATCTCGACATGGCGAACACTTTTCCCATTTATTGTTCGCTTCAATTTTGTACGGTTTAGGTGTTATTTCTTAAAAAACTGTTTACAGTGTCGGCCATTTTGAAAATGGCTGCCTATAACCATTCGACTTTGGTCTTAAATTGAAGGACTCTTAATGACGGTCACAAAAAACCCATATGTTTACTATATTATCTTTGATGGTTTAAAAGTTATAAGCCAAAAACGAATAAGCCGAAACGCGTCAAGGGCCATAACTCGAAAACCGTTTGTCGTACAGTGTTCAACCCTTTATATCAAATAAAGGTCTAAATGAGACGAGTATTTTCCTCATTACATGTCTGCTTCAATTTTGTATGGTTTTTGAGCTATACTGCAGACAAGGTGTACCATGACCTCTGACCTTGAGATTTGACCTTTGACCTTGACATTTTTAGATGTAACATATGTCATCTAGGATGATTGGTGAAGGTCCCAAGTCTCTAGGACAAACCGTTTTGAAGAAAAAAAATTTGACGAGTCGTGACACTTTTCGGGTCAAAAACGCGTAACCAGGAAGTTGATCGAAAAATTTTTTTTTTGCGTGACGAATGATGACCAGGAGTCTAGCAACATTTTCCCTGCTTCAGATTTTTGATAACGGTTACGGTTTCTGACTTTATCTGCAGACAAGGTTTTTGGGTTCCGGGCAGATAACTCCGTTACTAAAAATAGATCGGTTTCGCAGGCCGACTCAAGTCGAGCCCTGGTAGTGTCGATTAATAGTACTAAGTTTCGTAATGATAGGTCGCGACACTTTTTTGACATCTGCGGCAGAAAAAAAAAAATAATAATCATAAGAAATACAGTAAGGTCTTTCCTTCTGTGGAAGGGAAAGACCTTAATAATAATAAGAAACGATGCAAAAACAATAAGTCCCCAAACGTTGTTTGGGGGACTTAATTATCACCTGTTGTATTGGTTGCTCCTTTTAGCTATGTCTTTTAAAATTATATCACTATAATTCTGATAGAGGAAAGCGCAGTCGATGCATATGTCGAACGGGATAAAAGATTATTTAGTCTGTGTAGATAAAGGTAATGACAAAAGTACCAAACTTGGATGATCAATCTTAATGTCCAAGAGAAGAGACAAAACAAGGAAGACATTCCGGAAAAAACTAGAAGATTGCAATGGTCCTGACTTGGTACAGGCATTTCAAAAGAAATAATTGGTTAAGCCAGGTTGTATGGCGCACTAAACCTCCCTCTACTATTGCAATCTTACGGTGTGTTAGTAACACAAAACAAAACACGATTGCGAAGACATAGAAGGGATATCAAGGTGATCATCTCAGTACAACACTCAGCCAATCACTAATCAAAACAACAAATAACCGTAACCTTTAACACAATGTTCATTTTTCCACCAGTGATTGATAGCGGAGGAAGAACTTTTTTAGAGATCGTTTAAGACGGATTTTCTTGTAACACTGGTCAATTATTGGTTCTATATTGAATTATTTTTTTAATTTGCAGTTGTTATGAGTGAGAGATGTGACAGAGACAGCGAATGTCGAATTACAACATGCAGCGATAACGCCTACAGGGTCAGATGTATCCATGACGAATGCACATGCGTTACCAACACCGGAACCAGTAAGTTTTATTTTATTATTAATAATGAATCGTAAATTGATCTTATATTTGTTTGTATCTCTCTTTCCAATTCATGGAGCGATTACTGGAGTTAAAACGGGGGAAGATTGGTGTTGCCAAACAAAAATAATTCTGTTTTGAAAAAAAGTGCAGCAATGAAAAAATATTCTACTTCATGTTATAATGATAATAATTAAAAAAAAAATGTACGATGCCTTTTAAAAACAAGTTTTGCGATCCGAGCAATGAAACATAATTTGACAAAATAAAAGAGGCGCACCTTCAAACTTACTAATGGGTCGGTTCTTTATTCAAGGCCGTCGAATTTTACTCGATAAACGTAGAATAACTTTCAATGAGGCTTGGAATACATGTACGCGAAACAAAAGAAAAGGCAACTGTCATTGACTGTAAAATATACAAAAGAATACAAACAGTGGTCTTTAGTGTGATTGACCTGCTTGCCGTCAAACAGCTTGATTAAAACATCATCTCAAGTGTTCCTGATAAAATAGAACAAATGAATTAAACTTGGTGCTTACATAACTATTTTAGACTGAATTTTCTCATTATCATGACAACAGTCAAATTTAACTTATTGTATATTAGATTTATAAATATTTCTCTGACATATTGTATATTTTCTACATTTTCGAAAATTTGTGAGTTATATTTCTTATTCATTAATGCATACGGTATTTTGTTCAGGATGCACCATGCAATCAGACTGCCATCAACACTGTGACCGTGGAAGCCCTCATTGTATTGATGGAGAATGCCATTGCACCAGATTCTAAACATCGATCAACCTTTACATACAAATAAAGAACTGCCATGTATATTCATCTACTTTTTTTTGGAAAAAACACTGTTTTTCAGTTCCTTCATTACGTTAATTTCTACGGAATAAAGATTTTAAAGCGCAATTTGTCTATTAGGGATACTCAAGACTCATCAGGAACACCTCAGCAAAAATGAAAGGCCACGATTAATGAATTTAACTTACTAAACATAATTTCCAAATCTGTCAAAACTTTGGTTAGTCATATGAACGTTAATCATTTCAACAATAGTTTTCAAACTTATTTCTTTCCCATACTGAAAAATCTAGGTAGCTTTATATCCCAAAGCTTATGGCCGACATCAATAAAAAATCAGCGATTCTTATCGGTATGAGACATTTTTTATGAAAGTATCTAACTTTCGTTATTTCACACTGGAAGTACCATTTTCTAAAAATCATAATATATGTTTTACTGTTATTTCAATAAAAAAACGGCACAATAAAATTGAACCGTTTTAAAGTTATTTCAAAGAACAGTCATATGTTTAGTCATAAGGAAAATTACTTGATTATAAAAAGATAATTAAAGAGTATTGATACCTGATATCAAAAGCGTATCATTTTAAATATTTATGAATTACACAGAAAAGATATGGTGTTTTTATTGCTGTTCTTCCTCTTAAAATTACAGCGGCCTTCAACGAGGAGCAAACACTTACACTTTTCTGCGTGTTGCAGACGGTGTCTAGTACCGATTATAGCGACATTCTAATTGCTCAATGTCGATCTCTTATTCAAAACTCATTTTGCATTCTTCATTGGATTTACATAAAAACATTACACAATCTCTGTGACATAATGCAGATGTGCACCTCCTGTTTTAAAATTTGATCATATTGATTTTTTTTGGAATCTCATAGCAAAACATGGAATTAGTCATTAAACTACAACTTGAAGGGGTGACCATCTCTTATTATCAATCCGTTACTTGGTGTAGTTGGTCCCCAAAGAACAGAGAAAAATACTCATGATACTCAAGTATGGAACAACAGTAGGAAACATCAATCATTTGTGCAACAACAAAGACCAGCCCAATTTGAAAATTGTCCAAAGCAGTGGAACAATAGATTTGGTGTTTTCCAAAACATGGATCCTGAAATTAATTCAACTGACATTAACTACAGGCTGCTAAAATTGGCTTTAGGCTTGAAATGAAATGTATAAATAGTTTAAGTCAGAAATAACTTGTCCTTTTTATTCTATTTTATGTTATTTTTCATGTGATATAAAGTAATTATATCCTTCTGGTTTTTTTTCAATCTTAATGGTTCATGTTACTCAATAGTTCATGTAATTCATTAGTTCAATGTTATGATACTGGTTTTAGAACAGATATGTACATATAATTGTAGATTTCAGGGTTTATAAGTTGTATATGTAACTTATAGCCACTATATTAACCTTTGAAATTTCACTTAATAAGAGTTCTATTTATGACATGTATGACAGTTGTTCTATTAGTCTAAGTAAGGTGCATAAACCTAAGATCCCCTTATTATAAGCATGTCATGCATTTGATTTTTTTTTTGATTTTTTTTCTTCTTCTCTGACTTATTAAATTTAGATTTCCTTGTCATTTTTCAACTTAACTATTCTTTCTATTTGCTTAACTATTATTTTTAATATTTGTGGATTTTATTATTTTTTTTCGAAAATATATATCTAAGTAAAGGGACAACAAAGTTGGTAAAAATAATAATGAAGTTATTCATCACATACATATTGTATATTGACACATTTTATAATGTAATATTGCTTATTACAATGATTCTAAGGTTTATAGTGACTCAAATTACTTTTACTCTTTGATTTTATTGAACTTTTATATAATATTGGACTTGTATGTGAATTTTAATATTTTAATATTTTGGTCTAAGTATAGTGTGACACTTAATGGAAGTTATTTTTAGTGTAATAAGGCTTATTATTAATTGTGTGAGTTATTCTTTTGGTTTGTTTACACCAGTATTTGAAATGAATAAATGCAAGCTAATATATCAATTGGTTCTTGGAATATTCAAGGGTTGGGAGGTAAGATAGAGGATGACAATTTTATATCAAGTTTAAAATATGATATTAACATCTTACAAGAGACATGGAAAGGGGCTGACGCTAAATGTAATATTGCAAATTTTAATATTTTACAAAAATCAAGGAAAAAGAAACAGATATCAAAAAGATTCAGTGGAGGCCTTATTATCTATTATAAGTCTGCTTTAAGTAAAGGCATATCAGAAGTTAATAATATTACAAACTCAGAAAACAGGCTATGGTTAAGGTTAGATAAGTCATTTTTTGGATTAAATAAAGACTTGTATGTATGTGCATGTTACATCCCCCCCGGCGTCCTCCACATATTATAATGATGACTTCATTTTACTTGAAAATGAGATTTCTAAATTATCTGGTAAAGGGAATATTCTTGTTTTAGGAGACCTTAATGCTAGGATAAGTGATCGCTTAGATTTTATTAGTGATGAAAGCGATATTAACCCTGAATTATATAAATTACTACCTGATACATATATTGGTGATTTTCAATTAAGTAGAAATTCCTTAGATAAAACTTTCAATCCTCAGGGAAAACAATTAATTGACCTCTGCGTTGCCTCTCAGCTCAGGATCTTAAATGGTAGATTTGTTGGTGATTTGCTTGGAAATTTAACATGTTTTAAACATAATGGTGCCAGTACAGTAGACTATGCCCTTCTGACTTAAAAAAAAGTTAAAGTTTAAGGTTTAAAGTCTTTTTCTACGCTAGGCATATTCAAACGACTTTACACTTTAACCCCCGATCACTGAATTGCAAGTCGGCTGTTAACATACGGCGCCCATAGCAGCCACAGCGCATTGGCTTACAACCCTCACAGGTACTCATTCACAGCTGAGTGAACTGGAACAAGTGAAGTAAAGGATACACCACAATAACACGGGTAGTGACGGGAGTCGAACTCACAACCCTTTGGTCACGAGGCCGGCACCTTAACCACTCGGCCACGGTGACTTGGATCTGTTACCCTCTGTTGACTATTTTTATATAGGAGAACCATCATATTTATCAGATCATGTTCCTATTTCAGTTATGATTAAATGCTGTATATATAAAACTGCCATTGCTCAGAAGAAAAATTTTGTTCCAATTGAATTTAGCTATAGATGGGAAAAACACTTCTAAGCTGAAACTTGAAGAAGCTTTAGCTGATGAAAGTGTGGTAAAGCAGATTATAAATTTTGAAGTCTCGCAATATGACAATACTCCTTCTGGTATACATAATGCAACAAAAGATATAAACGATATATTTGAATCTCTAGCATTAAAATCTTGTAAAGATATTAAGTTCAAAAGAGCAAAACCTAGAAAACTAAATCCAAAACCTTGGGTAGATAATCAAATACGTGAACTAAAAAGACTGTTAACATTTTTGGGGCGAAACTTAAAAGTGACCCATTTGATCTAAATAATAAAAATTCCTTTTATAAACATTGCAAAGATTTAAAGAAATTAGTAAAGAAAAAGAAAATTATGTTTAAAAAAGATCTGTTTGAGAAGTTAACTTTGCTTCAAGAAAGTGACCCCCAAAAATACTGGGAGCTACTGAAACAACTAAAATATGAAGATTCTAAAAAAGATGAGGGATCTATTATGGACTTTAATAATTATGAAGAGCATTTTCAGAGTCTGGGAAAGCCAGAACAATATGATGTTAATTTTTAAAATAAAGTCAATAATGAACTTGAAGCACTCGAAGATACTCTTATTCAAAATATTGATACAGATTGTGCTTTTACTATATCAGAAATAAAAAAAGTGCATTAAGGAATTAAAAACGGGGAAAAGTTGTGGTCCTGACAGGATATGCAATGAAATTTTAAAATTAAGTAGTGTAGCTACACTTAAAGCTATTGTTAAACTTTTTAATTTAGTTTTTTCTTCGTCTATCTATCCAACTAGATGGAGGAATGCCTTTATTGTACTTATACACAAGAAGAGAGATAAAACAAACATTGCCAACTATAGAGGTATTTCTAATTAAATTGTCTGGCAAAACTATACAGTTCTGCCCTTAATAAAACATTAATTAAACATTATGAAAATAAACTCTCTAATTATCAGTTTGGATTTCGTTCTAGCCATAGAACATCAGACAGTATTTTTGTTCTTAAAACTTTAGTCACAAAATATCTAAAGAAGCAAAAACAAAAAATATTTGCTTGTTTTGTGGATTTAAAAGCCGCTTTTGATTCTGTTTGGCACAATGGTCTATTATATAAATTAATAAATGAAAACATAGGTGAAAAATTGTACAAAACCATAAAAAATATGTACAGTTTGACTCAGTCTGCACTTAAAAATGGAAACCAACATTTTACTTTTTTCCTACGCACAGAGGGGTTCGACAAGGAGATAGTCTTAGCCCTACTTTATTTAACTGTTTCATTAATGATTTGTATACAATTTTTGATACAACTTGTTATCCCCCATGCCTTGAAAAATCAAAAATTCAAACTCTTAGCTACGCAGATGACTTGGTTATATTATCCGAGACACATCAAGGCCTACAGAATGCCCTACATAAACTTCGACAATATTGCAGTAAATGGCAATTAACTGTCAACACTAGCAAAACAAAAATTATGATATTTCAAAATGGAAATGCAGAATCAACTCCATTTTCTTATAACGAGAATATTTTATCAGAAGTAAAGGACTTTAAGTTCCTTGGAAATGTTATAAACGCTAAGGGTAGTTTTACAAGAACATCAGAAGAACTCTCTCAAAAAGGTTCAAAAGTGTTATTTTTACTTAGAAAGTATATGTCAAATTTTAACTTCGTACCTGCTAGCTTATCATGTAAGCTTTTTGATATTCTGATCAGACCAATTTTAGCATACAATGCAAAAATTTGGTTCATGGATAATTTTAATTCAACATTTAAGGCGCTCAATAGAGCAGAAGCTAACAATTCACTCTGTGATGTCCTGTCACTGAGCGAAAAATATTCTTTTGAAAAAATTCACTCAAAATTTTGTAAAGCTGTTCTAGGTTTGAAAAAGACAGCTTCTAACATAGGTGCAAGAAGCGAGTTCTGCAGATTCACACTAGATTCTTTTTTAAAACGACAATCTTTAGTTTATTTACATAGGATAAGTTCTAATAATGTAAACCCTCTTGTGACTGAATCTCTTAAAGTTAATAAAACGCTGCACAATGAAGGTATTTATTCGTGGTATTCTTATGTAGACAGAGTATCGAAAGATGTAAATTTAAATGTTGAAGACCTTAATTCTACTACACTTACATTTAAAAGTCATGCAAAGAAGCTAGTAGAAGATACTTATGAAAAGCTTACCATAGATAAAATATCCAAACTAGATACTACATCGAAACTTTATCTTTACGGAAAGATTAAACACAGTTTTAATTCCGATAATTACTTAAAACATAATAATTTTAATTATAGAAGATTGATTTCCAAATTTCGACTTAGTGATCATTCTTTAGGTATAGAAGTTGGCAGATATATGAAAATACCTCGAGAGCAAAGACTCTGTAAAAAGTGTAAAAGTTTGGATGATGAGCAACATTTCTTTTTTGAATGTGAAATAAATTCAGCCATTCGCTCAGATTTTTTAAAAGTTCTAAATGATAAACTGTCTACATTTGAATGTCTCGATACATTAAATAAACTGCTGATCATTTTAAACCCCAACCCCGAACTTGTTTGTCATATTGGAGGCTTTATTAAACAGTCTATAGAACTCAGGGCTTCAGATCCTTGTCAGGCAGGTTCATAACATGTGTGTGTGTGTGTTTGTTTGTTTGTTTTTGATTTGCTGTCTTATTATGTTTTATGTTATGCTTTTGTATGATATGTTGTATTGTTTTGTATTCAATATCAATGTATGTTGATTTGACCCTTACGAGTGTAATTTCATCAATAAAGTATTATCAACTCTTCTTTAGATTTTCAATCAATCTAAGTTACATAATGATGATGTACACCTCCTTTGTTGATTTTAGTTGAGGATCGAGCGGTAGGTATTATTTTATTAGCAGCTGCTCACAACTTGTCATATTATAGTGAAGTTTATGTACTGTTAGAGATTTAACAAACTTGCGGTGTCGATAACCCTTTTTGGTATTTTTTCTGTAATGAATCAGTTTATATCACAATTCTTAGGAACACTACTGCAACCTCGGGATACATGTATCTTAATGATTTTGAAATCTAAATTCCTAAAGACGGAGCTAGAGATAAAAGAGAAGGAAAATCAACAAAAGAGGATGAAAAGTCATTACGTTAATCATATATTTTTGTTTTCAATTAGAATTCTTATATCTTGAACAAAGGACATCGATGTCGTTTAATGTGTCCTGTATGTTCACATTTCAAGGACTAATCTTTCATAAGCAGTAAATATTAATATTGAAATACTACTTATTATGTAGCTTATCGAAAAATTCAAGGTATTGTATTTGTAAAATTTGTGCCACACGTCCGGCGACCTGGCTTGTGATAACTAATGTCCACCACCAGCGTCTATTGAAAAAGTAATTTTACAAAGTACCTTAACGGGCAATTGGGTTTGAGACTGGTCATTTTTTACCTGTGAAGGGGACTGGGCATTTTGAAAAAAGACCGTCTGAAATTTGTTTGAAAAAAATGTTCCGCCTGTTTAGACCCAACCTATTTGGAAAACGATAATATCATAATATATCTTTATTGCAAAATTACACCCATTAGGGTCAAGCAATACAATCTAAAACTAACGAATATACAAACAATATCAATAAAACACAGTAGCATCACATAAAAAAGAAAAAAAATCAAGTAGAATTAAGCATTAGCTGACATTGTTTCTCAATTCTAATGACTGTTGAATAAAGTCACACAGATCAGCCAATAACTCATTTTTCGGGACTAATAAAAAAATGATTTTATCAAAAGGACTTAAGTTGGGGAATTGGTTGTTATGGTTATTTTTAATGTTATCGAAAAACAGATTTCGCAAACTATCGTTATATGTACAGTCAAGGAAAAAGTGAAATTCATCTTCAAGGATGTTGCAACATTTGCAGAGTCTTTCTGGTCTAGGAATTTTTTTGTAACGCCCAGTTCCGATTAATAGACAGTGATCGCTAGTTCTAAATTGCGTTATAAGTTTACGTTTAAAAAAGTTTGTTTCTTTCAAATAATTATCCATTATTAAATCTGACGTAAGTTGGCTATAAAGATAAAGTTTGGAGTCTTCTGTTAAATCATTAAGTTTATCAAGATAACGCTGAACATACACTTCTTTGATCATTTTATTTATCAAACAAATAAAATATTCAAAATGACCGGAAAAAACCATTTGGCATGTTTTGTAGTTTCACTAGTCTGCTTTATTTTAGTGCATACCGGTACATGAATTTGTATATTCACTACAATCAGATACAAGTAAATACATGTATATCATCTATTGTAAAATGCTAATTTTTACATATGTCGCCGAAGGCAAAAGAATGTCTAGGAGTCGGGTAATTCTCTTCGTCCTTCGCGCTAAAGTGGAACCTGTCTTCTTGTGTAATCTAAATCTTAAAGTTCAAACACTGAGCTTGCAAGAATTCCTTATATTGATTTGATTAAGATTATTTGAAGATCACCATCCCTATTTGAATCATTTTATAATCATTTATATTTCCGTATACAAATATGGGTCACAAAAGGGCCAAAAAGCCACTTTTTTCTTTCTTCATGTTTTTCCCACAATAACCGTCTTCTGATGCAAAGGTAATGAAACTTACTTACCACTAAAAGAAGCATGGAATTGAATTTGGGTATATCATAATTTTCAGGGTACACATTAGGGACCCAAAAGAGCCAAACAAATGATTTGGTGGGGGTGTTTTGTTTTCCAAAATAAATTTTGTTCTTGTTGATTGGGTGCTTTGAAATGTAATAGTACCTTACCTGGGTTGGTTTTTGAATGTCCTTTTTCGAAAACAGCAGTATCGATAAAAGGTAAATGTCCTTTTACACCAGATCAGTTCGATATTGGAACATGTCGAATGCAATAACCACCGCATCTTGTAGAACTGGACACCGATGAAGCCATCAAATCCAAGATAGTGTTCCTGGGAACCGTACTGATAACCTGTAAATAGTTTTAAACATTTCAAAAACATATTAACAGTATATCTGTCTTCAAATTATTTTTATTACATGTAACAAGAATGAATCATCCAAAAGTAAATTTATATTTACTAGATAGTACATGTATTTAAAAAATCTAGAACTTTCGTTATTAAGGGTTAGGGCATGCAAAGCAGTTAAACATTGCATAATCATCAAAACGCTTTCGGGTGCAATAAAAATGCAGAAGAAACAGAATCATCAACCACATATGTTTACGTCAAATAAACCTACCAAATTTCAGCAAAATTCGTTTAGCGGTTTCAAAGGAGTTGTGTCTAGAAAAGCTGGAGGACGGATGGTGGGACAAAAACCATAACTAACATTACCCGAAGCTTGTAAATATTTTTTCATTAGTAACCATTTTCTTGTGTAAAAAGCATTAATTCGAATGCCTGAAATCTAAAGCTTAAGAACTCATTCCCCCAAAATATATTTTTCATGTTTTGAAGTTTCACTAGTTTGCTTTATTTTAGTGCATACCGGTACATGAATTTGTATATTCACTACAATCAGATACAAGTAAATACATGTAAATCATCTATTGTAAAATGCTAATTTTTACATATGTCGCTGAAGGCAAAAGAATGTCTAGGAGTCGGGTAATTGTCTTCGTCCTTCGCGTTAAAGTGGTACCTGTCTTCTTGTGTAATCTAAATCTTAAAGTTCAAACACTGAGCTTGCAAGAATTCCTTATATTGATTTGATTAAGATAAATTGAAGATCACCTTCCCTATTTGAATCATTTTATAATCATTTATATTTCCGTATACAAATAAGGGGCACAAAAGGGCCAAAAAGCCACTTTTTTCTTTCTTCATGTTCATCCCATAATAACCGTCTGCTGACGCAAAGGTAATGAAACAGTATTGTTACTTACCACTACAAGAAGCATGGAATTGAATTTAGGTATACCCTAATTTGTTTTCCACAATATTTTTTTGTTCTTGTTGATTGGGTGAAGGAAGCAGAGGTACCAATGGGGTATCCGAATGTCAAAAATCCGAAAGGGCAGAGACAAAACCAGCAAACACCAACAAGAACGGGACAGAAACAGACAACATGTAAAACATGGAATCACAAAATAACTGAATATCAATCAACAACTCCAGTCAAACAAGAGTGAACTCAGGTGCTCCGGAAGAGTAAGCAGTTCCTGCTTGCTATAGCACACCCGTCGCGTTGCCAATAGTCCATTCAGCGTGTCAAATCCGGTAAAGAAAGACAAAACAAAACCCTATGACAAGCCAACATCTGCACTCATCTGAGATGTCGAAATCCCATATCTGTCTATAAGTGCATGATGTCTTCCGTAAAATTTCTTGAGTGAAGACAGCAACCGAGGAGCAACATAACCATGTGTGAGCAATTTTTGCGTCAGACGTGTCGCTCTGCTAAGGAAATCGATGTAAGTCCCGCACGCTCTGGAGTAACGTATCAATTGAGATACGTACACTCCATAATCTGGAGCGGACGGAATGTTGCTACACAAGAAGGGAAAGTTGACAATTGGAAAGTTGAAGTCATCACGTTTGTCATAGAGCCTTGTTGAAAGTCTTCCTTGAGAGTCAATTTTGAGATGTAGATCTAAATATGAAGCAGACTTCCTAGAATCCGTTGTGTCTTCCCACTTGTGGGTGCTTTGAATTTTAATAGTACCTTACCATAAAATGAATGATTGGGTTGGTTTTTGAGTGTCCTTTTTCGAAAACAGCAGAATCGATATAAGGTTAATGTCCTTTTACAACAGATCAGTTCGGTATTGGAACATGACGAATTCAATAGCTACCGCATCTTGTAGAACTGGACACCGTTAAAGCCGTCAAATCCCAGAGAGCGTTCCTGTGAACCATAAAACTTACCTTTAAATAGTTTTAAACATTTTCAAAAAATATTAACAGTATTTCTGTCTTCAAATTATTTTTATTACATGTAACAAGAATGAATCATCCAAAAGTAAATCAATATTCACTATAGATAGTACATGTATTTAAAAAATCTAGAACTTTCGATATTAAGGGTTAGGGCATGCACAGTAGTTAACATTGCATAATCATCAAAACGCCGTCGAATGCAATAAAAATGCAGAAGAAACAGAATCATCAACCACATATGTTTACAAATAAACCTACCAAATTTCAACAAAATTCGTTAAGCGGTTTCAAAGGAGCTGTGTCTAGAAAAGCTGGAGGACGGATGGTGGGGCAAAAACCATAACTAACATAACCCGAAGCTTGCATATATATTTTTTCATTATTAACCGTTTTCTTGTGAAAAAAGCATTGTAAAAGCCGAATTAATTCGATTGCCTGAAATCTAAAGCTTAACAAGCCATTCCCCCCCAAAAAATATGTTTCTTCCGCATGAAACTTTAAAATGAACATGACGTATAATGTGGATAAATGAAGGGATTTTTTCAGGTCAACCAAATAAACATTCAAGATAATTACAAAAGAAATAATTTTTCATCACCACCTTCCTTACTGATACATGCACTCACACAAAAGATTTTTCAATGTTAACATAATTTGACAAAGTACTGTAAACCGGGAAATTTTCGCGGCAGTTTAATTTTCGCTATTTTCGCGGTAAGGACAGCAGCGCGAAAATAAAACTGCCGCGAAATTTAGTCGTAATTTTAAAGGCTGAACTGAAAAATATGTAGCTACCGTGGTTACTAAAAATCAACATCGTATATTAATCAAATGACAAAGACATACCTTGTTATGACCTAAATTTACGGGCTGATTGTATTTTAAAGTATTTGTTCAATATTTCATTGAAACGAATAAAATCTATTAAAACATTTATTTATTACAATAAAACACATTTTAATAAATGTAAGTACTATTTCACTGTTTTAAAACATCATTGTTAAAACACCCAAACGTCATGGCTATCGGATTAAAGACCACAATTACACAGTTCGGTGCACATCAAAGACAGTTATGACCATTGATTGACAGTTAAATACCCGCGGCAGTAAAGGCACTCTTGATCAGGTCACACTTTAGAGATAATTGTTTAAATGTTTTGACAATCCATCTTGCATGTAATGGTTTAATGACACTAAGTCTGAGATCGATTTCAAATTTCTCCAACTTTTTGTTCTTTTTGAGAAACTTGGCTACTTCATCGGCGTACCAGTTTTGAAACTCCGATTTCAGAATATCTTTAAACACTTTGTTGATTTTAAGATCCAATGGTTGTAGGTGATCAGTACACCCGGCCGGCACAAACACAACTTTTATGTTAGCTCTATATAATGCATCTAAGACGTCTTGGTGCCTATGAGCACTGAACACATCGAAAATTGCAAGTGCAGGTTGTTTCAACGGTAAATCAAGTTCGTCACGTTTGTCATTTACATACGGCACCAACACCTTGTCTATGAAATGTAACATTGTTTCAGTATTTGACCAATGATTTTCAGAATGATATATATCCCATGTTTTCGGAAATTGAAATTTAGGATGGCATTGTTCAGTTTTACCGGCATAGAGTACTTGCGGTGCCACACCGTGGCAGTAAAACACCAGACTTCGAAATTGTCAGTAATGCTGTAATCTGACGTTTATCGTCTATCCCAGTGATGTCTACCTGCTTGCTGCCTTTCACATCCATTGTCCAATCTCCACCCGGAACCATATTAACGCCTGTCTGATCCCAATTGAACACTAAATCGTTAGGAATGTTGTGATCTTTAATACATTTTTCGACACGTTCAACATACTCTTGTTTAGTTTTCTCGAAATCCTCAGGATGAGACCTAGCCGCTTTTGTTCCTTTTCGTTTGGTAAATCCTAAGCGTTTTAGAACGGACTCAGCCCATGTTTTAGTCAAGTCAACAGTTTCTAAAAGATCTGAATTGTGATGCTTCAAAATTCCCATAGCTGATGAAATAACGATTTGATAGTTCACAATACCGCCAACGTCTCTCAAACTTTTGATATAATCCAAAAGTTCTGCATCATATTTTCCCAGGAGTAACGGTCTGCCGCGATCTTTTTTGGGCAGTTCAGCATTATTTTCGAACTGTTTATGAAGTCCACGTTTTATATATGCCGATTTGATGCTCCGTACAGTGGATTCGTTGATCGGACTTCCTAGTTCACTGGTAAATTTTCTTGCCGTGTTTTGAACGCCGTGATCAATAGCATACCGAGCCATTTTAGCACGCACTTCTGGGGAATAGTTATTATATCCTCCACGTTTGCGCTTTGTGCCACCTTTTCCAACTGGGGAATTGTCCAAAAGCACAGTTTCCACTTCCTTGTTTGCAGATACAAACGCGGGATTGTCCGTTTGCGGAAGCAAAGATGACACTTTTGAAGGAGTCTTAATAAGAAACCTATGCATGTTTCCTTTAGTAAATCTAACCGAAAACTGATCTGGAAAAATGTTCAGATTACAAATTCATAGTTTTAATCCCCCTAGGTATTGATTACAACGTTCACAGATTTGGAAATTTTACCAGTGGACTACATAAAGAAACTGAACATTGTTCAATTGGATCGATAGACGTAAATATTATTCCTTGTAGAGATCGGACATTTACACAAATAACAGTACATATTTTTTTTGGATCGGCTTTAGGACCGCGAATTTAAAACTGCGCGAAATCGAATTCCATCAACCGACCGCGAAAAAAAGACGGCGCGAAAATTTCCCGGTTTACAGTATACATATTCTGCCTTACTCGTATTATCTGTGGATTCAATTCCAATAAATGGGGGTGTAACAGCCCCCGCCCCCGGAATACCGAATACCGTTTAAAAAAGGACAGAATACCGTTAAAAAGACTGGAATACCGAATACTCTAAAGATCACGGCGTACGCGTACCAAAAGCCTAAAACTTCGGAACATCGCGTACCGAATACCCTTTAAAAAGCTCGGAACACCGCGTAACAAAAGGGCTGTGACACCCTCATAAATGACAATAAATGGAAAAACGTGAATCTGTTTACAATGATTTGGAAGACATAGAATTTTATTATACACTAAAATATTCAAAGGATAAGATAAGAGAAACGTGAAGTCGTGATCCAGAAAGTAGACTTCATTTAGAGATGTCAAAGGTACTAGTTAATAGGACCATGCTCGTCATTTGGGACATATATAGAATGTTGCGTGCCGATTTCTGATTTCTGCTGGCACGACCTTTGGAAGGATATGACTATATAAAGCCAATCTCAGAAAGATTTAGACAAGGTTAGCTTTAACTGATACATTAGCCATGAAGGTTCTGATCGTCTGCGTTGCCCTCTTCGTTGGTAAGTTGTTAAACTATTTCCTTAATACTTGTTCATTTACAATGTAATGGAAGATTTGAAATTCTTAAATAATAACTTTAAAATCTGTTCGAATATCTATCCACTTTAACGAACAAAAAAGTCAAGAATACGGACATACACATGTCTTTATCTACCTTAAGTTATGAAATTATGAATTAAAATTTGATACATTTTCTTCTTGCAATAATCGTGCATATCTTATTTTTACGGTGTCCAACGCTCGTACAACTGCATTCTGGAAGAAGTACGGTCCGAGACCGGAATAATTATGGAATTACAAAAAAAATCTTTAAAAGCATATTTCTCAAGATGTTTGAGTGTTAAATGGTAAAATGTAGCCTGGAACGCTTCCAGTTTTGGCGAGACTGTCGTTAATTGTCGGTTCCATTCCTGTAAAATTCGAGAGTTGAAAGCTAATTCGAGAGTTGAAAGGTAATTCGAGAGTTGAAAGGTAATTCGAGAGTTGAAAGGTAATTCGAGAGTTGAAAGGGAACTTTTACATGTTGGATTGGGTTCTTGGCTGGTACAAACGTTGGTTCCTCTTGTACGCCTGTCGTTTGGTTGGATTATTTTGCTGGCCTTCACATCTACCTGTTTAATTATGCTGGTTCTTGTATATTAAAAACGATCCACATATTTAAATGATTTAAATAAATGTTTTGATAAATAGCCTTGAGGCACGATCATTGGTCCATCTGGCTGGTAAGGATTTCCACTGAAGATCTGTGAGTTACACATCCCGGTGATTTGTAGTGATAGTTGTTACAGTCAATGCGGGCAGTTTCTCTTTGCATCTGGTCGGGACTGTTTCTGTTTTTAGCTGTGTGGGTATTCCAGGTCTATTGAATGCTGGGTAGGCTTCAATTCTGATTTTCTTGCTACAGATTCCGTGGTTATGTCTTATAAAACCAACATTATTGTTTGTCTCGATAGCTGTTACTTCTGTATGGTGACTTCATGACTTCACTGATGTTCACTCCCAGGTATTAGCTGTTTCGACTTCTAATGTGTGGCCATGAAGTGAGTACAGGGTTCTCTTTCAATTTTGTTAATGGTTCCAATTCTGAGACTGTGTATTTTTTTCATCTGCCACCAACTCTCTCTATTTTCAAGGCGACCGGGGTGTCACTGTGGTTGTGCTAAGTCATTTTGTCATTGTGAATGCATCCTATGTGCTTGAAGAGGATGGAGTGGAACTAATAAATGGTGTACAGCTTCTTGGGGAGGGGGGGTATGAAAACCAAGAAATGGAGGGGTCGGAGGAGGGTTCCCTGAAGAACGCCAGCCTGAAAGTACAATCGCACGGGCACGGGGATTTAACACCGTGATTGATGTACAAATGCATATAAATATAAAGATTTTAATGAAATTTAGTTTTTGAAATTGCACTTTCTAAAAGCCACAGCTTACATAGAACCCTATTTGGTACCAAATTTTTGCTTATGTGTCGATATTAAAGATACGGGGGTGTTCCCAATTTTAATTTTTTGAATTGTATTTTGCAAAATTTATTCCCCTTTGGCGAGTAAAAATCAGGCATACCCGACTTAAATTTCAAATACATGTAGTTCTTTATTTACGATGAGATTAAAAATCTGAAATTGGGAGCACCTTAATATGATCAATATAAATCCATTGGCATACAAATGAAATATATTTTTATTAAAGCTATGGAATTCTTTCAGAAATGTATGATTCCAAAAATCAAAAAATCCACTTTCATCAAAATCTTCACTTTTATCATCATTTAGTCTTAAATTTTCGTACTAATCTGATACAAATAAAAAAGTTGACGAGGCATTTTTAAACGAGAGGAAAGTTTAAATACTATTTTAGTTAATCTTTGTTCCAAATTGAATAGAGTTTGAATATGAAAAAAAAATCTTTATAATTTGTTTGCAGTTGTTATGAGTGAGAGATGTGACAGAGACAACCAATGTCATGTTACAACATGCAGCGATAACGGCTACACAGTCAGATGTGTCCATGACGAATGCACATGCGTAACAAACACCGGAAACAGTAAGTTCTGTTTATTATAAATTGAAAAAGAGATGACTCGTAAATTAACGCAGTTTTATACTTGTAACTTTCTTTTTCATTGCTTTGAAAATAATATTTGAACAGTAGATATCATCCTTTTAAAAAACAAAAAAGTTTTCACTGAAGCCTGAAAATTTGTTTTACGTTATCTGGATTGACAACAATATCTTGAGCAATATCAAAACCCAAGCCTGATTTCAAGTTAATTGGGTGGTCCTTTAGGAAAGGTCATCGTATTTAACTCAAAGAGGCGTGGAATAAATGAACATTGAAAATATCAAATTCCATTAGCCCGTGCATTTTTTTAAATTACAACTGAAAACAGCCAGTGGTATCCAATGTGATTTGCCATGTGGTTGATGCTTGTCGTCCGTCCAGTGGCTTTTGTTCATTAAGAAATAAAAATATGTTAATCACCTTAAATCAACTTCACACAAACTTGTTTAACTTGGCACCCCAAACTATTTAATTGGTTAATGTTAGATTTGGACAGTATTTTTTAAATTGTCTATATATACAACAACCAAAATCAATTTTCATACTGTATATTGCATACTTTCTGAGACATTTTTTAAGTTTTGAACATTTTCCATTTAAAAAAAATATTTACGATTTTTTTTTCAGCATGTAAAGCTCAGGCCGACTGTCACCAACACTGTGATCGTGGAAATCCTCATTGTATTGACGGAACCTGCCACTGCACAAGATTTTAATCACTATTCAGCCCTTATATGCAAATAAAAAAAATCATGCATTTGTGTCTATTCTTTTAAAAATCACTGTCCTTTAATCTTGACAGAAAAAGGGTTCAAGCGCCATTTCTCTAGGATGCTAATGACTCACCAAAATCATTTAAGCAAAAGATGAAAGTCTAAAGTTAATGAAATTTACGAATAAAGAATATGCGTTTTTATTACTGTTCCTCGACCTTATGTCAGAGAGAGGCCTTAAATGTGGACCTATTAATGTTAAGGACGGCCTTAAACACCCGTTTAAGAAGGAAATTCTTGTTGCATGTCGATAGCGCTAAACTTTTTGATTGGATAGAATTAAAAAGGATTCGGAATTAGTGTTTGCTACACAGACTAAATATACAGCCCAGTTCTAACATCTCTACTGTCCAGCTCTCCTGACAGTTCTAGAACTGTTCTGACCCTGGACAGAAGCTGTCATAACCTGTTCTAGGGTAGAACTGCCATAACCTGTTCTAACCCATGACACCTTTAGAGCAATTCTAGGCCCTGACAGCTTAGAACTGTTCTAGGCGCTGACACCTTAGAACTGTTCTAGCCTTGGACAGTTCTACACCCTGACACTTCTAAATGACGTCACACGGTTATAATAATACTCCTTATTCGACAAATGCGCATATTTTCGGCATTATTATTTAATTAAACTCGATATATAAATTCATTTTAAGCAGACAATTCTTTATTCTATACTGTTCTGAAATCGTCACAATCAGAACTGTCAGGGGGTTGAACTGTCCGAGGCTAGAACAGTTCTAAGCTGTCAGGGCGCAGAACAGGTTAGAACTGTCAGGGCGTATGACAGCTTAGAACTGTCAGGGGTTAGAACAGTTTTAAATTTGTCACGGGATAGAACTGTCCAAAACTGTTCTATGACTGGACAGGGCTTGTCATAAACTGTCCTAGAACTGTCAGCAGAACAGAATTAGAACAGATTCCTGACAGTTCTAAAGAGATGTTAGAACTGGACTCAACTGTAAATCATCGGCTATTTTGCAATCCATAATGGAAAACGGCAAGCAGCCTTCAATCTAACCATGGATCGCTGTCGCCGTCTTCAATTTGCTCTAGATTGAACATATGATAAAAACAACTCAAAACCACGTCCAATATCAAATTAAACATATTTTTATTTCTGCACATAGAACAATAAACATGTAGTTGATAAGGTTATAACAAAACAACCGAACTCGGATATCAATCTCAAATGAAGAAAAGACAAACCAAGAAACTCCATAGAAATTGAAGATCACATTAAAAATACAGATACAAACATAGGATTTTTAAGGATTTCTGGCCAAGGCAGGCACACAAAAAACTAATTTTAATTGTCTACCCTTCTTAAAATTCCCCTATTAGTAATCCCAAACAAAACTCAAATTCGATAAACGTTCAATCCAGTCAGAGATAGCCAAGGCAAGAAGACAACATGATCACCGAGTTATTCTCTCTGGAGACCACTGGTTGTTACTGACAACTTAATCAGAAACATCTATCGACTGGTATAAAGAAAATCATATATATCAATTCTCAATCCAACATGCTTCATTGCTGTGATGTTTTTATTAAAGACACGAAAGGGTAGAATAACCAGTAAACACCAACGAGAAAAAAAAAACCAGACAGCATTAAACACAGAAATACAAAAGCAATTGAATAGCAATCAACAACGCGAACCCAAGTCGTAACGAGAGTAAAATCAGTTGCCCCGGAAGAGTAATCAGTTCCTACTTGCTATAGCTCACCCATCGTGCTGCCAACCGTCAATTCAGTGTGTTAAATACGTAACGGAAATTAGAACAAAAAAACTATGACAAACTAACATCTGCACTCATCTGAGAGAGAGAGAAATCCCATACTTGTCTTTGAGTGCATGATGTTTTCCGTAAAATTTCTTGAGTGAAGACAGCAACCGACAGACAACATAATTGTGTAGGCATTTTTTTCGTCAGATGCGACGATATTTCAAGGAAAAACTCTGCAAGCTTTGTAATGACGAATCAATTGTGATACGTAAACTGGACACGTTAGCTAGAGTGGACGAAATATTGCTACACAAGAAGGGAATTTGGCGAATGGAAAGTGGAAGTCATCACGCTTGTCATACAGCTTTGTCGAAAGTTTTTATCCCCTCGCTAGCGAAAGCGCGGGGATAATGTTTTGCTGTTCGATGTACGTACTTACGTACGAACGTACGTATGACGTTAATGTCCAGGATAATCTCAGTAACCACAGGGAGCAGAAAGATGAAACTTGGGTCATTGATTGCATTGTGGGTGGGGACTGTGCTGAAGGTTTCGGAATTTTGATATGGCCACTAGGGGCTGGGCTGCATAGGTAGCCCAAGGGCACATTATTCCTTCGTCACGCAACTCCTTCAAGGTTATTTGGAATACAGAACTGAAACTTGCCTCAGTAGTTGCACTATGGATGTAGATTCTGCCGAAGGTTTCGGAATTTTGACATGGCCCCTAGGGGCTGGGCTGCATAGGTAGCCTAAGGGCACATTAGTCTTCGTCACGCCACTCCTCCCAGGCTATTTGGAATACAGAACTGAAACTTAGCTCAGTAGTTGCACTATGGATGTAGATTCTGCCGAAGATTTCGGAATTTCGATATGGCCCCTAGGGGCCGGGCTACATAGGTAGCCTAAGGGCACATTATTCCTTTGTCACACAACTCCTCCCAGGTTATTTGGAATACAGAACTGAAACTTGGCTCAGTAGTTGCACTATGGATGTAGATTCTGCCGAAGGTTTGGGAATTTTGATATGGCCCCTAGGAGCTGGGCTGTATAGGTAGCCAAAGGGCACATTGTTACTTTGTCAAGCAACTCCTCCCAGGTTATTTGGAATACCGAACTGAAACTTTGCTCAGTAGTTGCACTATGGATGTAGATTCTGCCGAAGGTTTGGGAATTTTGATATGGCCCCTAGGGGCTGGGCTGCATAGGTAGCCTAAGGTACATTTTTCCTTAGTCGCGCAACTCCTCCCAGGTTATTTGGAATACATAACTAAAACTTGGCTCAGTGGTTGCACTATGGATGTAGATTCTGCTTAAGGTTTCGGAATTTTGATATGGCCCCTAGGGGCTTGGCTGCATAGGTAGCCTAAGGGCACAGTATACCTTCGTCACGCAACTCCTGCATTAGTTATTTGGAATATGGAACTGAAAGTTGGCTTAGTGGTTGCACTATGGATGTAGATTCTGCCAAAGGTTTTAGAATTTTGATATGGCCCCTAGGAGCTGGGCTGCATAGGTAGCCAAAGGGCACATTGTTCCTTTGTCAAGCAATTCCTCCCAGGTTATTTGGAATACCGAACTGAAACTTTGCTCAGTAGTTGCACTATGGATGTAGATTCTGCTGAAGGTTTCGGAATTTTGATATGGCCCCTAGGGGCTTGGCTGCATAGGTAGCCTAAGGGCACAGTATACCTTCGTCACGCAACTCCTCCATTAGTTATTTGCAATATGGAACTGAAAGTTGGCTCAGTGGTTGCACTATGGATGCAAATTCTGCCAAAGGTTTTAGAATTTTGATATGGCCCCTAGGAGCTGGGCTGCATGGAACTGAAACTTGGCTCAGTAGTTGCGCTATGGATGTAGATTCTGCTTAAGGTTTTGGAATTTTGATAATGCCCTTAGGGGCTGGGCTGCATAGGTAGCCTAAGGGCACATTTTTCCGTTGTCGTGCATAATTCTTTACATTTGTATCACTCCTACTACCAGGGAAAAGTCTCATTTAATACATATACATTTTATAGTACTAGTAATGCTCATAATAGTCATAGTTTTTTTCTTTAATTTTTTTGCCCTTATACTATCAAACACCAGAGTAGCGCGGGGATATGCAGCGTGGCTGCTTCGACTAGTTTAAGATTGTTAGCGCGGGCTAGCGCGGGGATAATATTTTGCTGTTCGATGTACGTTAGTACGTACGCGTACGTACATGTACGTACATATGGCGTTAATGTCCAGGATAATCTCTGTAACCACTGGGAGTAGAAAGATGAAACATGGGTCATTGAGTGCATTGTGGGTGGGAATTGTGCCGAAGGTTTCGGAATTTTGATAATGCCCCTAGGGGCTGGGCTTCATAAGTAGCTTAAGAGTACCCTATTCCTTCGTCACACAACTCCTCCCATGTTATTTGGAATACGTAACTAAACCTTGGCCCAGTAGTTGCACTATGGATGTATATTCTGCTGAAAGTTTCGGAATTTTGATAATGCCCCTAGGGGCTGGGTTGCATAGGTAGCCTAAGGGCACATTATTCCTGCGTCACTCAACTCCTCCTAGGTTATTTGGAATACGGAGCTGAAACTTGACTCAGTAGTTGCACTATGATTTCAATGTAGATTCTGCCGAAGATTTCGGAATTTTGATAATGCCCCTAGGGACTGGACTGCATAGGCAGCCTAAGGGATCATTATTCCTTCGTCACGCAACTCCTCCTAGGTGACTTGAAGTAGGGAACTGAAAATTGACTCAGTAGTTGCACTATGGCAGTAAATTCTGCCGAAGGTTTCGGAATTTCAATAATGCCCTAGGGGCTTGGCTGCATATGTAGCCTAAGGGTGTATTATTCCTTCGTCACACAACTCCTCCTAGGTTATTTGGAATATGGAACTAAAACTATTTTTGTGTCAGCAAAATTAACCTCATAATAAGCTTAAATAGATGTACCTACCTCTAAACTGGCATAAATAATTAATCTTATTTCTTTTTAAACAAGTTGCAGGTTATTATTACTGCCAATGCCAGAAAAAGTCTAAAAACAATTATTTCTTACAATATTTGTCCCTTATACTATCAGCACAAGAATAGCGCGGGGATAAACAGCATGGCTGCTTCGACTAGTTTATATCAAATTTTAATTCATACCTTTTTTAAAGACATAATGATCTTTACTAAAATGTTTTTTTTTTTTTAACCTGTGTCATTTTTGTATGAATTACAGCAATTAAGTGTAACGGGTTTGTGTGATGATACATGTATATCATTAAATATTTTTTTTACTATTTGAAGTGTTCTGATGATTTAAAATATACTTGATGTTTTACCTCAGACGCAAGATGCTGCTTAGCTGGCGTGAGTATCTTTGGGTGTTCTGGAGACATTTCCTAAACGTCTCATTTTATTTCGTGTTTTTTCTATTGTGCCAGGGCTCTCTAGTTTAATTGTCCCCCACCGCAAAGCGACGAAGGGGCATAGTAATGGTCTTCGTCCGTGCGTCCGTCACACTTTTGTGAGCGCAACTCATCTGAGACCGCTCAACGGATTTTTATGAAATTTTGTAGGATTTTTTGTCATGATATGTAGTTGATCATATCGCACCTCCATTTTGATTCGACAAATTTTATAGGAGTGAAATTTATCATAAGTCATAAGTTTATTGAGCAAATTACACCCCAAGGGGTCAATAGCTACAAACAAAACAAACAATCAAAACAAAGAAACAATTAAGAAATAGTATTGCCCCCTGTCCTCAGTGAAAGAGACTGTTTCAAAAAGGAGCCCAGCAATCTCACATGTTCCTTTGAATCCGGATTCAATATATATTTCAGTTTATTTTCTTCATTCATTTGATCAAAAATATCTAAGGCTTTTAAAAAATCTGTACGTAAATTTTCATTCAAATTTATCGACATTGTTCATTTAAGGTCATAGGAAGACTTTGTGAGCACAACTCCTCTGAGACCGCTCAACGGATTTTGATGAAATGATTGTTTGTCATGATATGTAGTTGATCATATCGCACCGCCATTTTAATTCTTCAAATTTCAGTAAATTTTAAACTTTTATACGACGGCGGGAGACATTGGCTACGTGTAGCAATCTTGTTTAACTTTTATCTACTAGTATTTAATTTTATATGTGATTTATTTTTGTGTTACATTGTGACTTTAAATAGTAGCAAGTTTAGTAGTTAGTAGCCTGTCCTAAGCAAGGAACCTTATCAAAGCTTTATTTGTACACGCGTCGTCTTTAAGTTATTTGTTCTCTTTCAAAAGGTAGTCTTTCTTTTACAATTTTAGAATTTGTTTTGAATTGTACGCATTATATTTTTTGCTTTTTATAACCATTTGAAAAACTGTGAGAAGCAATTGAAATACAGACCTTCAATCTAACTTCCCATTTTGTTAGCTTGTACGTTCGATTTAATGTCTGTATTTGAATCATATGTGGTAATGTGTGGCAATTATTTCATATAAGCCAATTTTGGTATATGGAGTTAAAACTAAAAGAATAACTATAGATTATTACATGTCTAATTTGAAATCTTTTTCAGCAATAGGATATGATCAGCCGAAGTTGGATGAATATTGACCGACATTCGATTGATTCACTTGATATACTCTAACTTATACGTAGAGATAAATGATAAAAATCTTATCTCCATACAAAAATTCTAATATTCTTCTCTTAAATAATTCATACAATAATTTGAGATCAAGATAACTCTTTTGTTTTAAACCGTATATTTTCTAAAATGTGTTATTGATAATTTATTTAATGAAAATGACCATAGCGAAACGACTTGTTTTCTTTTTAAGTTTTATGCTGTTGACAGAGTCAGTTTGTGGTAAGTGACAATCTATTTAAAGACTAAAAATATATTTTCACCATTGTTAGAATTTCCATGAGAAAATTAAAATTGTAACTAAGTTCTTTCATCTGCAGATGAAAGCTATTGCGTAAAAATACCAAAAGAAATGAAAAAAAATGTTTTTTATCGATGAAAAAAATGACAATCTTATCGATATTAAATGAATACAAAGATAAATGTTAAATAAATACTTCATATTAAGCTAAAATACCCCATGCAAAAATTCCAATGTTCAAAGCATTTATTATTTAACATTAGACGGTGTAAACATTTCATTATTCCTTTAGATCAAATAAAGCTGTGATGTATTCTTGCAGTATAAAACGTGCAATACGTTTTTATCTTTGTATTCATTTAGTATTTTTACGCAATAGCTTTCCATCCACGTTAAAAAAAATGGTGCAGATATTCCGTTATTTTTCAATCACAGAAAATCTGCAAAATTATTTTTTTACTTTAATAAGAATGGTGCAGATATTCCGTAAATTTTCGATCACAGAATATCCGTAAAATTATTTTTAACGTGGATGCAACATTCTTTCAGTAAAGAGTATTTATAATCAAGAGTGATCCGAATTTACCTCGACGCCAAAAGGCACGGTTTATAAAAACGCAAAAATATCATACCTAACAAAAGAGGTTTTCCTTTATAATTTCGTTTTTCTAAATTTTAGTATATACAGCTAACATACGTGGATATAAACATATAGAAACCATTTTCTTTTTTGTTATTTATCTGCTTTTCGATTTTTAATATGAAAATTGCCCATTTGAATGCCTGTACTCAGTCAGGACCTTTGCGATCTTTAATTTCTCTAGTATGTCTTTGCCTTTTTTGTCTTTTCGTCTTGGATATTTTGGATTGATCATCCCAGTTAAAATTTAAACAAGGAAAATCAATTACGAAAAGGAAAGCCAAATAAAAAGAAATGGAATAACAAAAAGGAAAATGGGTCAGGTTTTTATTCAAAATATAATAGGTATTAAAACGAATGACGAATAGGAAAAAGGAAAATGAAAAACGAAAATAATAGAATAATAAATAAAAATAATAAAACGAAAAATAATAAATCGATAAAGAAAAGGAAAAACGATAAGGAAATTGAGTCTTTTTCCTTTTCAAAATCGAAAAAGTAAATGAATGGCGAAAATGAAAATGAGTCATTTTCCTATTCAAAATCGGAAAGGAAAATTGGTCATTTACCTACTATTAAAAATAATATTAATAAAAATGAAAAGAAAAATGAAATAGAAAAAAGGAAAATGGTTCCTATATATACATATATATATTTCTATACGATGTGACTACAACTCTTTTTACCATGTTTACTATACCTGTACATTGGATCTCATTATTTCTTTAAGTGATGCGGGGTTCTCAAAGTATTTTACAGACTTCTGAAGAATTTCCCTTCAATGTGTGAACAGCAATGTTATATCATTTTTGCTCCTGCAAATCTTCGGTCGCTCCCTCAGCGGGATTCGAACTCATACTTGAACACCTTAAGCAACAACGCCTGCACTATGTACAGTGCCCTAGACCACTTGGCCAGCTAGGCTAGATATGAATTTAGCTTTCGCTGATCAACTGATACTTCTTCTTAGGTTTAATCTAGGGTGTGTAACATAGTGCATGATGTATGGTGGGTGCAGTTCAGCACTGAAAACATCTATATATAAAATGTTAACTGTATTAAAAAAAAAGAAAAAAAGAAAAAAAACGAAAATAAAAATACATAACTATTAACCTAATGAACTGCCGGTTCTCGTAAATGACCTATTCTATCTTTATATGCCTATTTTCGTTGTACAACTGTGGCTCTCTTTGCAAAACTTTGAAAAAAGTCCATTTTGACCAGTAGCTGTATGACATGGCATGTTACTTACTACTTGTTCGATGCAGATCATATCAAGTTTCCAATGAACATAGTTTTTGAATATATTTCTTAACCATACAGAATTTGGTTAAACGAGTTTTCCTCACGAAATATGTTATAATATATATGAGAAGAAGAGGTATCAATGTGGCATTTCAATGTCAAATGTTTGAAAGAGCAGACAAACACTAGTAAACACAAACGAGGACAGCATAAAGACACAAAAAAACCCACAAAAACACAAAAACAACTGAAAAGCAATCAACAACGCGAACCCACGTCGTAACGAGATTGGACATAGGTCATTTAATAAAGGTAATAACAAAATTATCGAACTTCGAGGATCAATCTCAATGTCTAAGAGAAAAGACAAAACATAGAAGACACTAAGGGTAAGTGGTAAACATTTACTTAATAAAAGGTATAACGAGAAAACATTATATATATGTTTCCTGGTCAGGAGGAAAACAGTACATTTGTTTCCACGAGGTACAAAAATGTTGTACTTACTATTTCACGGGGATCGAAGCACCGAGGGAAATAGTAAGTACCGAGTAAACAATTGTTTTACAAGTTTTAGCTTTTCAAAAAGCTGGGGAAGCTTCGCTGTAGCGGCATTTAAAGGAAAGGAAAGTGTATATTGGTTTATATTTCAAAATTACAAGTCACTGGTCTACCAGAACTTTATAAAATGTATCAGGAACATGCCTATTATTACAAGAAGCAGAAGGGTAACGAACAAAAAAATGCTTGATATAGAAGAAATCCATACTTGGCAAATGACATATAGTTGCCGAAAACTGCGATGAGGAATTTTTGTGACGCCACAGCACCACTATGCAAGATGAGGGATATTGAAAAAGTCACTCTAATTTGTAGCTATATTAACAAACATTGCAAGTGAATTTTAAAATAAAATGAACGTGCACAAGTATTGGTAACTCGCCCATAGTTGAAATTTAAAGCCCTTGTGTCCTTTATTGGTATGCTGGAATAGCCCCTGCCAGAAAAAGACATATAAGTAAATATCCAAGAACATGGCTAAAATGTTTAGGCCCGCCAGTCAGATGAAGATAAATGTGCTGTAAAATGTACATGTGCTTAAAAAACAAATTAAGTAAATAACCATGAAACTACTAATCTATGGTTCTCATTATTATAAAAACAGACATGATATGAAAGCTCGAGTATGAAAGTTCAAATATACTAGTATGTAAGTGATTTCATATATGATCATATATAGCCAAACTTTTTAGCATACATATGGGTATTTATAGTCGTGACTATAGGCTATAAGCCTCTACAGCGATGATTGAAGACTCGCTGTGTGCCATGGGTCGTCCAGGCCATGACACACCACCGCCAGTGTTCATACGCCCTGGAGTCAGGGTCCGTCTTCACCACGAGGAGGTACTGGTCGGAATTCTGGAAGACAACTTTTCAGCACGGTTCATTATGCTTTTATTAGCCCAAAGTGTTGCCAAACAAAAAAGCTTGTAGTTGGATGGAAATACACAGCAAGAGAAACATAAAAATAATCTGGACTAGTAAATCATATGATAAATCTGTTGATTACAACAAAATTTATGTAATCTATTCTTGCTCAGCGATCAATAAATATCACGTGATCAAACTATTTTAGTGGATTCGTCGAGGTCACCTGGTCAACGGTAAACATTTAATTGTACCATGTCCAGTTCTGCAATACACAAAGTGTTGCCAAACAAAAAAGCTTGTAGTTGGATGGAAATACACAGCAAGAGAAACATAAAAATAATCTGGACTAGTAAATCATATGATAAATCTGTTGATTACAACAAAATTTATGTAATCTATTCTTGCTCAGCGATCAATAAATATCACGTGATCAAACTATTTTAGTGGATTCGTTGAGGTCACCTGGTCAACGGTAAACATTAAATTGTACCGTGTCCAGTTCTGCAATACACAAAATAGCCTTATCATGATAAATCGTCTCTTCTCCGTAACTGATTCACGATTATAGTTATTGGTTAAGCCAATGAAACAATCTGTTACTTTTGCAACCTTGTCAAACAGCCAATCAACGCGTTCATAAGTGATTGATTATTTCAAGATGGCGTGAATATCCTATGAAATTAATAGCTTCGCACCTTGATGCGAAGCAATTATACTTAATAGGCAACCCCATTAACTAAAGCCACGCCTACTGTCCATTCTTTACAGTGTAACAGCCACGCCTTCTGCCAATCATTCAAAAACCCGCAAATATATTCAAAGTACCATTACTTTTGTGTCGTCCCGTACTTATTTTTAATGCTTTAATCATATAGGGCCAGCTAACCAGTCCAATATAACCACAGTTTTATAAAAAGAACAAGTTTATTTGGTGCAAATAATCATTCTATAATTCGTCAGGTGCTGACATCATTGCAGTTATACTGAATCGGTGAAAAGCTACAAAAATACAAAAAAGGTGCTTTTAGTACAATATTATAGCTTGACGTTAATTGGACATTCATAAAAAATAAATCAAAATACAACACACAGATCTAATAAAAATGACGGAACGTCTGACCTAAGGTTAAGTACATATAGAATATAGGACTTTTGAATCTTGAGATCGAGTTTATCACTGGTTTATGGTGAACCCGAAGGGTGAACCAATAAACCAGTGATAAACTCGATCTCAAGATTTAAAAAGTCCTATATTCTCTTTATCGGTAATCCCCGAGCAACAAAATGTGACATTTTTGTTAAAAAGGGGTCTTTTAATGTTTTTTATAAGGAACTTTTTTGTGTGTGCACTGATAAAACACGTGCTACAATGAGCTATGTCACCGTACTGACCCGATAATTTCGATGATAAACACCTGTTCATGATTCAGGGTTTATCAGCGGCAAACATCAAAGGAAAAAGTTATGATTACCGATAAATGTATAATCTCGTGAGGTGCTCACATCTATCACATACATTTACATTTATAAGTGTTTCTCCCGGTGTTTATTTTATTTTAAGTTTCATGAAAATCTATTATTGGTGTTTTGCTCAATGTAATTTATATAATGCAGAGTGTACATGTAGTCAATGTGCATAAACCTATCACATTTATAAGGTGAAAACTGAATGAATTCTCTGTTCATAAGTATAATAAGTGATGTGAAGATCTTATAATACACCTAGTGTAACTCTATATACAACACAATCAAAGTAAACATAGGCACAAAGTGCCTGAAAGTGTTATCAAAATGCATATTTTGAAAATTCACAGAAAATGGCGGCAAAAACAGTGACGAAAAAGCTTTGGAAAACGCATATAAATTAACCTGGGAAGGCTTATAGACGCCTTTTATAAACAGATCATTGCATAAATCTATCAATACAATAGGTAAAAGCTGATAAACTTACACCATGCCTTCTCTCAAAAATGCTTAAAGTTTGAATAAATTTGTCATCTCAAAAATCAATGAAAATGAGTATTTTCAATGTAGGAGAATGAATAGTCTCGATCACCCAGACGCTTATCAATAGATGATAAGAGTCTGGAACAGTCCCATTACCTATTTTGTTATGTGTACGTTCGGAGTACTTTCAGGCTTTATCATAGTGTTCGACGAAAATCACTCAACCGTATGTTCATAATTCTGTACATATGGTTCAGTGAATTTATGCAAATACAATAGCGAGATAACTTCTCGAATTGATGTGAGTTGTTCTCTTATAACATATCCTTTCTCGGGCGCATTTCATTTGAGCGAATTTGAAAATGACCCCTGTTTTCATTTGAGCGAATTTTTCTATTTCAATTGAGCGAATATTTTCCCAGGTAAATATAGGTAAATAACTATAAAATTTGTACAAAAGAGAGAGAGAAAGAGAAGAGGACTTAAACTTGCATATATATGCTTTACTTAAATAACATTTAAAATATTTTATTTTTATATTAAATCAGATGTAGTGGTTGTGGAACAAACATTCGATTCACAGTTTCAGTACCTTGATTTCATTAATTTTCATTTCTATCTATTAGAAAGATTGAATTTTCGATAGACACTTATCAGAAATACACTGTTGACCTCTAGTAGTGACCAAAATACTAGGTTCGAATTTATTAAGCTGCTCGGGTACAAATTTGTTGCTTGCGTTGACTTGTAAAATGATAAAGTCAGTCTAGACGTTAACACATAGTGCTCACATTTTAAAGTTGGTATCTGACAGATTTTTTTTTATCATGTAAAAAAATATTTTAATAAACATATTGTTTACATATTTGTTCTATCTACAAATATTTCCTTAATAGTACTAAGGAAAATGTTCTAAAAAATTACCTGTAAAAGCAAAATTTACCTGTAATTTACCTGTAGAAAAATTCGCTCAAATGAAAAAATTATTTCGCTCAAATGAAACTTTTTTTTCGCTCAATTGAAATATCAATTCGCTCAAATGAAATGCACCGCCTTTCTCATTTATAATAAGACATCCTATTATACATTTTTGAACACAAGTTGGGTTTGTTAAAAAAAAATTGATTTATCGTTAAATTGTACTCACGGACGTCTCCCTGGTTTTGGAAATTGTTATGTTTTTTTGGAGTCAAAAATTGGGACATTCTTGAAAACAGAACCATACACGTTCGACCAATCCAATTCTCGATTGTACAGAACCAGTTATCAAAAACCAAGGAAGATCAATGAAATGTTGAGTTTTTAAAGTTGGTTCATTTTAGATTCAAATGAATCTTGTATGCTAAACGCGTCATATACACACGTGGTCAAGGTTAAAAGGTATAACGACCGCCACCTAGTGGTTACGAGAAATCAGTAGGTGTTTTCATAGACTCACTACCTTGGTAGTATGAGTTTGGGTTCGAGACTAGAGAATGAAACGCCTAGAAAACTTTTGGAAAATAAGCCAAAAAGGATATAAGAAGTATTACATTTCGAGAATTTAAACCAGTTAAAATAGTTAAATCCAAAAATGTTATCAAATATCTAGAATGATTTTTAATCTTTAATTATGTAAATACTATTTCCCTAGGGAAATTATAAAATATAGTATTTACATAATTCAAGATGAAACAAATGAAATGCTGACCTGCATATTACATAGCAAAAATCTACTGACGTATTATAATCCTGTATATGATTATCGAACATATTCGAATGGGGTTTTGGTAGAATAAAACTATTTTATCTTTGACAGGAAATACATTAAAGGAGGTTTTGATATGGACCCCAAATAACGGAAAATACGATCACTGGTCAGGAAATGTGTTTAATTATTACACCAATTTGAACAATTATCCACTAAAAGCAATCCAGGAAAAATGCCTCAACTTTAGTGTTATGCCATACGGGTCTAAGTGCCACTACAAGTTTGTATTATTATCCGAAAGATCTGATCTTCAAACGAACAATTACTATGAGATTTACTCAGGGACCTCAAAAATGGGTATAAGAAGGGGAGGAGATGGTGATGACTACAATTTTCCATATGGACCTGCACCCGCTAACTGCGAAGAGTTTAAAGAATATAGTGTTCAGTGGGACAACCAAGGAGGCGTAACTGTGATTTATAGGAATATTTACAGTGTCGTTAAACTGTCCCATCCTTCGGCATCCCCCTTTAAAGTTGAAGGCATAGGAATTAAAACAGGTTATGGTGATGAAGGATTGTGGAAAATAAAACATCATGGTGAGGCATTTATAAGAGCGTGTCTATGAGATAACCATGCAATTTTTTCCAGATACAAGAGTTTTAGATGACAAAAAAAAAATACGCAATTATAAACTCTTGACAAAATTAGCCATTTTTAGCTGTGACTAAACACAAAAATTCAACTTTTATTGGATCCTTTCAATGTTTTGTTATCCAATAACCCAAATCTTTATTCCACTAAAATTGAAAAAAAAATTAATCTCGTTACCCAGCACCCTAAGGGAGATATGAAAATAAATAAATAAAATATAATATTTTTTTATAATTATTTGATAAAATTTTCAAAATGGCCCATTCCCACCTGCTGTTAATGAGAAAACTTTAGTTTTCAAAATTTTTGTGGAATTTAGAAGCCGAAATATGACCCTTTAAATAATCCTCTCAAATTTGGATAATGTAGAAAAAATCGGAAAAGAAACCATTAAAAAAATGATTTTTTGTATTCAGTCTATAATCAGTATGGCTAATTTTGTCAAGAAACCAAGTTATACGGATAAAGGTCCGGCTGCCGGCCATCTTGAATTTTCGAAAAAAAATATTTTGCGTAAAAGTCTTGAAGAGATTGTTTTTAGTTTAACATTTCCTTTGATAATCTGACATATTTGAATCTGGACAAATCTTTGGATTTTGTATTTTTTCTGATACAGACGCTTATGTATGCATGAACATGGTTATAGTAATGATGTACAGTTAAGCGATATTAAGCCAATGTTTTATTTTATTTCATGCGTTTTCTTTGAAGTAATTTGAAAAAAAAATTTCTACAGAATGATCAGTATTTTAAAATGCTTTAATCTTTTTGGGTATTTTTTTTTCATTATAGTGTTAAAACAAGTCCCTACATGTTTTAGATAACATATTTTTTATTGACTTGTAATATTGTAATATCAGTTATGATTTGGCAAGACATTCGCTGTATAACATATATAATTCAACTTGGATGCAAAGAGTTATAACTTCAATATGTTAAAAGGCAAAATAATCCACACTTTCTATCAAAATTGTGCTTTACTTCATTGCTTTAGAACATGTATAGGAATAAAGGTAATAGCAGATGATCAATCTCATGTCCAAAAAGAAAAGACAAAACACGGCAGACGTACCGGAAAAAATGAAGATTGCAATGGCTTATGTGCATTTTAAAATGACTGAACAAAATTTACTTTTACGTGGACTGATACATGAACTTCTGTTAACCATGATATTTTCTGATCTGAATACCGGGGTATATAAATATCTATATTTCGAAATGTTTGTGTAAGAGTACTTTAAGTCTTTTAATTCGATTATTTTGTTATCTTCCTACTACTAGTTTTTTTAAGTAAATGCCCTTCCCGGGGGGTGCTTCTGAAAACATGTATATACAGTGATATTAGCATATTCACCTTGGTGCAATGTACTTCAAAAATTAATCACTAGTTTTGGTGTATTCAAGGTGACTTTACTGATTTCTACTGTGTGAATCATCAGATGTATGGAGATATTGACATTTTGGTAACAAGTAGTGAGCCAAGGACAACATGGTGTGCAGCGTTATGTTCTCAGACAATTGAATGTCAAGGCATCAACTATAACGACAAAACCAAACAATGTGAGCTGATTCGTTCTGGTCAATTAGTGAGGAAGATTGCTGCTCAAGACTGGAGATTCAGTTCTAAGTGTCTGAATAACAAAATCCTTTGCATGGGGTGCTAGAATGAAATTTCTCTAATTTTCATCAAATTTATAAATCTCTCAACCGGTTGTGGGAAAATATTTCACACCTCTAGAGAAAATTTTGTTTTCAGCGTAATTGCACTTGCTATTGATGAGCAACCTTTTTGCATTTTTTCTCCCTGTAGACATTAGAGAAAATCCTTCTTCAACTTGTTCAAAAGTTTGATATTTTAAAATCGCCATTAAATTTATTTCCCTTGATTTTAGAAATTCCATAATCGAATCGATCGCGTTGTAGAAGCTATATTTTCAACGTTGAAAATGAAAGTGGAAAAATTTACAAACAAAAATAATTTATCGACTTTCAGAGACAGAATGAATTGGATTAAATACACATAAAATTTTATAATACCACAGTGTATAACCGGACAGTTAGCGATCACGGAAGTTGGTCACTGTCCGGTGGTAAAATCCTAGTTGATTGAATAAAAATGTATGATTTTGCCATGAATTTAAGCCCTTATTCAGCCGAAACTAAATTTTAAGAAAAATTGAAGCGTACAATTAGTTTACATTGTTATTTATCACTATTTAATTTATCAATATATAATGTAGATCATTTTAATTTTCGAAAAAAGTGGTTTAATCATTGATATTTTTGACAATGGAAACTCATTGCAGTGAAAGAAACAACAAATTATTAGTGAACCACTTACATTGAAATAGTGCATTGCATCTCCATTTAAAGCTGTTTAAATAGGAAATCCTTCGGTGTCAAATTATTTCACGAAAATGGTTTGGATTGTTTATAATAATCGGATTTGTAAGAGCACTGCTCACTCCGTCTCTGTCCGACTTATTGCCACTGTACACAATCATTAATTGTTAGAAAGTTATATCTATCTGTCCGATTAATTGTTGGGTTGAATGTAGCAATAACAAGACAAATATCCTTACAGCCCCGGTATACAGCTAGAGCAAAATGATTAAAAAAAAACCTGGAACAAATATAAAAGGTAGCAGCTTATCCAAACAAAGTATTGCAATAAAATTGCATGAGGATTGAGATTTACTACAAAAGAACTATTTTTGTAATTTCTCTTAAGTTCAAGCAACTTATCGAATATAAACATGTGATCATTCATCTAAGCTTTGAATTTGTATAAAGTAATTGGAATTTTTGGAAAAATTAAGAAGGAATATGTCCATAGGACATGGATGCCCCCGCTAGGCCCCAAACAGGAAGTTGATGTCTGGCAGACCTGAAAGTTGCTTAGGACATAAAGTTTGTGATACTGAAACATCCTACTAAGTTTCAAATCATTCTGCGAAAAGCTTGACAGAAATTTTTAAAGTCATGTGCACATATTTTCACACCAGCCTAAGTCCAAAACAAGAAGTAGATGTCTTACAGGTCTCAAAATCGCTGAGGAGGTACAGTTTGTCATATTAAACCATCCTACCAAGTTTCAAATCATTCTCATGTACGATTCCTGAGAAAAGCTTGACGAAAATTTTCACATTTGCCTAAGTCCCAAACAGGAAGTAGATGTCGGTCAGGTATGAAAATCACTTAGGACTTACAGTTTGTCATACTGAACCATCCTACCAAGTTTCAAATCATTTTCATGTACGGTTCTTGAGAAAAGCTTGACGGAAATTATTCGTACGGACGGACGTACGGACATGAGTAAAACTTAATGCCCCCGACATGTCGTCGCGGGGGCATAAAAAGGATTATACATGTAGGTAAAATTTCAGATTTGGAAAGTTGGCCTTTCCCTTAAAATCTAGCTGACTTTTCAAACTTTGCAAATGAAAATATTTATCTAAGGTTTTATATACATGTATATGCCACATAGTTATGATCGACAATCTGTTACTACAGAATGAAACTTTAACAAGACCAATCGATGTCTGGCCCTGCGTCGCACTGAAAATGTTGAACCCTGTACGTTCTAGGCCAAATATGGACAGTCAATATTTTTTTACACTGCATCCTATGGTGGACTTACAAAGTATTTTTGTCACATGCCACCCATTATCAAAATAATAAGACAAAAAATAGTTTCTATTTTTCCCTTTTTGTCCCCTTTATTGCTTAACAGAAAAGGTGTGTCAAGAAAAAAATGTATCCTCCATTTTATATCCCATATATGACAAAAATTAACGTTTTAAAAAAAAATCTAAATCGGAACATAGACAAAAAGCTGCATTTTTGCCCCTTTTGGGCCCCTCGTTCCTAAACAAACAAGAAAAGGACACCCAAAATCAGCCGCACCCTTCCTTTTATTGTAAATATTAAACATTACTGTAAAGTCTCATAGCATTTGATGTACCGTACTAAAAGTTAATTTGGAAACAAATAAAATAGTTGCTTTTTTGGCCCCTTTTGCCTTTATTTCTAAACGAAAAAAGAGGGGACACCCAAAATCAACCATGCCTTTTCTTTTATGGTTAGTAACATTACTGTAAAGTTTCATAGCATTTGGTCAACCAGAACAAAAGTTATGGTGCAAACATATAAAAAAGTAGCTTTTTTACTCCCTTTATGGCCCCTAATTTCTAAACGAAAAAGATGGGACACCCAAAATCAGCCCCACCCTTCCTTTTACATTAAGAGTTTCATAGCATATGGTCAATTAGAGCAATAGTAATTGAGAAACAAATTAAAAAATCACTTTTTGGCCCTTTTTTGGCCCCTAATTTTTCAACGAAATTATAGAATGACCCCAAAAGGTGAGGTGCACATTTTCAATATATCTGTAATCACTGTGTTGCAATTTCAAAAAATATCTAGCGTTTCGTTTTTGAGATTCAGATTACACAAGACAGGCACCCCATAGCGCGACGGATGGACGGACGGACGGATGGACGGACGGAGTGACCCGACTACTAGACGTGCTTTCGCCTTCGGCGACGCAGGTAAAATTGCTCAAATCAGATGAACTTCAGGTGGCCACACCACTTCAAGTGTGCTGCTCCATGCAAATATATACTAGTATTTGGCTGAAATCTAAGAGGAATTTAGATTTAGTCAGCACTGATTGATTAACATGGGCATTGCAATATTCATCTATCTAAGTCTTTTAATATTGAGATATGAAGGCATCCAACTAAAACCTAGTGTATACGACCTAAGCATGAACTTAACATGAATCCAAGGACAAAGTCAAATGGTGAAGGTGTTCTCTTTATAGACACATACCATTTACACAACGCGGTCAGTTTTAATGGTTTTGGAATGGAGTAGACTAACGCTTGCTAGGTCGATATCGTAAGAGCCTAGAACATTGCTGGATTGGCTTCCCTATTCGAACGTTTTAAAGTTTAAAGTACTTTACTTCCAATATTTATGGTTTGTCTATCTTTCGATTTGTTTATTTAAACATTGCTGGCGAGCGATTACTCGTTGAACTATGCATATTTACAGCGTTGCAAAATTTCCGGCTTTTATTCCACTCTGCTTTGATAGCGAACATCGCAGATGCGAGCTTTACGGCATTGTGCATGTTTTGAAATGTGCCAGAAATATACTGACGATAAAACCGGAACAGGTTTACTTTTACGGATTGAAAAAAATAATAGGCACGGAGCAAGTAAAACAAGCAACCCTCTGGGCTTATAAAAAATACATCATAATCTGTTATGCAACAATGAAACAAATAGAAAGCATTCAAAAACAGTGATAAAACCCTCATTCACCCACTTGTTTATTTTTACACATAGATTTTTATTTAAACACCATTCGGTCTTTTCCGCTGAAAAACGATTTTCCGGAAATTACCGAGCTAGCTTTTGGCAACATCGTCCCATTGACTAGTCATACCAAATGCATGATACGGACCAAGCTTTGTTAAATTCTAAGTATGATAAAGAAATACATAAATTTACTGAATAAAACCTACTCATAATAATAAATAAAAGGTTCTTACCTGAAAATGAAAGAAGAGTCCCATCCTGTGGGGTTTGACTCACTCTCCTCAATGCTGCATGATATTTTTACTTTATCGTTTTTTTTCCGCCAGGTTTCTTAGTGTACCTTCTGTTACCAATGCTTCAAATAAAACACTGATACTCAGAAAATCTCACAAAACCTGACAGAATCTGAATGTTGTTTTGGTTCAATCTATCACCAGAGGGAGCGTCTATCAACACTGACCTCTATACTATCGCGCTAAGGATCATGGGAAATATTCTAATGAAATTCAATCCCCGAATTCGGGGATATTACCCATAATCCTTAGCGCGATAGTATAGAGGTCAGTGTTGATAGACGCTCCCTCTGGTGATAGATTGGTTTTGGTTTGCTGAAGAAGCGCGAAATACTCTGACAAGGAAATGACGTCACGTAATCCATAATTGGATAATTCCGTCCCCGCTAAATGTCGTCCCAGAATGTTACAGGATTTATTATTTGCACAAATATTAAATTGAATTTTTAAAAAGTAGTTATTGATCCCAGATATTTTAACAACAACTTTCTCAAGTGCATATGATTTGGGTTGGGTGGGGTCAGACTTTGCTACTACCTATCAAATTTCTTTTTTAAAAGTTCCCTCTTTACGTTACACTTAGCCAGTCGAGCACATGGATTTATTTTTAAAAGGTATATAGATTTTCGATGCTCGCTAAAAAGGCTGGGCCTTAATCATATTATTTTTCTTGCTGTTAGACGTTTAGAACACAACAAATCTATGAGTTATCCGTTTCATGAGTTTAAAGCTTCATGCGTTTAAAGTTTAAAATTGTCTTAACTCTAAAGTTCCCCCTATCCCAAACATAGTTTGATCTTTAAAAAATCATATTTTTGGTAACACTCTTCGTATTGTGTTTGGAATTTTTTATTTTTTTTGGTAGAGCTCTGTTACAACGCGTCACAGAGCTCCCCTGCTGAGTCTTGAATAGACGAAACGCGCGTAAGACACAGGAAAATGTAGTGTCTGGAACTTTGTTGTAATTTTTATTTTTAATGGACTATGTGAATACAATAGAAAATAATGAGATGTGGAATAAGTGTACGCGACACAACCCACAATTTAACGGCAATTTACAAAAACCACAATGGACAACCGCCAGCAGCCTTCAACGAGGCCATTTGGCACTGCTCGCGGTTCTGCAATTGGCCCATGGTCTAAATAAAATGCATATAATTCAAATCCAGCCCTGAAATAGTCACAGATAGACCGCCTTCTTAAACAAGGAACAGAAAACATCAAAAATACAAGTACAAACGAAAGTTTTGTCAAAGATTCCTGGCTTAGGACAGGCACATGTAATATGTGGCGGTGTTAAACTAGTTTTTTGGGTACAACCTTCCCCGTATCAATATTCCAAGACAAAGCACAAAAACTTAACACAATAAAAATCAAATTGATCAAAGTCCAAATCCACTAGAGAGAACATAAGACAAAAAACAAGAACAAACAAAAGGACGGTAAAGGAACTCTCTATCGAACACTCACTGTTACTGACAGCTAGCTGAGAATCATCAATCGGCTGATGTAAAAAAATCAACTAACCAGCAATGATTAATGCATATTAAGGCAGTCCAATAAATTTACGGTGTACGATTTTTAATTGAAGAAAACAGGAAATAAATACTGTCATCTGATTTCCAGCATTAACCATAGCCAGCATAGTTCCGTTTATAAGGGAGTTTATAGATTCGAGGCTGTTAATAAACCTTTCGTGATAATCTGCAATCACAGTCGCTAAGGCTTACCAAATTTCTTAAACCAACTTAAATCATTGTTCAGATTTTTACTATTATGATTATTAATATGAAAAATGGATTTACCAACAGTTGGCAGCTCCATTACGTCCATGATCTAGATCTAAATTGTTTGCACATCTTAACGGGACTTTTACTGTTTTGAGCACGTTGTTCGTTAATGAATACAAGTAAATGAACATTGAATGACTCAAATATCTCAGTACACTGGCTGTCCAATGTGATAAGAAAATTTGTTTCATAAGATTCCAGTCAATGGAAAGCTCCTTATGAACCATTTTGACATTTGCATTAATAAGTCATACACAATGCAAGTGACATGCAAAAAGTAGGCCAAGGGTTTCAAATGCACTCATATCTGTTAATCGCCCTTTCTTTTATCATCTTGTTGAATGGATTTCCATTTAGTTATGAACACTGCTTCATTTATTTTTTTCGAATCCAACAGTAGAGACTATTTTGGGCTCCCACATTTATTCTGTACAATAAATAAATAAACCAAACACACAACGAAATAGATTATCATAGAAATATGAAAATATATTCATAAGCCTTTAAAAGGAATGGGGAATACGTCATGTAATTTGAAATTATAACTTTTTTATTCAAACCCTGAGGATTCAAAACAGGCAATTAATCGGACACCCACAAAAAATAAACGAACAATTAATCGGACAGTAAACGATTATGCCAAAACTACAAAACTTGATGTTTTAAACAAAATTGTTAATTTATCTTAACTATCATTGTCAATGTAGAGAGTCTATCAACTGCCCTTTGAGATAATAATAAAAATATTAATCAAATCATTGTAGTTTGTGTGTAAATTCCAAATATGTGCTAAGCGGTGAAGGAAAAAATGTTCAAACACTGATGATCAATTGAAATTTTTAAACATTTTGAATTGTCAAGAATACAAAAAGAAACGTTAAAAAGTTCCATAAATGAGCAAGGTATAAATTCAACTTACCTTTGTTCCTAATCGATATTATAGAGTGTTCATACACACTAAAAACCACAAAAATTTTGGAGAAAAATAACATACAACTAGGATTTATCCACCGGACAGTGATCAACTTCCGTGATCGCGTACTGTCCGGTTATACACTGTGAATACTGTCAAAGCTGATACAGTTATGTATAGGGATTATTTTGTATACGAAGATTTATTTATGCATTTTGTAATAACAACCGTAATTGTAATAAAAAAATGAATTAAAAGTGGGTTTTTAATTTATTCACGAAGTAATTTGTTGTAACTAATTATTAAATAATGTTGAAAGAAAAAGACTTATTCGTTGCCATCATAAAACTACAGGAAGCTAATTGTCTAAGTCCAATGGTCAGAATATGGTAAAAGAAGCAAAGAGGCACCAATTGGGCATTTGAGTGTCAAAAGTCCGAAAGGGCAACGACAAAACTGTTAAGCACGAACAAGAACAGCACCAAGAAACACAAAACACAAAATCAACCGAACGGAAATCAACAACGAGAACTCAAGTCGTAAAAAGAGTGAACTTATGTGTTCCGGAAGAGTAAGCGGTTCCAGTCTTCTATAGCACACCCTTCATGTTGCTAATGTCCAATTCAGCGTGTCAAATCCGGTAAAGGAAGACAAAACAAAACTCTACGACAAACTGACATATGCACTCATTTGATCATTTGTTTATTTTCCTTAGACTCGTTCATGACAAAGTCTTACTGTAATCGACTACCAGATATTTGTACCTGCGTTTTCCATTTTTTTTTAAAAGCTGAGTTCAATCAGCTGTGCCAATCGTGGTTTGAGTTGTTCATGTGGAAAATAGATTTAACTTTGTGTCGAACTCTTCAGACAGAGAAGCTTTATAATTGAACTTTAATTGTAAATACACGAAACTTTGTACCGACCTCTTCAGGTGGACAAACTAGATTTAACTTTAGTTGTTAATAATCATACCTCTGTGTTGAGTTTTTCGTGTGGAGAAACTATATCAACTTAAGTTGTGAATTTTTGTCGAGCTGTTCAAGTTGAGAAACTTAATCAAATATTGGTTGTTAATAAACAACGAAGTATTCTAGCTGTTTTTTAGTTCAGATTTAGAATATGCTGTTTTGAGATTTTTAACTCTATCCTAGATAATCTATAAATTATTTATATGGCAGGGGAAAATATGAAAGTAACAAGAATAAAAAATAGTCAAATGACTTAACGACAAAGAGGGCAACAAAAACGATCAGAATCTTCACGGCTATGTCAACCTTAAGTTGTTTTAAACTTTATCAGAAAGGATCTATTTAGTCTCATCTTCCGAGAGTTGTGCCAACGGAATCCAAGAATTGGAACTAAACGTGATATTTCAATGGGATACTTTAATGATCATATGGTGGTCTATATTTTATCCAATGAAAATGGGTGGTCTAGTTTCCAGATCATGTTTTTACCTTTTTAAGTGTATGATAAAATTCAATTGTTTTTGAATCACGACAAAAAGATTCGCATTTATTCATTTACTTTACGAAATAATTACAGCATTTCAACATTAGACGAGTGACTGTCGAAAAAAAAAACTCAGTTTATAGCACATGATCATCTGCAATAAAGAAAAATATCTTATTGGCAGCTAATCGCGTGCAATATAACTTTTTATTGCACCCCTAAGTGTTCAATATCACAAAATCTGCAACGACAAGAATACACTAGGTAAATGGAGAAAAAACATACGAAAACTAATAATTGTGATTATGAGTCCTCCAAACAAATCAGATTGATTATTATGGCACCCCTCACTTTTATGGGGAGACATATTGTTTTGTCGTGTCTGTCTGTCCGTCTGTCCGTCACAAAGTTTGTCAGCGCAACTCCTCTGAAACTTAAACATTGTGACATGTTTTGCCTTAAAACCACGAGGTTGTAATATACAGGTCTATGGTTGTATCAAGAATTTAAAGAAATTTTATGCAGTTGTTAAGGTCTATTTAATCAGAAAATTTCATTAAATGTAGGGGTCACTGTGCAAAAGTATTCTTTAATATTTCAGTAAAGGTATATTCTAGAGTAAACAGTTCCAAAATCAGACTGAAATTCTGAAAAACTTAATCATGTTAATAAATATACATTATAAATAAAAATTATATAATTCAAAGTTTCAATAATTCAATATTTCAAATAAAATGGATAAAAAAAATAACTTGACATAAATATTGAAAACTGAACAACATTATTTTGCATATATACAAAAAAGTATTTAATTTATATGAGTTTGGACTGATTCCAAAGTACGGTCACTGAGGACAATGGGAACATCCGTTTATTTGTGGTGGTGAAAAAATTGACAAAAGTTGTAAAAGGATATGATGTAATTTATGTTTAATCCAGTGTTTGATTTATTGTCATTTCTTCGTTTCCATAGAAAACCCAGTGGTTTTATTAGTGGTTTGTATCTGTTGTTTCAATGAGTTTAATGATGGATTTTTATTTTACGATGAATTGTCATCCACAAAAAAAAATTCATAATGAAACCAGTTTTTACAAACACTAAGGACAAATCTGAATGTAAATCTCCCTTTTTGTCCATTTTTATTTTTATTTTGCTACCGTGTAAATTAACCTTTTTAAAAATGTGGAATTTGAAAGCCCTTAAATTTTACTGCACATTCTTGGAAACGTGAAAACATGACCCTAAAACACCCAAATCGTCGACATGTCGATCAAGAAAGGTCATTGTAACCTATGTGTATCATTACTGTTTCACATAGAAATATCACGTTTCATGCCTATTTCTGAAGTTAGTTTGCACGACCTTCGGAAAGATAACACTATATAAAGCCATTCTCAGAAAGTTTTAGACAAGGTTAAATCTAACTGATAAACGTAGCCATGAAGGTTCTGATCGTCTGTGTTGCCCTCTTTGTTGGTAAGTCTGAAGATTCCTCCGGACCTTTCCTTTTAAAATGTCTTTATGTTTTATCAATGTTTTGATTCATGTGCAGCAGAAATCAAATGGACCGCTCATTTACTCTTTCCTTCATATAGATACAATTATTTCTAATCTCTTTTCTAAATGTCGACATGCTTATCTTAACATTCCTTTTTTTTCGTATTGAAAAAGTTACATTTACCCTGACTTTCGTTTGGCCTGAAGCATTTTAGATCCCATGCGACTTTAGTTATTGTTCAGAAAAAATCGTTTTCTTTATTTCATTTGAGAGAAACTGTAAGCAGACAAATGGAAACAAATTTGTCTCGATACAAAGGAAAACTAAAACAATGATGTCCGTTTAATTATTGCCACACGTGCTCAGCGTTAATTGTCCAAAATGTTCAACTTTTCTTTATAAATCCTGTATTACATATTTAATTTTTTGGTTACCTGTGGGGCAGGGGAGTTCGCTTATGTAGATGTAGTTGCCAGGAATTATAACATGAAGACCCTTGTTGTTTTTATAACAAATTTTGATAACGAATATGAATTCAATAATATTTGCAGTTGTTATGGGTGAGAGATGTAACAGAGACAATGACTGTCGGATTACAACATGCAGCGATAACGCCTACTCAGTCAGATGCATCCGTGACGAATGCACATGCGCAACCGCCACTGGAAACAGTAAGTCGTTTGAAAATTGTACATTTTAAGACTTATTTAATGAACAAAACGTATCGGGCTGAAGTTACAAAACCGTTTTGTGGCCCCATTTGGGGTCTAGATTCATTTTTGATTATCAAAGTTCTTTTCTTCTTGTCAAATTTCAATACGTTTTGTTAACTTTCGTGTTGCCATGGTGACAATAAAAAAAAATAAACTCACTCATTTTATGCGTAAATGCCAGTTAAAGTAAAATTATCAGACTTAAGAATATTTCTTAGTTTTGACACAGACATGAAAGGATTCTACATTTTTTCAACACGTAAAATTAAATAAATATCAGTGAAACTTCGAAAATTTTATAATTTTTTTTTTTAATCATTTATAGTGAAGATTAACCAGAATGTATATGCCGAAAAAAAGGGTTGAATTTATAAATATCGATTAATGTTATTAATGCTGGCGTCACACTATCCCGATTTTGTACCCGATGGATAAACGATTATGGATATTTTCTTACTTGGGAGTGATTGTAACTATCCAAACCGCGCTGTTTGTGTAGCCCTCTTTTACCATCGTAGCAACAATGGCGGAAATATTCCAACTTCGGCAAAAACTTCGTAATACCTTCTTAATTTTCTAACATGCTGAAAAACTGCTGAAGGTTCGTTCGAAGGGCCATCTTCGTGCTGTATTCGTAATTCCATCTTTTGCATCGTAATACTTTCGTGATTGCAACTTATGATTTCGTGTAATGGCATAGAGTAATGGCATGGAGATGGAAACACGGCACTGTTAAGAAGCAAGATAATTTCTTCAATACAAACTCTGCAAGAGTACGCATTTGTAGTTTCATTGTTAATTCCTTTATTATTTATATACTAGTACTTATATTCGTAACTTTCACCAAATTTGTGATCATCGTTTTTACATTTGAGATATTTTAGCTATTCAGGATAAATGTGCTTTCAAATTTAATAATCAAAGAAATATGAAGGGCCAACCATTTAACTTGAAAAGGTTGTTTTTGTTTTTTGTTTTCTAAAGGCATTTTGAATTAAATTTTTAATGAAAATTTATTTGGATTACAGAATGGTTTCTGCTTTATTTGAAAAAAAATGCTCATACCGAATTTAAATATTTTGTCATGACGCGATAAAAATAAAACTAGCAGAATCATTTCCACGCTTTGTGCAAATATTAACGCTCTGTGTGAATAATAAAATTTTGACAAAACTACAAAAAAAAACTCCCAAAACTTCTCCGTTCAAATTTATAAAGACAAAAATAAATCCAGGAAACAGTAAAAACAGTGCCATAGCAACAACAAAAACACAGCTAGATTGTAATCAGGAACAAAAAAAATCAGTAAAATAATATGTGAACTCAACTGCTCCAAAAGATATTTTGCTTGTTACGACACAAATGTTTCGTTAAGGTAAAATCAATCCATTGATTGTTTAAGAAAAACAATACATGTTGTCATTTTGGAGTACATGTTCACTGTAAACGTGCAGCGGACAGAAGAGTACACACTTCAAAACAAGCCCCACCTTTAAGTAGCTAAAATAACTGCTACAGTGGTTTTTTTTTTTCAAAAGGCTATTGTCAGTTTACCTAGTAGTGTATGCATCCCCGGAATCCTTAAACTTTTTCAAGTTAGTTTACAAAATTTGATTGCAACTTTAATGTCTTAAACAGAAAGGCCTAGCTCCTCTTTGAATAACGGCCTAAACAGATCATTTTGGTGGCATGATTTCAAAAAGTATTATAGTTCCTACGATTCCCCCATTTAAACATACCAGTTTTTTTCCATTTTATAAATTTGAGGTGACGATGCTAAAGAGTTATTCTCTTTATAAAAAATATCGAATTATATTACAAAATATTACATCTTTGGGGAAAAAAGTTAATCTTTGTTATCTCTACACCAGAGTAGTACTTGTTTAAACTGACCATAATAGCAAAAAAATAAGCACATGGAAAGATAAAGTTAACACTATGCCATAAAGCCTGATAAGAATTCCTCCTAAGCATTGATTTAAATTTGACGCATACTTCCTAGAATCTGTGTTGTCTTAATTTAAATTCCTAAACAAAGTACCTAGTTAATCGAAACACATAAAATGTCAGGTTGAAGAATTTAGCAGATATGTTTTTTTTTTAACTATTTGTTTGGAACTTTAATGCATTTTTTTCCGCTTATCTAAAATCTGTGATTGTAGTAGAAAGATTAATTGGCCAATGAATTGGACCTGTTTGGAACTGCTTTTTTATGTGCGATTTTTACATGTCATATGGAGCCATTGTCAACCTGGGTTTGCAAAATGCATCTTATTTTTATCGTAAGCTGAAAACGAAGTCGTACATCCTTCGTAACTCCACCGCACAGACCTTTTAATATACATTCGGATCTATTTTTTTAATCAAAGTTTACGATTTCTTTCACAGTTCGCGGATATTCGTGTGTGTATCTCTTACATTCGTGAAGCTTTCTGTTACAATCGTACTCTCATCGGGTGAAGTTTTATTTTCAAGAAGTTCAGGACTTACTTCGTACGAAATTTAAATTTTCACATTCGTGTTACCATCATAAACCAAAATTGGGACAGTGTAACGAAAGCATTAATGATTTATGCTAACAATGAAATGTGTCTTAGACGAATTCCTATCATTTACACATATTTTTCAGGATGCACCATGCAATCAGACTGCCATCAACACTGTGACCGTGGAAGCCCTCATTGTATTGACGGAGAATGCCATTGCACTAGATTTTAAACGAACAAACTTAAGATAAGAAATAAAGAAACTACCATGTATATGCATGTTCTTCTTAAAACCACAATTTTCCAGAAATAACAAATGAAAGGGAACAAATGTCAATGCTCCATTTTTTAGTACGTTTAGTCATGATTATTAAAGAATCACCAGAAATAAATACTGGAGCCAAAAGATGAATATCAAAAGGGAAATCAAATAAAATAATTGTATAAAATCGTCCAGAGAAGGTTTGCAAGTTCCTGGGTAGGTGTTAATAATAACTAGACAATATTTTTTAAAACAAATATATAGATATATCCTAAAATGTAACCAATCTAACCAATCTAACAATTATAACCATTAAGGTTCCCAATTGGATGCACAGTTTATGCCCTATATTGGGAACGCATACCCATATATTTTGTGTAGAATAGAAACGCGCGTCAGGCGTAGCAACATTTCAATTGCCTGGAACTTTGTTGTAATTTTTAGGCCACCTTTATGAGTTTTGTCACCATAAGATGAATATCCAATTGCAAGGGCAAGAGGTAAAATGTTTGAGACAATTGAATTGTATACAACTGGTGAAAAGTTTGAATAGGTGTGAATAACTAAAGCTAAAATATTTTTTTCACAAAATTAGCCTTTGATATATAATATTCTTGTGTAGCGGGACAGTTCCAGGTGACAGCGGTGCGGTTACACCTGTTGTGTGTTTGTGGGTTGGTGTTTAACGCCCTTTATTGATGCACTTTGGTCATGTAGGGCGATCAGTTTTACTGGTGAAGGAAACTCGAGTGCCCGGGAGAAAACCATCGACCTTGGTCAGGTAACTGACAAACGTGATCACATACTTGTAGGGAAGCACTTTTTAGCTCACCTGACCCGCGATTGCCATCACTTGGCGTCCGTCGTCCGTCCGTCCGTAAACTTTTTCAAACGTTAACTCCTCTGACACAATAAGTCCAATAGCAACCAAACTTGGTACAGTTGTTCATTGGCATATGTGCTTCAAAATTATTGTTTGGATTTTTAATTCGACAAAAAACATGGCCGCCATGGCTAAGATAGAACATAGGGGTAAATTGTAGTTTTTTTGCAAATAACTCAAAAAGGGTTATAGATATCAAAATTCTGGAAAGGTAAAAGTGATCAGCACCTCAAAATCTACCTGCCCTGAAATTTTCAAGAAGATCCAACAACCCATGAAGGAGTTATTGCCTTTTTTAAAAAATCACTTTTTTTACCTCAATACGTATCTTTAAAATTGTTAAAGATATCTAAAAATTTTAAATTGCCTGTTGTTAAGCACATCAAGATCTACAAAATCTGTAAGTGAGTCAAAGTTGTATGACCTTTCCTTCAGGAGTTATTAGTTAAAACATATTTATTTTTCCTAGATTGGGAAACAAGCTTAATGCTTATGTAAATCCCTTTCCAGCAAGCAGTTTGCGGATGTAGCCTTTGCAGCGGCCCCCATTGAACCTACTCTTATCGAACTCTACAAAGGGGTCTTTAACGTGCATGGGGTATTGCTCTCCACATACACGGGACAACCTTTTTTCGTCCCTTCCGAAGGACTAGCATCGTTCCTTGAGACCATCTTCGCAAATGGTGTCAAGAGAGAGTCGGAAAATTGGTTCATGAAATTTTCACCCCGGACGAGGATTGAACCACGAACCTTGGTGTTAGTAGCCCGACACGTTAACCACTACGCCACCGACTCTCAAGTTAGGAGTTATTCCCCTAAGAACGTCAAAATGAACCATTTTCACAGCATTTCCCCATCACATTGAAACGTTTACTCCTCTGACACCATTAGTCCAATTGCAACCAAACTTGTTACAGTTGTTTATTGGCATATCTGCTTAAAAAAAACCCGTTTGACTCATTGATTTGACAAAAAAACATGGCCGCCTTGGCTAAGAATAGAACATACAAAAATGTATGGGTAAATTGTAGTTTTTTGCAAATAACTCAAAAAAACGGTCATAGATTTCAAAATTCTGGCAGGATAAAAGTGATCAGCATTTCAAGATCTATCTGCACTGAAATTTTCAAGAAGATTTAAAAACCCATGTAGGAGTAATTGCCCTTTTTCCGAATTTTTTCAAAAAGTTGTACTTTTTAACCTCAATATTTTGAAAACTATTAAAGATATTTGGGAAAATTAAATTGCATTTTGTTAAGCACATCGAGATCTACAAAATCTATATTAGGGTCCAATTTGTATGCCTTTACTTTTAGAAGTCATTCCCCTTAGAACGTCAAAATTGTCCATTTTAACGGTCTTTACCCATTGTATTGCAAACCATTTAAGCTAGATAACAACTTTTAATTACAGTATTGCTAAGTTAAGCCCTACAAAAGTTGAATATGATGGAAGTTTTTTATTGACCACTTTTATGAGTAATGGTCCCTTTAAAGTTAAATGTCGAAACCTTATAGCTGGAAAAACTAGAAAATAATAAAAAGCTTTTGATTGCTTAAATGTTCAGCTAATTGAACTATACACTTAAATGCATTAAGTTAATTAATGTTATGGCCTTTAAATGTAAAAAAGGCATTTAAGTCAGGTGAGCGATTCAGGCTCCTGGGAGCATCTTGTTGTAAATAACAAACGGGACTCGAACACTATCTGAGAGGTGATCGGCTAGTGATCAATTTAGTGTGGTATTTAAACCAGCGCCTTAGACCACTTGGCCACCCAGGCACCGGTCAAACCTGTTATATGTTCCTTTTATTGTGTACCTGGTTTTTGTTACAATTATCACACATTTTTTATTAGAGCCCACGTCACAGTGACCACGATCTTACGGCGCTCTCTACGACTTCCACGATCTTAATGATCGTAGAGAGCGCCGTAAGATCGTGTTAAAACGTAGCCAGTGTGTCTTCAAGTACGATTATAGAACCAAAGTTCAAGGGGAATTTATTTTTAATGGTCAAATCTAGTATGATGCTACGACGACCACCACAAGTGCAGTACGTTGCTTTGAAGTGACTTTGCTACGACCATGCTACGATTTTACCACGTCAGTAACAAATTAACCTACCTACACATCTTCTACGATACCACGATCGTGTTACACTTTCACTACGCTTGTATTTCGCTCGGTACGATTCCACTACGCCTGCAACTGAATTTCATAACTTGGTCAGGAGTGCAGATGAATGGGTGGATTCTATGGTTATTTTTATACAATTTGATACAAGCGAATTTTTCGCTGTATAACCTCATCCGTGCATCGAAATCACATCAAGTGGTTTGCGATCCTCGTTTGTGTAATGGTACATACGTGTCTCTGATCAGGATATGCGCGTACTGTACACATTAAAACTAATGCATATCTAGCTTACTAAAAAGCTTTCATCACAATCATGCTAAAGCATATAGCATATAAGAACAAAACTATGTGTTCTTTTATATCAATCAATGATAAACTATTCTCTTATAAATTGAAAGAATCATCAAAGTTTGCATATATAACAATGCAATCAATACTATATAGATAACTATATATCTTAATACATGTTAAAGCATAGAAAAATAGTGTTATTGACACTGAAACATTCCATAGTGAAACAATTCAAATTGAATAATTATCTATGCCTAGATCAAATAATACAAAATTAATTTGAGAATCATCAAAATTTGCATATATAATAATGCAATCAATACTGTATACATTACTGTATATCTTTATACATGTTAAAGCATATTAACAAAGTGTTATTGACACTGAAACATTCCATAGTGAAAAAATTAAAAATTGCATAATTATCTATGCCTAGATCAAAGAGTACAAAATTAATTTTGTAACTATTCTATAACAATACCACCCTGTATGTGGGGAAATCCAAAGTTCCTGTAGAGAGATATAAATCAGAGTCTTTGACACCTCAGACAGGAAATGTGACATGTGAAACATTTTTCTCACCACGAGGGAAAGGCTATTGAAACAAAACGTTTCAACAAAACTAATATGCCCCACTCTAAAGTATTTTAGAGTCGAGATGGGTCGTAATAGACGATTCAAAAACAAACTCAAGAAAGCTAATAAAAAGCTTAAACATATCAAACTAAAAGAAAGCCTATCCATGTTTAAATCTATCAACAGGATAGAAGAGGCAAAACAATACGTTTTGAACCTATCAAATAGATCATTATCAAATGATGAAATAACCTTACTATCTAAAGGTTTAAGATTCGTGCCCACAAAAAGCATAAAGGCACAGAAAATAATGCATGATTTCAAATCATTTGAAAGGAACATGCGACTAAAATATCATTTCCAAGTGGAGCAAACGCATCAGCTGAGTGTGCATCCATTTAAACTCAAATCAAATTACCAGATTCCAGTTATTGGTGATAATCCAATCGAACAATACTTATTCCATACTAAAATGGAATTATCTGATTATAAACCAACCAATAACTATCACAATTTATCAAAGAGTGAAAAACAATGCGTACAAAAATTACGATCTGATCAATCTATATGCATTCACAAAGCTGATAAAACCAATGTAACTGTTATACAAAACAGAAGTGATTATCTAGAAGAAGGATATCGTCAATTAAGAGACGGACGGTATACACTATGAAGAAATTGATGATATCAATATCAAATCAACAACAGATACAATAAAACGAATCATATTTGAACTCAAAGAAAACAATGAACTAGATGAGACTAGTTTTAAATTCCTCACTAACGAGGAAGAAGTTAAAACTCCATTTGCATACTTCTTACCAAAAGTCCACAAACTGGACAAGAATGTGCTGGACGAGTATATGAGCAATACTCAACAAAAAACTAAGGTTATAGTTCCAGGAAGACCTATTCCTATTATATCCCAATGTGGAGGACCGCTAGAAAAAGTAGGTCGTTTTCTGGACTATTTCCTTTTACCTATCGTAAAACTCCAAGCTACCTACCTGTCAGACACAGGTGATTTCATACGAAACATTGAATCTACCAAACTAGATGGTGATCACCTACTTGTAACATATGATATAACATCATTATATACAAACTTAAAATTCTCAGAAATCATAGATTCTGTTAGAAAAGCCTTAGAAAACAATGAAGATCTTGAATATCAAATTAAAAGGCCAAATACAGAAAGTCTTATCAGACTTCTAGATATTATCATAAAGAAAAATGAATTTTCATTCAATGGAAACTATTTCCGTCAAACTACAGGAGTATCAATGGGTCAAGTATCCTCTCCTGAAATATGTGACATTGCAATTTTTGATCACATTGAAACCATATTACAATCTTTCCCGAACAGGGATAAAATCGTATTTCATAAAAGAATGAGAGACGATGGCTTCATTATCTTCAATGGAACCAAAGAAGAAATAAATATTTTATTTCAACAGGCAAACAACTGCCATGAACTTTTAAAGTTCACCTTCGAAATCGAAGAATATTCAACATCTTTTCTAGATACAGAGATATATAAAGGAAAAAGATTCCAAAGTTCATTAATACTAGACATCAAATGTTTTTCCAAGAAAACGGAAAAGTTTCAATATCTACATAGAAATTCAAATCATCCTAACAAATGCTTCAACGCCTTTCTAAAAGGCGAAGCAGTTAGAATAATACGCAATACAAGCGATTCACTAGAATTTAAAACACGTTTGAACTTCTTTGTCCAACAACTGGTCAAAAGAGGCTACCAGAAAGACAAAGTGTGGAAAATATTAAATAAAATCTCCTTTGAGGATAGACAAGCCAGATTACTCAAACGGATAAAAAACAAACATCAATTTAACAAAACTATCTTTGTAACAACTTATCACCCGAAAGGGGAAAGACTACAAAACATACTGAGGAAATTCTGGTATATAATCAAACGAAATCCAGAGACCTCAAAAGTATTTACTGAATATCCATCAGTAGCTTTTAAAAAATCCAATACAATTGGCGAAATGGTAATAATCAATAAATAACTATGTACAAATAAACAGTACTTAATTTACCATCAGATCGATTAGATATATAAACATATACAACAGAGCTGACCTTGATAAGGTCAAGTATCTAAACTTCTAATGATCTACGAAAAATTATCAATCATAACATGTCAATTGAAGCACGTGACCGAATTCACTCCCACGGCATGAAATTTAATTAGCCTATCGCTTCTCAGTCTTATCAAGACTCGAGCATAGCAAACATCTGCTTATAAAATCCTATGGTAGAACTTAATACATAGGTGCAATATATCAATATCTTTTATAGAAAAGATTAGAATTTGTGACTTATATACAAAAGTCAATTAAAGATTTACTATCATAATATTTGAATTGCAGAACAAGCAATTTTAGAAATACAAAAACACAACAAGATTTGTTGATGTTGAAAGACAAATAAACACAAACAATTGGGTGTTTAAAACACGATTGATTAAAAACAATTATCAAAAATATCAAATGGACAACAAACAGTCCTGAACCAGGCGATCCCTGATGAGTCCTTGCCTTAAAAATGGACGAAACATTGCATTAAAATGTACAGTACGCAATGTCGGGTCAGAGACATGGTTTCCATTCCATAAATGGGTGGATTCTATGGTTATTTTTATACAATTTGAAACGTTTACTCCTCTGACACCATTAGTCCAATTGCAACCAAACTTGTTACAGTTGTTTATTGGCATAACTGCTTAAAAAAAAACCGTTTGACTTATTGATTTGACAAAAAAACATGGCCGCCTTGGCTAAGAATAGAACATACAAAAATGTATGGGTAAATTGTAGTTTTTTGCAAATAACTCAAAAAAACGGTCATAGATTTCAAAATTCTGGCAGGATAAAAGTGATCAGCATTTCAAGATCTATCTGCACTGAAATTTTCAAGAAGATTTAAAAACCCATGTAGGAGTAATTGCCCTTTTTCCGAATTTTTTCAAAAAGTTGTACTTTTTAACCTCAATATTTTGAAAACTATTAAAGATATTTGGGAAAATTAAATTGCATTTTGTTAAGCACATCGAGATCTACAAAATCTATATTAGGGTCAAATTTGTATGACCCTTACTTTTAGAAGTCATTCCCCTTAGAACGTCAAAATTGTCCATTTTAACGGTCTTTACCCATTGTATTGCAAACCATTTAAGCTAGATAACAACTTTTAATTACAGTATTGCTAAGTTAAGCCCTACAAAAGTTGAATATGATGGAAGTTTTTTATTGACCACTTTTATGAGTAATGGTCCCTTAAAAGTTAAATGTCGAAACCTTATAGCTGGAAAAACTAGAAAATAATAAAAAGCTTTTGATTGCTTAAATGTTCAGCTAATTGAACTATACACTTAAATGCATTAAGTTAATTAATGTTATGGCCTTTAAATGTAAAAAAGGCATTTAGGTCAGGTGAGCGATTCAGGCTCCTGGGAGCATCTTGTTGTAAATAACAAACGGGACTCGAACACTATCTGAGAGGTGATCGGCTAGTGATCAATTTAGTGTGGTATTTAAACCAGCGCCTTAGACCACTTGGCCACCCAGGCACCGGTCAAACCTGTTATATGTTCCTTTTATTGTGTACCTGGTTTTTGTTACAATTATCACACATTTTTTATTAGAGCCCACGTCACAGTGACCACGATCTTACGGCGCTCTCTACGACTTCCACGATCTTAATGATCGTAGAGAGCGCCGTAAGATCGTGTTAAAACGTAGCCAGTGTGACTTCAAGTACGATTATAGAACCAAAGTTCAAGGGGAATTTATTTTTAATGGTCAAATCTAGTATGATGCTACGACGACCACCACAAGTGCAGTACGTTGCTTTGAAGTGACTTTGCTACGACCATGCTACGATTTTACCACGTCAGTAACAAATTAACCTACCTACACATCTTCTACGATACCACGATCGTGTTACACTTTCACTACGCTTGTATTTCGCTCGGTACGATTCCACTACGCCTGCAACTGAATTTCATAACTTGGTCAGGAGTGCAGATGCAAAGCTAGTCATGAAATGTTATATGATGTGCAACTATAAATGAATTTCTTTTACATATAAAGGAACAAAATTCTTTACGTGCATGTACCTTTTATCTTACCGTAAAATTGCCATTGCTGCATTTGAAATTGATATCCTCTCTCATTCTCCTTTTTTTTATTTTGAATAAAGAATAATCATGAGATCTCTATAGAGCGGAAAGATTTAATATGCCATATTTTTAGCATTGTATCTTTATTTGAAAAAATGGCTTTAAGATGACGAAATTTATTAGAAACGTATAGGTCACATACACATCAGCTGTCTAAATTTGCATATGTTGCGCGCCCCCAGTCAAAATGGAAATAATTTTTACCAGTTATTTTTTTTTTCAATTAAAGAATTAACTAGTATAATACTCAAGTATTTTTATACTCAATTTAAAAATTTCTATAAATTTGCAACATGCATTTCATTTGCGAGACATGTGCGAGGTCAATTTTTACCAGTTATTTTTTTTTTCAATTAAAGAATTTACTAGTACATGTATATATTTTTTTATACTCAATTTAAAAATTTCTATAAATTTGAAAGATGCATTTCATTTGCGAGACATGTGCGAGGTCAACAAAACTGCGATGCTAGCATTTGAAAATAAACAATTTGATAAGAAAGGCGCTCCATTTTTAAATTGTTTGCTAGATCAACAGAATGACATCTTGGGCAACAGGCCGTCGGGATATTTCCACCAATTTCAATCACCATGGAATACTTTATAAAAAATAATGATGGTATAAAATTTAAACAACTGATAGCTACAGACTTTTGGGTGTAGGATTTAATTTTTTATTGATTGTGTGCATATTACAAATTCTGACCCTTGCTATATTACTATCTCCACGTGAAAATAGTAAAACCTATAAATATGTAAATATAATGAGGGTCCTATTTTTTTTTATATACACACAATAAATAAAATAATTAATATCAATTAAATAAATCCTCGACTTAAACTTACGGATTTTATCTTCAAAGCTGAGGTATAGGAGTCGGTAAGTTAAAAAGAGACCTTTCTAACAACTTTTTATCATTTGTTTTGGGTAATATGTTAGAATATGATTTGAATTAACATAGAACATAATTTTTATATTGATATTATCTATAATTTAGCTCCGGACTGCCAATTGTTTGTCCGGTCTTCATTTTCATGGCGGTGGTCATTAAGTTAAAAACAAAAGGGTCTCGTTTTCTAATAAAGCAACATTTTTGAAAATCCTTTTTTGAAAAACCACTTAATAATACTATAAAATACCATATTAAGATAAGATTCTATCAATAATCCTTTTTATAAAGTTCCGGGCGTCTTTGGGCATGATTGGTCATCATCGGGCATCCAAGGGCATCACCGGGCATCATTTAGAGTCACCCGTCTGTCTTGGCCCGAGTACACAATTAGTTTTTCCTCTTTGTTCAATATAGCGAAATTTTACTTTGCGAAAAAAAATATATGGCTAGAAATACTTTATATTCAGCTATATTGTACATATGACCAATATGATCCTTATACTGGAAAATAAAAAAATGCATATATTCAACTTTTTTGACAAGTGACAACTATAAGGCCCTAGAGGGGGTCAGTTCAGAGAGTTTCCGAAAAGAAAAATCCCCCCTTTTTGTCATTTCTTTTAAATTCACATAAAGCATTTTCACTTCATTTCTAAAACATCTTGCTAGTGTTTTGTGACCCCTTTCCTTTGAAATGAGACCAAAAACAACTTCAAAAATTTAAGTGAACACATTGAAGCAAATTATTTTCTAAGGCACTATTTTTAATAGGAACTATACTCGCGGTCAACGAAAAGCAAAGGGCGATAATTGTGTACTCGTACCTATAGTTTGTTGTCAGTGCAACTCCTCTGAAACTATTGAACCGATTTCAACCAAACTTTGTATGATGGTAGGACACGATATGCAGTTGTGCATATCATTAATCATTATTAGGAAATTTTGATCTTCAAATCTTTGTAGGAGATAATATCCCTTTGAACTGCTGAAATCCTCATTAATCATCTTGTCAGCAAAACTCCTCTGAAACTGCTGAACCGAATTCAATGAAACTTTGTATATAGGAAGGACACCAGATGTAGTTGTGCACATTACCAGGAAATTTAGATCCTCAAATTTTTGTGGGAGTTATGGTCCTTTGAACTTAGAACTTTTTGGGGAAACGGGGAGAGACATCGTTTGTGTATGCAAAACAAACTTTAATTTGATTAATTGATTTAGTTTCTGATGACTACATGCAGACCATAGGGAGCTAAAAATGAAATATAAAGGACGGTCACTCTAGATTTGTTTTATTTCAAAGATTTTATGATTTGTGATTGAATTGCTATATTATTGTCTACTAAATTAAATAACAAAAAGAAAATGATAGGTCCATGTGCTCGTTTCCGAGATAAATGGCGTATAAAATTTGACGGGAAATCAAACTCCTTTAGATTTTATATAACTTTAACATTGTCACGTTTTTGGCCTTAAAAACCATGAGGTTATATCAAGAATATCAAGAAAATTTATGCAGTTGGTTGTTAAGGTCTATTCAATCAGAAAATGTCATTAAATATGTAAGGGTCACTGTGCAAAAAAATTCTTCAATATTTCAGTAAAGGTATAGTCTTGACAGTTCCAAAATCAGACTGAAGTTCTGAAAAAATGAAGAGTAACTATACATTTCAAATTATAAGTATATAATACAAGGTTTCAATAATTCAATATTTTAAATGATCTGAATAAAAAAATAATAATATAAATATTGAAAACTGGACAACATTATTTGCATATATACAAAAAACTTTAATCTAGTATGTATTGGATTTGAATTATATGCATTTTATTTAGACCATGGGCCAATTGCAGAACCGCGAGCAGTGCCAAATGGCCTCGTTGAAGGCTGCTGATGGTTGTCCATTGTGGTTTTTCTAAATTGCCGTTTAATTGTGGGTTGTGTTGAGTACACTTATTCCACATCTCATTATTTTCTATTAATTTATGTAAGTTTAGATCAGTTGTTTAATCTGATTCCAAAGTACTGGCACTGACTATGTTGGCAGACCAGGTGGTTCCATAAAACAACTGTTTGTTTGTGGTGGTGAAAAAATTGTAAAAGGATACGTTATAATTTATGTTTAATCCTATACATGTATAATGGAACGTGTTTGATTTATTCTCATTTCCTCGTTTCCATAAAAAAAAACAGATCTTTTGGTTTTTATTAGTGGTTTGTATCTGTTGTCTCAATGAGTTTAATGATGGATTTTTATTTTTACGATTGATTGTCATCCACAAAAAAAAATAATAAGCTACGATTAATAATGAAACCAGTTTTTACAAACATTCAGGACAAATGTCTTTTTTTGTCCAATTTTGATTTTGCTACCGTGTAAATTAACCTTTTTAAAAATGTGGAATTTGAAAGCCCTAAAATTTTATTGCACATTCTTGGAAACGTGAAAACATGACCTTAATACATCCAAATCGTGGACATGTCGATCAAGTAAGGTCATTGTAACCTATGTGTATCATTACTGTTTCACATAGAAATATCACGTTTCATGCCTATTTCTGAAGTTAGTTTGCACGACCTTTGGAAAGATAACACTATATAAAGCCATTCTCAGAAAGTTTTAGACAAGGTTAGCTCTAACTGATAAACGTAGCCATGAAGGTTCTGATCGTCTGTATTGCCCTCTTTGTTGGTAAGTCTAGAGATTCCTCCGTACCTTTCCTTTTGAATGTCTTAATGTTTTATCAATGTTTTGATTCGTGTGCAGCAGAAATCAAAAATGGACCGCTCATTTACTCTTTCCTTCATAAAGATAAAATTATTTCTAATCTCTTTTCTAAATGTCGACCTGCTTATCTTAACATTCTTTTTTTCGTATTGAAAAAAAAAGTTACATTTTCTTTGACTTTCGTTTGGCCTGAAGCATTTTAGATCCCATGCGACTTTAGTTATTGTTCAGCGATTTAAATCGTTTTCTTAATTTCATTTGAGAGAAACTGTAAGCAGACAAATTTGTCTCGATATAAAGGAAAATTAAAACAACGATGTCCGTTTAATTATTGCCACACGTGCTCAGCATTGTCCAAAATGTTCAATTATTCTTTATAAATCCTAATACATATTACCTGTATTACATATTTTATTTTTTGGTTAGCTGCGGGGCTGGGGAGTTGGCTTATATAGATGTAGTTGCTAGGATTTCTAACATGAAGACCCTTGTTTTTATAACAAATTTTGATAACGAAAATGATTTCAATAATATTTGCAGTTGTTATGAGTGAAAGATGTAACAGAGACAATGACTGTCGGGTTACAACATGCAGCGATAACGCCTACTCAGTCAGATGCATCCGTGACGAATGCACATGCGCAACCGCCACTGGAAACAGTATGTACATTTTAAGTTTCATTGAAAGTATGACTCAGGCATGTACGCCTTTTCAAATACTTTATTGAAATTTGACATGAAGAAAAGAACTTTGATAATCAAAAATGAATCTAGACCTCAAATGGGGCCACAAAACGGTTTTGTAACTTCAGCCCGATACGTTTTGTTAACTTTCGTGTTGCCTTGGTGACAATAAAAAAATAAACTCACTCATTTTATACGTAAATGCCAGTTAAAGTAAAATTCTCAGACTTAAGAATATTTCTTAGTTTTGACACAGACATGAAAGGATTCTACATTTTTTCAACACGTAAAATTAAATAAATATCAGTGAAACTTCGAAAATCTTATAATTTTAATTTTTTTTAAATCATTTATAGTGAAGATTAACCAGAATGTATATGCCGAAAAAAGGGTTGAATTTATAAATATCGATTAATGTTATTAATGCTGGCGTCACACTATCCCGATTTTGTCCCCGATGGATAAACGATTATGGATATTTTCTAACTTGGGATTGATCGTAACTATCCAAACCGCGCTGTTTGTGTAGCCCTCTTTTACCATCGTAGCAACATTAGCGGAAACATTCCAACTTAGGCAACAACTTCGTGATACCTTCTTAATTTTTTAACATGCTAAAAATCTGCTTAAGGTTTGTTCAAAGGGCCATCTTCAAGTTGTAATCGTAATTCCATATTTTGCATCGTAATATTTTCGTGATTGCAACTTATGATTTCGTGTAATGGCATCGAGTAATGGCATGGAGATGGAAACACGGCACTGTTAAGAAGCAAGATAATTTCTTCAATACAAATTCTGCAAGAGTACGCATTTGTAGTATCATTGTTAATTCTCTTTTATGTTTGACTCTATTTTTTATATACTAGTGCTTAGTTATTTTAGTAACTTTCACTTAATTTGTGATCATCGTTTTTACATTTGAGATATTTTATCTATTCAGGATAAATGTGCTTTCATTTGATAATCATAGAAATATGAAGGACCAACCATTTAACTTGAAAAGGTTTTTGTTTTGTTTTCTAAGGGTATTTTGAATAAGATTTCTAAAGAAAATTTATTTGGATTACAGAATGGTGTCTGCTTTATTTGAAAAAATGCTCAAACCGAATTAAAATATTTTGTCATGACGCGTTAAAAATAAAACTAGCAGAATCATTTCCACGCTTTGTGCAAATATTCACGCTCTGTGTGAATATAAGATTTTGACCAGACTACAAAAAACTCCCAAAACTTCTCCGTTCAAATTAATAAAGACAAAAATAAATCCAGGAAACAGTAGAGACAGTGACACAGCAACAACAAAAACAAAGCTAGATTGTAATCAGAAACAAAAAAATCAGTAATATGTGAACTCAAACTGCTCCAGAAGAGATTTTGCTTGTTACGACACAAATGTTTCGTTAAGGTAAAATCAATCCATTGATTGTTTAAGAAAAACAATATATATTGTCATTTTGGAGTACATGTTCTTTGTAAACGTGCAATGGACAGAGAAGTACACACCCCCTAAATAAGCCCCACCTTTAAGCCACTAAAATTACTGCTATAGTGTTTTTTTTTCAAAAGGCTATTTTCAGTTTACTTAAAAGTGTATGCATCCCCGGAATCCTTAACCTATTTCAAGTTAGTTTACAAAATTTAATTGCAACTTTAATGTCTTAAACAGAAAGGTCTAGCTCCTCTTTAAAAAGCGGCCTGAACAGATCATTTTGGTGGCATTGATTTCGAGGTTAAAATTTAAATTTGACGCATACTTCCTAGAATTTGTGTTGTCTTAATTTAAATTCATAAACAAAGTCCCTAGTTAATCGAAACACATAAAATGTTAGGTTGAAGGATTTAGCAGATATGTTGGTTTTTTAACTATTTGTTTGGAATTTTAATGCATTTTTCGCTTATCTAAAATCTATGATTGCAACAGAAAGATTAATAGGCCAATGACTTGGACCTGTTTGAAACTCTGGTTTTTATGAGCGATTTTTACATGTCATATGAAGCCATTGTCAACCTGGTTTGCAAAATGCATCTTATATTAATCGTATGCTGAAAACGAAGTCGCACATCCTTCGTAACTCCGCCGCACAGATCTCTATATATACATTCGGATCTATTTATCAATCAAAGTTTACGATTTCTTTCACAGTTTGCGGATATTCGTGTGTGTATCTCTTACATTCGTGAAGCTTTCTGTTACAATCGTACTCTCATCGGGTGAAGTTTTATTTTCAAGAAGTTCGATCAGGACTAACTTCTTACGAAATTTAAATTTAAATTTAAATTTTCACATTCGTGTTACCATCATAAACCAAAATCGGGACAGTGTAACGAAAGCATTAATGATTTATGCTAACAATAAAATGTGTTCTAGACGAATTCCTATCATTTACACATATTTTTCAGGATGCACCATGCAATCAGATTGCCACCAACACTGTGACCGTGGAAGCCCTCATTGTATTGACGGAGAATGCCATTGCACTAGATTTTAAACGAACAAACTTTAGATAAAAAATAAAGAAACTACTATGTATATGCATCTTCTTCTTAAAACTCACAATTTTCCAAAAATAACAAATGAAAGGGAACAAATTTCAATGCCCCATTTTTAGTGCGTTTCGTCATGATTATCAAAGACTCACCCGAAACAAATACTGGAGCCAAAAGATGAATATCGAAGGGAAAATCAAATAAAATAATTGTATAAAATCGTTTAGAAAAAGTTTGCAAGTTCCTGGGTAGGTGTTAATAATTACTAGACAATATTTTTTTAAAACACATATATAGATATATCCTAAAATGTAACCAATGTAACCAATCTAACCATTTTAACTATTTCGGTTCCCAATTGGATGCACAGTTTATGTCCTATATTGGGAACGCATTCCCATATATTTTGTGTAGAATAGAAACGCGCGTCAGGGGTAGTAAAATTTAAATTGTCTGGAACTTTGAACGGTAATTTTTTTTTCTAGGCCACCTTTATGCGTTAAATCACCAAAAGATGAATATCCAATTGCAAGGGCAAGAAGTAAAAGGTTTGAGACAATTGAAATGTATAAAACTGTTGAAAAGGTTGAATAGGTGTGAATAACAAACGCTAAAATATCTTTTTTACAAAATTGCCTGGGTTTTGCAATCAGATTTGCAATATCTCTAACATTTTTTCAAGAAATTAGGGATCGAAGGGGCAAAAAACGACATTTGTATTTAAAGTTTGTCCAGGTAAATAAATTTTGCTGTAGTGGACCAGCCAATTGTTATGAAGTTTTAATATGATGGTTATATCCACTCAAGGAAGATTGATACTGTATTTGGGGTTTGTGGCCCCTACCGTTTTAGAAAAATAGAACCAAAAGGGGCTAAAACGGGTGCATTGACAAAACTGTTGTAGAATGTTTACTATTCATTCGATTTTGAAAATTCTTTTTTTGTTTTATAACTTATCGAATTATGTCACCTAAATGTGTACAGGAAGACAAAACAAATGTCTACGACAAATCAACATTCATTTGAGAGATAGGAATCCCATAATTGTCTACGAGTCATCAGTCATCAGTCGTCGCTGCCCAGATTGAGTCCATCTAGTCTCACAAAGTCCAAGAAGGGTAAGCTTATAGTTGCGCATCTCAGCTGCAATCTACCACGTACATCGTTCTGACATTCCACGAACCAATCTGTAAAATCTTCCTGGTTGATAGAAGGGTAGTCGGTACAACTCTGCACGTCATGTTACTTTCTGTTGAAGTTCCTTCTTCTCCCAGGTCCCCTAGTGTCTGTTGACTTATCATCAATGTTTCTGTAGCGGTGTTGGTTTTTCCGGGATGGTGCTAACTCCAAGCCCAACCAAATTCTTCGGCTCTGCTGCCAAAATATTTTTATTCTCTCAAAAAAACCAACCCAAAACATGTTTTAGGAATAAAAAAAAAACATTCAAGTTTTAATGCTAGGTCTCTAATAGCATTGTACAAAATGACTAAACATGGATAATAATTTCACAGTATAAAAGACAAGTAGACAAAACCGATAAATCACACAAACCAAAAAGCCCTGACTTTGTACTTATGATACCAATATAAAAGGTTTTGGCCACCAACATTTCCACAGGCACTAATTGTATTAAACTACATGTTACACTTAAATGCAAGACATTTTGCTAATGGGAGTCCATTGACTGATCAAAAGATAGCCTGGTCATTTTCACTCTCCAGTGATTCCCTATTATTATATATATTGAAGGTCCCCTCTGAAAATCTGCCATCCGATTCTCAATGATTGACTACAAGTAAGTCTCTTACTTTTTATTTTAATTAAATGTAATAACAGTTCTGTACGTTTTGTCCTATTAGATTTCTGACACCATCGACTGTTACAGTTGGCATCTTGGAAATACACCTGCAACTACGAAACAGAAAGATGGCTGAATTTAAAAGAGGTGATAACAAACAAATGTTTTAATCATCATTACTCCTTAACATATAGAAAGTGCACTTTTTTACAATTAAATATACTAGGCACGAAAAGAAACGATACCAGCCAATGCAAATTCAACTGACTAAAATTTGATCGTCTCATAACTTTGTCAAAAATACTCATATTGACCTGAAATTTTTACAGAATGGATCTAACAATTGAAAGTAAAAATCATAAAAGTTTCACTTCTCAAGTTTGAAATTTCAAAAACCACTTTTTTTAACCCAAAGATGACAAACCGGGAGTTTTAAATGAATTTCTAAATCAGTTGGCACGTGGCTTCAAAATTTCTACCTTTTTGGACGAAGAATAATGAAATAATTTGCGTCTATTGTCGAAAATGTATTGCGATTTTGAAATTGAATTTTCTTACTTCCTGGTTCCAGTCATTGAATTTCAAATTAGCAATAAACATCTTTTATGAAATTTTATCATTTTGAAACCGATGTGAATCGGACTAATTGATGAAATAATTTTGTATTACTTGTTCTTGCATTGATAATTTCCATTTTACGTTTCTCTTTCTTAATAGCTTGTTCAATTCTACATGCCTTTCTTAGGTTTTTTTTTTATTCTTTCATAGTTTCAAAAGTTGTTCCATCTATTGGTTTTCCATCTTCACGCCAGGTTGTATGTGCTTGTCTAGATTGTTTTAATTTCTCTGCAATATGTTGGTTCCAAACTTGTAGCTTTGTGTGGTAGGAGTTCTTTGGCGGAATTATTAAGTATATCTATCATCGTTTGTATTGAGTGTTCTGAGTTGTTTTCAAAGTCAATGACGTTTTCCAGGACCCGGTTGTTCAACTTGTGGTTAAAATTTAACTCATGGTTAAATAATGTAACCACGGGTTAAATTTAAACCGATTGTTATGGTGGGTTGTTCAACTTTTTGTTAATTTTAACTCATGGTTAAAGCATAGGTTAAACTAGCAATATTTAACCCTGGTCATGGGGTAGGGTTAAATATTTAACCATTCGTTATAAGCACACCTATACAGCAAACATACGTCCAACATATGCTCTAAAACATAAAAGTGTAAATAAAAGTTAAAAAAAGGACAGCAATGCAACTGTCAACAAATTTAAAAGAATACTTTCACAATTTGTGAATAGACCAGCAGAGGTAACAGAAAAGCCTAGCCTGTCAGAAGAATTCTTTTCTAGTCTTTCGTTCGAAAATGAAAGTAGAAAATTTTAAAGGACGGTGTTGTCTTTCACGTCCTTGTCTATTTTTGTAATGTATTGTGACGTCATTTGAATTTGACGTAATTTTATTTTTACAAAAATACTTCCTTGTTTTGTCTGCAGGTGCGTTCCTTTAATGTGTTTTTTTAAGTTGCGAGTAATAATGTAAAAACCTATCTAGTATTCTCATGATTCTAGTATTGTTTTATGGAATAGTTTTGTTAGTGTTACAAATATGTTATCAGATTCTTATCATGCTTTTAGGCTTGCATTTCTCTCTTTTACTTAGGAAACAAGTAGGGCAAGTAGGATGAGTTTTAGCTTAAATAATAAACATAAGGTTCCACTAATGGTCCCTTATGAATGGAGGACATGTTTTATTCATTTTACCAAATCTATAAAACAAAAAATATCATGGGATATATTTGAATTTTGGAATAATTAACCTACAGTTAAAGGTTGGTTATATTTTAACCAAATGGTTATAAAACCAAAAGGTTAAATGAAGATGAACAACGCATTTTTAACCTATGGTTTTCTAACCTCTTGTTAAAAATTTTAACCCATGGTTACATGTAACCAATTGGTTATTTTAACCAGAAGTTGAACAACCGGGTCCTTTATTCTTGACATTTTGTTGGTTAGTCCGAGATTGCTCTGACGTCTTCGGCATTTTTCCAGTGAGCTGGTGCCGTGGGACGTCAGAACTCCACACTTATCAAAAACACGGGATTTCAACGAATGCTTTTTAAATGTTAAAATAACTCTTACATCAGTTATTTGTAAAATGGGAGATGTAAAACAAGACTAAATTAATATTTTAAAGAATATCGCTACTAGAAACTGCCTGAAATAATCCAGTAAAATAAGAACAATTTAAGAGCTGATCTTGAACTTAATCAATTTCATCAAGTTCAAGATCAGCCAAATAATGTACAAATTTTAGATTATTTTACTTATTCAAGATGTTTGTCTTCAAAATATGTTGTATTTTTATTCTTAATAACCAAATGTTTCATTTGAGATCAAAATTTACATGCATCCACGATGATAAAGTTGCTAAATTTATCTCGGAAGTGCACAACAAAACTGTTGTGCTATATCCCGTGTTTTTGATACATGTATGGGTAGAGCTCTGACGTCCCACGGCACCAGCTTGCTGGAAAAATGAGGAGGAAGTCAGAGCAATCTCGGACTATTTGTTGGTATGCATCTACATCTATTTTTTCCCATCTGATTCGTTTTGCCTGCGGTTTTTTAAGATTCCCAGCTGTCTTAGGTTTTGTCTGATGAGTTCCTTTAATTGAGATTGTGATAGGAGGATGATCGGAGGTGTTAATTGTGAGAATATTGATGGTCTTTTTGCTATGAAGTGGAGTAATTCTGCTATCTAGTAGAAAATAGTCTATTTCCGAGCAGTCGATCCCGTTTACGTTGATAAATGTTTTATGGTCACCGCTCCATTTAAGATCACATTCTTTGATGAATTCTAATAGATATTGTTTTTCTTTTATTTGGAGTATTGTTCGTAAGGTCCTCATTCAAATCTCCTCCTATGATAATATGATGTGTTGGTTTATATTTCTGTATCATTTCATATACTAGATCAAGAGTATTTTGATATTCTAGAGTTCTATTATTTCCTCCACCGGTAGGCATGTATACAGAGAATATTATTTGTGGGAAACAGTTTGTTTGTCGTAGTTCGATTGCTTATATTCTTTCATTTCCACCTTCAATGACATTTATTTGATCATCTACGTCTTTATGCCATAATCGGGGCCATAATATACCAGTTCCTCCGTACCCTCTTGGTAGTTTAGTTGGTTCTAATTCATTGTTTATATCCACTCCCTTTGCTGCATATCTCAAGTTTTCGTGAATTTCATCAATTAAGTGAATTTGACATTGAAACAACCAGTGCTCTTGGATTAATATTATCTTTGCATATTTCATTATTTCTTTTATTGCTATCGTACTGGTTTTAATGTTTTTACAGTTGAACGATACTATGGTGAAGTTGTCTGTTGTTATTGCAGCAGTGTTTTTGGTCTTTCCATCTTCGCTAAAAAAGACACATCTGAGTGGTGTCTTCTTGGATTTGCCATAAATAGTGGTTGTCCTATTAGTTGGTTATATCCTTGTATGGGGCGCGTTTCTCTATTGGCTTCATTGCCGTTCTTTGAATGATTCACACTTTGTAGTGGTTTATTGATTCGTGTTTATTTCTTTTTTTCTTTCTATCTTATTTTGACTATTATCCATGTAGAAAGACATAGACATAGACATAGAAAGGCAATGCATTAATATAGCTACCCAATTTGTACTGTGGCTGAGACAATAATTAAAGAGATATGTCTCCACGATAAATCCAAAATAACAGTGTCTCCGCGCTATATTTGTTAATTCAGATTCGGCCTGTTGAAATAACGCACTTGCATTACAAGCGAGTAAAATTTTAAGGAAATTTGGTTATTGTGACAAATATCAGTCTGTTCGCGAGGTGTCTGATTTTTTATTTTTCACCATCCTCCAGATTTTATCAAATTACAAACAAAATAATGAATGAAATGCTTCGAAAATAATATCAAACAATGAACGAGAAATTCAGCTTTCTAAAGATATATATATATATGAATTTACTGTAGAAACACCAAAGTTTAATCGAGAGGATCCTAGATCTTGACAAGAACGACACTGTTATTTTCAGCCATTTCAAATGTTTAATAGGATGATTCGATTCTCTTCGACATGATTTTCTCAGACTATGGACACTAAAAATTCGTCAAACTGTTCAAGCAGACCATCATATGTTTGTTATTTTTATTTGTTTTCTGTGTACGTTGATTTCCCTCAATCAAATACCAAAACATAACCTTATTAGAAAAGGTCAAACGACTTCATTAACATAGATATACATATTTTATTATACCTGGGAATATCCCCAAAATTACGTCATAACTTTTTAATCTTTTCTTTCATTTTGTATCGGTCCTTCTAAAAGGCGCCCGGGGGTGCCCGGGGAAAGAAAAGGCGCCCGGGGAAAATAAAAGGCGCCCGGGAGCATATTTTTTATACAAAATATACTAAAGTACAAAAAAAAAATACATAGAAATTGAATTTTCAGCCAAATCGTTTAGGTCTTGTATTAAAAGTTTTAGGCACAGGCACTTGTATACAGGATAACCCTTATGGTGCCCCACCCCCTTTTTTCAAAACCGATTATTGTTTTCATTTTTTCTGTTACATTTCTCATTTTCACTCATACACATGTCAAATATATGCAAATCTACCATCAAACAGTATCTACTATCCATATGGGGTTACTGATATATAATAAGCGAGAAGGTAAGTCACTTCGGTTTGTTTACATTTGGGTACCATGTAGGGATCTATCTAAAAATTTTCTGATAATATGTACTATGTACTATCATTAACGACTATGAAAAACGCAAATGTTCCAATAAAAAAATACGGGAAAATTAGTAACTTGTACTCGGAACATTTGCGTTTTTCATAGTCGTTAATGATATCCGGAATTTCGCGCCAAATCTGAAAGAGTTACCGGTCATAGCGATTGACCACACAGATGGCGCTAATTTCTTACTTCCGTAGCTTTAACTCGAGTGCTAACAAATGGCGACGAAAATTTACCCAATTTCGCGGAAAGTGTATGAATTATACATTTACCTTGGAGTATATAGAAACGATATTTGTTTTTTCATGAAGTAAAATATATCAGCAACATGGGGCACGCAAATTTTTGAGGGGTGCAGAGTACATATTATCAGAAAATTTTTAGATAGATCCCTACATGGTACCCAAATGTTAACAAACCGAAGTGACTTACCTTCTCGCTTATTATATATCAGTATTCCCATATGGATAGTAGATTCTGTTTGATGGTAGATTTGCATATATTTGACATGTGTATGAGTGAAAATGAGAAATGTAACAGAAAAAATGAAAACAATAATCGGTTTTGAAAAAAGGGGGGTGGGGCACCATAAGGGTTATCCTGTATACAAGTGCCTGTGGTTTTAGGAGGAAATATGTGATAGCTTCAATTGAAGTAAAAAAGTATAAGAATGGTAAAATATTACTACAATATTATAATTGAAAAGAAAATTAATGTTCATACAGTGTTTTACAAGAATGAAGCACCCTCCCCTAATATGAGACAATAATTTGATATGATTTTCTCAGCCCTAATTGACTGGAAGAATAACTCATGTGAAAGTATGAACAATATACTAAAACTATCGACGAATTGGTCCGCATTGAAACTCCCTGAACTAATTGAAAAAACTGCACAAAATAGTTCAGCTACAGAGCTACAGAGATATCAGAAGAGCGCTCTATGGCAAAGGGAACTATGCATTGGCGCCTTGGGCAAAGAGACTTCAAATTACAGAATCGGCATAGGCAACAAAATCAGAAAATGATGCATTGAAGAAGTTCAATAACCTTACCAGACAAAATGAGACTGTTGTGCAGTCGTCAGATGGAAAGCTCAAAATCCCGAAAACACCAATGATTATTATTGACTTTAAGTTGATTTGGTTAGTGATGTATTAGATCGGTTTTAATAATGAATTTCCCGGCAGTCAATGTTTAACATGATTTTTTTTCCCAACAAAAAAGACATCATGTATAAATATTTTCCCCCGGGCGCCTTTTATTTTCCCCGGACGCCTTTTATTTCTCCCCGGGTGCCTTTTATTTCCTCCGGGCGCCTTTTGTTTCTCCCCGGGCGCCTTTTCTTTTCCCCGGGCGCCTGTTCTTTCCCCGGGCACCCCCGGGCGCTTTTTAGTAGGACCCATTTGTATAGCATGCGGAAATGTTTCTTTCCCCCTTACTATATATCCCCTGGTTTTGATGTGAAATTATTATAAGCCTATATTGTTTTATTTGAGCTTACTGTCATACGTTTTCTGGTACAGAAATAGTTTCAAATGTATTTTAAATTGATATTTGTATTACTTTTGATGTGTGAAAATCTGTCAATGTGTAAATAACACCAGGCTGCCAACACAGCTAGGGGCTTGGGCACATTTTTTTGTTATATTTACTTCTATAACCCTTTAATAGATGTAAATATAAAAAAAAGAATTGTACCAAGCTCCTGTAAGCACAAGAGACTTTTTATCTACATTCGAAAATGGGTCCTAAGGGGTAATTTCAAGGCTGCGGCAACAATTATGTTACATACTCGTTTATGAGTAACAATAAGAGATTTTTTATGTTACTCGTTTGACTAAAACAGGAACGGTTTTCTGGATACGGCACCCTTTCAGTTTATAATCTCAGGAGTAACTATTAGAAATAAAAATGCTCGCCTTATCATGCTTATTGTCATGATTGTTACTCGCAAAATGAAAAAAAAATATCACAAAAATATGATTTATAGCGAGCATCGCAGATGCGAGCCCTACGGCATTGTGCATGTTTTGAGATGTGCCAGAAATATATTGACAATAAAACCGGAACAGGTTTACTTTTACGGAGTGAAAAAAATAATAGGCACGGAGCAAGTAAAACAAACAACCTTCTGGGCTTATAAAAAAATACATCATAATCTGTTATGCAAAAATATAAAAATAGAAATTCAAAAACAAAGATAAAACCCTCATTCATCCACTTGTTTATTTTTACACACAGATTTTTATTCGGTCTTTTCCGCTGAAAACGATCTTCCGGAAATTACCGAGCTAGCTTTTGGCAACATCGTCCCATTGACTAGTCATACCAAATGCATGATACTGAACAAGCTTTGTTAAATTCTAAGAAGATAAAATAAGATAAAGAAATACATAAATTTACTGAATAAAACCTACTCATGGTAATAAATAAAAGGTTCTTACCTGAAAATGAAAGAAGAGTCCAATCCTGTGGGGTTTCACTCACTTTCCTCAATCCTGCATGATATTTTTACTTTACCGTTTTTTCTGCCAGGTTTCTTAATGTTCCTTCTGTTACCAATGCTTCAAATAAAACACTGATACTCAGAAAATCTCACAAAACCTGACAGAATCTGAATGTTGTTTTGGTCTGCTGAAGAAACGCAAAATACTCTGACAAGGAAATGATGTCACGTAATCCATAAAATGGATAATATCGTCCCCGCTTAATGTCGTCCCAGAATGTTTTATTATTTGCACAAATAATTGAATTTTTGATAAGTAGTTATTGATCCCAGATATTCTACCAACAACTTTCTCAAGTGCATATGATTTGGGTTTGGTGGGGTCAGACCGTTTGCTACTATTTAATTCTTTTTTTGAAAGCGTTAAACTTAGCCGGTCGAACACATGGATTTATTTTTAAAAGGTATATAGATTTTCGATGCTCGCTAAAAAGGCAGGGCCTTAATCATATTATATTATAAATAATGTTTAGGCATTGAGTATAAGTGACATAGTCACCCCACTTCTGGCGCAGTCAACCAAGGATTGTTTATAGAATATTTTTTATCCTATTAGTATTAATGTTTTTGTCCAAAATCTTGATACTGATGTTGTTGGTGACTTTCACATTTGTCTCTAAATCTAGAACACCACCACACAAAAGATTTCTAACATTTACTTTACAGTCTTCAAAATTTGGCCAGACCTACTGGAAATATCCAGCTAAAATTGGTTAGGTCCAGTTGAATTTCTCATTAATTTATATTAAACATATAGGATAAAATTAGCAAATTTGATGAAAATACTAACTGGCATTTGGTCCACAGGACTCCACTTGCTAATTTCTTTGACTGACTTTATCCTTCAGTACCCAACTCAACATCATATAATAAAAAAACCCAAACCAAATACATGCTTTTGCCGGCATTATCATCTTCACATTTCAGCGGAAAATGCCTCCTGCCACGAAAAAATTTTTGCAACTTTTATATTGAATTCATTAAAAAGGGATAAGAATCCTACAGCACCAATGTAAATGCACAAGGAAAATAATATATTAAACTGATAAAATGCCGCTTTTTAAAACTTTACTTCTTTGCAAATGTTTTATATTACATGTATTATTGGTTTGATATATATTAGAAAATGTCCTTCATATATACACTGATATATCAACAATTAATTATGCTTTTATTTTTGAAACATTTTCATTTCTTTCAGTTTGCGAGTAGCAATAAGGCGAGTAATCCTAATTTTATTTTTCATTGTTACTGGTGAGATTCTGAACTGAAAAAGGTGCTGTATCCGGAATTGGTTCCCATTTAATTCACATATGTAAAGGCCCCCTCACACTTAACCGAATTGCATAAAATAAGGGTTGGGATGACCGGCGAATAGTAGTTTTTCAAAAATAGTTTGTAATCATAATTGATAATAAACCATAGTTACCCTTCGTTTTCGGTTTCGGAAGCCTTTGGAACTAACAGTTGTGATTCTTCAAATTCGTCGGTTAATTTTGAACATGTTCAAAATTTCCCGACGAATTTAAAATTCGTCTATCATCTGTTTGAAATCGCACCTCTTATTTAATGTACGGTAATTGTTCGTTTATCATTCGTCATGCATCGTCCTTCATCGCGCCATTCTGATCCCGACAAATCAGTACGATGATAAAATATGAATAGCGTTTAGAAACGAAGACTTGCGTTGGAAAACGTAAATTCGCGTAGAATCTTATTGCGAAGGGTAACCAAGATAAGCGTTAACTAAATTTGAATAACGAGACAGAAACGAACGCAAGACTATGATATACTATAACTAACTATGGATAGCTAATAGATTCATACATGAGCGAATTGCCAGGCCAATATTGGTTAGATAAAGAAATAAGTTCTGAATCACATGTAAAATTTCAGATCGCTACGCCTTAAAGTTTTAAGTTTAAGTGTTCACAAGACATTGTGGACGGACAGACAGAGATGGACGGACAAACAAAGTTAAAAGAAAAGGGCATCTTCGATCCGGGCCCTAATAACTATTATAAAGGGTCATCATGGGGTTCTTGATTATGTGATTACTAGACCATTTTTAGGGTGATTATTTGATTACTAGACCATTTTTAGGGTGATGGATCATTTTTGAGTGATTATTTGATTACCATACCACCTTCTTTTTGATTATTTGATTACCATTTCGTTGTAGAATTTTGTGAAAAAAAAACGTGATTTTCAGTAATTAATTAATGATTACAAGTGCAAAAAACTAATGAGTATTTGATTCCCAGGTACCCCCCATGATGACTCTCATTATTATACGCTGCTGTCTTGGGTTTTGGCAGAAAAAAAAATGTAATAACCTTTTATTAAAATTATGTAAAGCACCTATTTTCCCAAAGCTTTGAAGTCCAATATCATAATATTAGCAGTGTCATCAACACTGGCTGTATCATCTTCCTGCTGTAAGAAGCAGAGGTACCAATGTGGTATCCGAATGTCAAAAGTCCGAAAGGGCAGAGACAAAACCAGTAAACACCAACAAGAACGGGACAAAAACAGACAACATGTAAAACAAGGAAATACAAAATAACTGAATATCAATCAACAACGCGAACTCCAGTCGAAACAAGAGTGAACTCAGTTGCACCATAAGAGTAAGCAGTTCCTGCTTGCTATAGCACACCCGTCGCGGTGCCAATAGTCCATTCAGTGTGTCAAATCCGGTAAAGGAAGACAAAACAACACCCTATGACAAACCAACATCTGCACTCATCTGAGAGATCGAAATCCCATATTTGTCTATAAGTGCATGATGTCTTCCGTAAAATTTCTTGAGTGAAGACAGCAGCCGAGGAGCAACATAACCCTGTGTGAGCAATTTTTGCGTCAGACGTGTCGCTCTGATAAGGAAATCGATGTAAGTCCCGCACCCTCTGGAGTAACGAATCAATTGAGATACGTAAACTCCATAAGCTGGAGCGGACGGAATGTTGCTACACAAGAAGGGAAAGTTGAAGATTGGAAAGATGAAGTCATTACCTTTGTCATAAAGCCTTGTTGAAAGTCTTCCTTGAGAGTTAATTTCGAGATGTAGATCTAAATATGAAGCAGACTTCCTAGAATCCGTTGTGTCCTTTATCTGAAGCTCCTGGGGATATATGAGATGGAGAAAGTCACCAAATCGAGAATTGTTTAGTGAAAGGACATCATCAATATAACGGAACGTAGGGTTGAAATAGAGAGCTAGTCTACGGTCTTTTTTGTCTAGAAGAGATTGTAAGAAGTCTTCTTCATATGAATGAAGAAACAAATCAGCAAGCAAAGGTGCACAATTGGTGCCCATTGGAATCCCTATTATGTTTGCTGAAAAACACGTCCACCAAACTGAACAAATATGTTATCAATAAGAATGTTGAGCATGTCGATTATTTGGTCTTCTGTAAATTTGTTCTTTTTCTTAAGACTCATTGATGACAAAGTAAGTCTTGGTAAAATCGACTACAAGAAATTTGTACCTGCGTTTTCCATTCTTTTTGAAAAAGCTGCGTATAATCAGCTGTGCCGATCGCGATTTCAGTTGTTCATGTGGAATAGAAGTGTAAAGTGTGGAGAAATCGAATGTTTTGATGCTGTTACAAGATGAAACTGATATAGAGTTAAGAATCTCCATCAGTTCTTTCGAATTCTACAGGATCCACATTTGATTGACACCATTTCTAGAATAACAACAATCGTAATATTTCTGGAGGCCGGATTTTATTGCCGTTAGTATTGAAGTCAACAGAGCTGAAGAGGCTTAGTTTTACATTTGGATGACCCTGCAATGAAGTGCTGTTTGTATGGACTTTTATGTAATTTAGGAATCCAATACAGGGATGGAATGTCATCAATACTGCCGCCAACAAAAAGGCCGAAGGAGGAAATGACAGATTTGTGATTGTCAATGATTTCCTCCTTAGACAGTGTTGTAGCCGTGTATTGCTGGTATTGCTGGTACAACCAACCCCCAATTCAGCTGTCAAACAGTCAATATAGTGTTTCTTGCACACAAAAAAAAATGATGTTATTTGGTGCTTTGTCTGCAGGTGATGGAGTTGGAGACCTTGGAGATGCAGGAGGGGATTGTGGCTGTCGCGTAATTTCCTGATGAGCCCGATATTTTTGCACGCCATAGTAAACTGTCGTTCATTATCTGTTTGTGTTTTCAGGTCATATCAACTCTTCGCTCATCTTCGGCTATAATTTACTCAACGTAGCCATCCGAAAATTCATGACCCATCGTGAGTCATATTCATTCTTCGCTTACTGTTCGTTGATCATAGTTAACAATAGTTAATAATCGGATGATTCGGAGGAAATTTTTATTTGAATTCCTTTAATTCGCGCCTATTTTGTCAATTTTCCCATTCGTTACCCTTCGTCGCACTTTTTTCGGTTAAGTGTGAGGCGGCTTTAACAATAAAAAATTCTTATTGTTACTCCTGGTGAGTAATTGTAGACTGTCCGTAATTTCAATTATCAAACATAGGCACTTGGCAGAGAAAATTTATACCAAATATGCCAAAAACACCAATTTTTCCAATCTTACTCCAAAAATTCTGGCTGTCAAATACACAAAAAATACCTGATTGAAAACCAAAGATTAAATAACAAAAGAAAAATACATAAGTTTTTACACCAAATAAAAAATCTGCATCTTTTTAAAACCCCAAATAAATATCCAATATAGATAGAAATATCAAAGAAATAACTGAACCACCCCAAAATATCAATTTAAAAATTTTTGCCCCCGCCATGTATAGGAAAATTTAGGGAGTACCCTCCCCCTGGGAAATGTGTATTATTCTTGTTTTGGGTATTTGCAACTTTAAACTCTTTTTTTATGTACTTCAGTCATGACTGTAGCCAACAGTATTTTTTCTAATGTAGAGGACACAAATACTTTTATGAAATGTTTATGAACACTACATGTTTCTCAATAAAGACAGGGTTTGATATTAGCACTCGCCAACTAGCCAATGGCCCCTAAAATTTGCTGTGGGCTACTAGAAATTTTATCTTTTTTGACAGAACCACATTGGTAAGGTGCTTAAGTTTTGGATGTGGGCTACCAAGCTAAAATTTTAAGTTCAAACCCTGAAAGACGTTTAAATTCCATTATTTATTATTTAGAATTAGAAACATTTTTAAAAAAAATTGTTGACTAAGCTGTATTTGACGACGAGCCATGTGACAAACCAATCATTGGTCATTCAAATGTTTTGAAAAACTTTGTCAGTTAAGAATACATTGAAAGAAAACATTTTCTTCAATAGTGGGCAATATTCAACCATCAAATTTTTTTTAACTGCAGAATTAGTAAGTACTGTTATCATTTCAAATTTTCACCACTACAACTGAGAAGCCGCTTGTCTCTAATTAGTGAAATACACATGTATATCAAGTTGAAGTTTTGAATCCTTTAAATCAAGGTTAAGTTAGGACCCTTGATTTTGGGCATACTCCCTTGTAACATGGGTAAAATGTTAAAAAGCAATACCCCCTCTCTACCTTTTCAGGGGTGTGTACACCAGATTGCCCAATATAGCCTGTTACACTGCTAAAAATGCCACACATGTGAAAGACATGTTAAATGTCACATGTGAGTCACATGCATTCCACATGTGTCTCACATGTTTTTGTAGATTCACATGTGACACATGTGTGTATTACATGTGTGTCACATGTGTGACGCACATGCGTTTCACATATGTGAAACACATGTTGAAATTTCATATGTGCGCAATGCATGCATAAAATCATATGAATATATTGAATATTATTTTGAAATCTACATATGTGATACATGTGTGGCAGGAAATGTCTCAAACACATGCGTGTGTAATGCATGTCGCATGCATGGCATTTTTACCGGTGTAGGGCCTGTTTTAGCAAATTTTTCATTCATTTGATAATAATGTAAACAGGCGTGTGGTTCATTAAACATTTTACAATGTAACTTTATGCTTTTCCTTAACATGCTCAAATTTGAGAATCTCCTAAAATTTGATTTCCCCATAGGTCCCGTCGCCGGTCTTTCTGGGGACGAAAAAGTATTTTCCCCACAAGACCAGCAGCCGGAGCTTCCGCGGAGAAATTTATTTCCCCTAGTTTGGAATTATTCAGAGAAAATTTTAGTTGAGTGAATTGTTTTATGAAACTGGGCAAAAAAGAGTCACCAAAAAGCAGCAACTTACAGAAACAACAATACTTTAATTGGCAACAATACATACACGACATACATGTATGCATATAGACCTCATTTGATGGTTTCTTGAATAAAAAGTCATGGTAAAAGTACATATTTTTGAAAATTTCTATGTCTTTCATCTGTATAAAAACATCAAACACCTGTCATGCCTGTATCTTGGATCGTGTCTTTCTGGCACATATTCCATATTCTTTCATTTTTAATACAGCTGTACTGCTAAAGCTATGGAGGTACACATACAGTATAATCAGTGATAATATGATATTATATTAAACACGTATAATCAAATTTTCTGCTTCCCCCCTCCCTAAAACAAAATACTGATGGAATACGTTTCATGCCTAAATAGCATGATTAGGAGAAAGTGTTTATGACCTAAAAAAGTGTTCCAGTCATGTACAGAAACTTGTCTACCTCTATCAGTATTTAATCCTATATCATAAGATGTCTTCATTGCTTTTTTTATATACATGTATCTGGACAATTATTTTGACACATGAATTTTTACATGGCGTAAACTTTATCTTTTCAGATTTCATTTCACAATGAATTACCAGAAGGTTTATATGAACCACATACACTCGAGCTCATTGCTCTGTCAGTTGTCACAGATGTGGAGAAGTCAGCTTCTTTGTGATGCATTGATCTGTACTGGAAATGTTGTCACTAAGGTACATAATTACAAAACTAATACAACTACATGTACAATGTATAACAAAGACCCAATTGGACTAATTGAATTTCTAAGTTGAAAATAAATGATCATATTAAAGACAGGAGTTCTGTTTGACATGCTGGACAACAATTCTAAGGGAAAGACCATTTAACCTGAAGGGGGAGGCCTTAGATTTTTTATCTGGTCAGAAAAAATTGTAAATAAAAAAATATAAGAAAATCTAATGCAACCTGCCTTCTCAGCATCAAAAGCTTTACAAAGTCTCCATAGTCATGATAAGGTTGAAGTTGTCAGATGACTCCCAATAGGGGTTATTCCCCCTGAACGTAAAACATGCTGTTTTTTCATGTTTTTGGCCTATAGAATTAAAACTATTGCAGATAGAGAAAAGCTCTTGGTTGCTTCAATCTTTAGCTGATTTAGATTTACAAAAGTCTCAATCAAGTTAAAGCTGTCAGATGATCCCTCATAGGGGAAATGGCACTTTGAAGGTCAAATTTTTTTTTTCTTGTTTTTGCCCTATAGAATGAAACCTATTGCAGATAGAGAAAAGCTGTTGATTGCATAAACCTTCAGCTCATCAAGCTTTACAAAAAATTTGATTAGGTCAAATATATCAGATGACCCTTTTTAGGGATTATGGCCCTTTAAAGGAATTTTTTTTTCATGTTTTTTTCATTTTTGCATGAAAACTATTGCAAGTAATGAAAAGCTGTTGTTTGCTTAAACCTTTAGCTCATTTACATGATTAAGCTTTACAAAAAACAAACCCATTGGGTCAATGTTGTCAGATGACCACTTGTAGGGGTAACAGTTCATAGAGGAGACCCTTATAGCTTAAGGTCCAGTTGGGCGATTCTCAGGCTCCTAGGAGCCTCTTGTTAGAAACATAGTATCAATATATGTATAAATAGTAACATAGCATCACTGTAAATATAAATAGCAAGAATATGTTTATATCTTAAAAGAACCCTACTGGTTTCAGCTATATGATGGAAATCAAGGAAATTTTACCATATGTAAATTTACCAAAATTTTACCATTTGTAATATATCATGTAAATATACATTGTTTTAAGACTAGTTATTTGAATTTTTTCACAGGCACACCGTGTTGTGCTGGTGGCAGCATGCCCTATGTTACAGTCGATGGAATGTGCCTCTGTTGGAACAGAGCTGGAAGTGCATCTTGCTGCTGATATCAAACAAGAAGCTGTTAACACGTTCTTACAATATCTGTATGAAGGATTTATGTTACTTACGGAGGACAATGTTAAACATGTGGAAAAAGTTGCAAGACTATTGCAAGTAGACAGTGTGATCAAATGTTGCTCAGACTTCTTTAAGTGTCTTGAAAAATCTACAGGAAAGCCACACAATCATAACTACAAATTTGACAAATATGACTTGCTTGAATTCCGTCATGTGCGGGCGACTGGTCTGACAAAAACTTATCATGATCGACTCATGAAAAGGATGTCAGAGTCGCCACGTCCAACAAGTCCTACAGGAGGCAAACGACAGCGACTTCATCGGCAAACCACCCCACCATCAGACAATTACTCTTCACAGCGAGCTGATGATGCTGCTTCAATGACTCAGAGTTACATGGGTTCTATGTCATCAGGTGCTGGTAGTGTGCGATCAGCGGCATCAAGTCAATCGAGTAGATCTGATTCTCCTGCAGTAGTTGAGATTATTGAGGACAGTATAGAGTTGGTTCAACGCGAAAAGCCTCAGCCAGGTCAACCAGAGCCTTCTCGACTCTCACAGCAGAAAACGTCCATATCAGTGGCTTCTCATGTTACAAATGCCAAGGATACTCAAGTTGTTAGCATTGCTGATGTTTGTGTTTCAAATATATCAAAATCATTTCAACAGTCATCACAAACTTCACCAAGCATTTCATTTAGAGACTCACATCAGCAGATTATCAATCATCCTTTACCAACTTCATTTGGATCGAGAATTCCATCTAATCAAATAAGTTTCAAATCAAATCCAAGTTTTAATATACAACCACAACCTCAACACCTACAGCAAGCAAGAACTTTGAACATTGCTCCATTATCTCAAGGAATTCAACCACTGCCATCACAAGATCAACCGTCTATTCAGTCTCGCCCATCACAAGATCAACCATTTAATCAGTCTCGCCCATCACAAGATCAACCATCTAGTCAGTCTTGCCCATCACAAGATCAACCAGCTAGTCAGTCTGGCCCATCACAAATGTCCACCGAAATGTTCAGTGACAATGTCAAACCTCTACAGGGTTTTGTCACAAGTACCCCACAGAGGTCACATCCCACTTTCCCTCCCTCTGGTGCTAAACCTTCATTTGCTGCAGGAAGTGCTACTCAAGCAGCATCAATAACTTTACAAAGTCCTTCATCTAGTCAGCCACCACCACAGCAAGACATTGGTGTGTTAGGAATGACAGAAAAGGGAGATAAGAGGGAAGGGGAATGGTAAGATCATATTAAAGATAAGATAATAAAAGATGTTGCACTGTGGTTTAAAGTAAACAAAAAATGTTTAGAAAGTAAAACCACATTTGAAAGGCGAAATCCAAATAAATAATTCACAATAAAAAGGTTTAGAATTTTAACGATAAAAGGTGCCCAAATTTCAAAACTTTAAAAATATGGATTTCTCACCCAAAAAATTTGGCATAAATTTGCATGTTGCATCATCCTAATTGTGTTCATTTACACAATTAAGAATTAATTTTTGCGACCCCCCCCTTTTTCACCTATTACGTAATTAGGGGCCAAATGGGGCCAAAATCAAAAACTTTTTTATTTGTGGTCCGATTTTAAAATTTTTTTTTGCAAGTTTATTCTTGTCAGGTAGTGAATCCAAATTTGAGACTTAATTTTTGTGACCATCCCCTTTTTCACTTGTTTTGTAATTAGGGGCCAAAAGGGGCCGTAATCAAAACTTTTTTATTTCTGGTTTGTTTTTGAAATTTTTTTTTGCAAGTTTATTTTTGTCAAGTTAAGTGAATCCAAATTTGAGAAATTATTTTTGCAACCCCACCCCTTTTTCACCTGTAACATAATAAGGGGCCAAAAGGGGCCGAAATTGATTTTTTTTTTAATTCTTGTCCGATTTTGACAATTTTTTTGCAAGAGTAGAATACAAAATTGAAAATTTATATTTTTACCCCCTGGGTCGAAAGTCCACCAGAGCAGCATGTGTCAAAAACCTTTGTCAGTCCACCATGGGCTGCATGTGTCCAGAGCAATAGACTATCCATATTGGGCCTAAAATGTACAGGGTTCAACATGTTGCGGTCGTATCATGCTGCGCTTGGCGAAGCTTTTTATTAATCACTCAAATAAGTGATTTTTATAGAAATTCTTACTGATGACAGATTTTGCGGTTTTAAAATTAATCCTTATTGCTTAACTATGAAGTTATATGTCCCTTTGATGTCAATTGAGACAACAATATCATTTAATATGTAGTTAAATGACAAGTTAAGGAAAGATTTTTCAACTATAAGTTAACCATTTTAAAACAATTTTTCCATATTTTCCTTAATCTTTGACATGTTTGATGGCTGAATTCATGGAATTCTAGATTCTAGAATTTTCCCATAGGAATCTATAATTTACCTGTTCAAATTAATCTTTTATTTTTGTTTTTTTAAAAAAAAGGTAAGTTCTTGATAAAATTTTTATGTGTGCGATATCAAAGTCAGGGACTAAAAAAGTTGAAAATTACTTTTAGATAAAAAATTCATTAAATCACTGATTTAAGTGATTTAATTTCAACTGCCTTATATTTTAACTAGGATCAATAGATTCTCTCTAAATGAACAGTGTTCATCTTATGAAGTGTGCTAGTATCTTTTACACTCTATTTTAATAGTTGTTTTTGAGTATTTGATGAAATAAGAAAAGCACTGCTCAAAGTGATTTTGTGTCCTTTAAAAAATCACTTAAATAAGTAATTTTTTGTCTTCTTAAAAGACACATGAAAGAGGAATAGCTCTTGGTAATTCATTCACTATCACTCATTTGAGTGATTTTAGAAAATCACTTCTTTCAGTAGTAGTAGTCATGACTGTGTAGAGGTGTTTTTCCTGTATTCATATAATGATTTCTAATCCCACATGCAACTGAGATGATCAATCCTGAAAGCTTGACAACTGAGAATGGGTATTTGGAAATAGTTACTCTGTTCAAGACAGCAGCCGTCAAAAAGATACCTTGTTTAAGACGAACTGAATGCAAAAATATGACCCTTTCCTGCTACACACTCATATCATCTAAGTAATAGCAAGTAGCCCCCTCAGGGTTATTGCCCTTTGAACTTTCAAGTTTCACTGATAATAATCATGGTAATATTTTAAAAGATTTCCGAATGAATTTTTACTCAAATAGTCCAGAAATTTTGAGCAAATTACTTTATGATTCAAATTACTGTCTTTATGATTGTTTTTTACATTTAATCATGTTATTATACATCTATTTATTTTCAATTCAAGGCCACCTGAAGGTCATGACCCAGGTCCTTCAGAAAGTTCAAACGACACAGCAGACCTGGCCATTGTAAAAATAGAAAAAGTTGGGGAAGATGAAATGGGCGGACTATTAATGCAGGTTGAGGGTGGACAAGGTGAAGTACAGACTCAGGAACAGTTCATGGATGGTAATCAAGAATTCGATAAAAGCAATCTTACAGGTGATTGGTCACAGGAAGACATGTCAAATGAAGCCAGTCTGCACATGCCACACGAAGGTGATCCATCTGGAGGCGGAGCTATGTACATGGGACCAACATCAGGTAGGCATCTTTTACATTTCTGTATCGTTATAAGAAAAAATTCTCAGTTATCACTGGTCTTCAAATCAACCTTGACATTTGACCTTTAATGTCGTGATATACATTTTTTGTAGGATTCTAATGTCCTCATTATTTGTTCCTGTCTCAATGTTATGACCATTGGCAGTAAACTTGGATGATTATAATGACTTTAAATGACATTTTTGTCTTGCATTATACATGTAGTCTATTTGCCAATTAGCTTTGGATTCTATTCTAAAATCAATTTAATTGGTCTGTATAAGAGCAATGAAAAATATATTGGTTACCGCATGACATACAGACCGGAAAAGTCTCAGACTTTATTCTTTATGACTTTGATATTCTACCATAAAAATCTAAAAAACTGATTGGCATTAAAATGTTTTTGACACCCTATTCTAAAAATTTACACCAATCTGTTAAACATGAGCTAAGTAAATAAAATGGGTTCCAATAATGGTATCAGTTGCAGTAGATTTTCGTAATCATCAATGATAAAGTCTGAGACTTGTCCTGTCTGTGTGCCATTTGGTAACCTATGTTTTTACCTGCGTCGCCGAAGGCGAAAGCAGGTCTAGTAGCCGGGTCACTCCGTCCGTCCGTCCGTCCGTCCGTCCGTCTGTCCGTCCGTCCCGCTATGGGGTGCCTGTCTTGTGTAATCTGAATCTCAAAAACCAAACACTAGATCTTTCTGAAATTTTACACAGTGATAACAGATATATTGAAGATGTGCACCTCCCCTTTTGGGGGCATTTTATAATTTCGTTTAGAAATTAGGGGCCCAAAAGGGGCCAAAAAAGCAACTTTTTAATTTTTTTCCACAATAACTTTTGTTCTGGTTGACCAAATGCTATGAAACTTTACAGTAATGTTACTTACCATAAAAGGAAGGGTTGGGCTGATTTTGGGTATCCCCTCCTTTTTCGTTTAGAAATTAGGGGCCAAAAAGGGGCCAAAAAAGCGACTTTTTAATTTTTTTTCCACAATAACTTTTGTTCTGGTTGACCAAATGCTATGAAACTTTACAGTAATGTTACTTACCATAAAAGGAAGGGTTGGGCTGATTTTGGGTGTCCCCTCTTTTTTCGTTTAGAAATTAGGGGCTCAAAAGGGGCCAAAAAAGCGACTTTTTAATTTTTTTCCACAATAACTTTTGTTCTGGTTGACCAAATGCTATGAAACTTTACAGTAATGTTACTTACCATAAAATGAAGGGTTGGGCTGATTTTGGGTGTCCCCTCTTTTTTCGTTTAGAAGTTAAGGGCCCTAAAGGGGCCAAAAAAGTGACTTTTTATACGACCGCAAAAAATTTGCGGACGTATAATGGTATGATGCTGTCGTCGTCGTCGTCTGTTAACTTTAGTGTATACACAATAACTTTAGTTCTAGTTATCCAAATGCTATGAAATTTGACAATGATATTTCTTACCATTAAAGGATTGATGGGATTGATTTTGGGAGTCCCCCCTTTTTTCGTTTGGAAATTAAGGGCCAAAGGAGCCAAAATTGTAACTTTTTTGTTTGTTCTTACAATAACTTTTTCAAAATCTTCTCCTCTGAAACTACTGAACAGAATTCAATGAAACTTTGTATGATTGATCATTAGGGTGTCCTGCACTATAGTAATGTTTCAATTTCTGATTCGTCAAAAAACATGGCCGCCGTGGCTAAAAATAGACCAGGCGGGTTAGACTACTGTTTTTGGCTTGTAATTCAAAAAGTATAAGGGATAGATGCTTCAGGATCAAAAGTTCTACAAAAGTCTCCATTTGGTCGAAGTTGTCAGAAGACCCCTTATAGGGGTTACGGCCCCTTAAAGGTGAAAAATAGCATTTTTTCATGTTTTTGCCCTATAGTATGAAAATTATTGCAGATAGCAAAAAGCTGTTGCTTGCTTAATTGTTCAGCTTATTTAGCTCTACAAAAAACTCCATAAGGTCGAAGTTGTCAGATGACCCCTTATAGGGGCTACAGCCCCTAAAATAATGTTTTTTTCATGTTTTTGGCCTATGAAATGAAAACTATAGCAGGTAGAGAGAAGCTGTTGCTTGCTTAAATGTTCAGCTCATTTACACAATTAAGAATTAATTTTTGCGACCCCCCCTTTTTCCCTTATTACGTAAATTAGGGGCCAAATGGGGCCAAAATCGAAACTTTTTTATTTGTGGTCCGATTTAAAAAAATTTTTTTGCAAGTTTATTCTTGTCAGGTAGTGAATCCAAATTTGAGAATTAATTTTTGTGATCATCCCCTTTTTCACTTGTTTTGTAATTAGGGGCCAAAAGGGGCCGTAATCAAAACTTTTTTTATTTCTGGTTTGTTTTTGAAATTTTTTTTTGCAAGTTTATTTTTGTCAAGTAGTGAATCCAAATTTGAAAAATTATTTTTGCAACCCCACCCCTTTTTCACCTGTTACATAATAAGGGGCCAAAAGGGGCCGAAATTGAATTTTTTTTTAATTCTTGTCCGATTTTGACAATTTTTTTGCAAGAGTAGAATACAAAATTGAAAATTTATATTTTTACCCCCTGGGTCGAAAGTCCACCAGAGCAGCATGTGTCAAAAACCTTTGTCAGTCCACCATGGGCTGCATGTGTCCAGAGCAATAGACTATCCATATTGGGCCTAAAATGTACAGGGTTCAACATGTTGCGGTCGTATCATGCTGCGCTCGGCGAAGCTTTTTATTATATTTGTGTCCACAATAACTTTTGTTCTGGTTGACCAAATGCTAAGAAACTTTACAGTTATGTTACTTACCATAAAAGGAAGGGTGGGAATAATTATGGGTGTCCCCTCTCTTTTTGTTTAGGAACGAGGGGTCCAAAAGGGGCAAAAATGTGACATTTTTTATTTATGGTCCGATTTAGAATTTTTTTTTTTACAAGTTAATTTTGGTGATATATTGGATACAAAATGGAGGATACAGTTCTTTCTTGACCAACCTTTTCTGTTTAGCAATAAGGGGACCAAAAGGGGAAAAAAATAGAAACTATTTTTTTGTCTATTTTTACAATATTGGGTGGCATGTGACAAATATTCTTTGTAAGTCCACCATAGGATGCAAGTGTCAAAAAATTTTGACTGTCCATATTGGGCCTAGAATGTACAGGGTTCAACGTTTTGCCGTGCGACGCAGGGCCAGACATCGATTGGTCTTGTTTTTTTATAGCGCTATTATACAAAGGAAAAATTAGATCAATTCCGGAAAAAAATCTGAAGCTAATACGCAATTTTCGAGTTCATTGCTTTACCGGAAAAATCCCTCAATTAGATAGAATTTATAACGTGACTTTACCAGTTTTTGAAGCAAACTGGTTTGCTGCCCCATAAGCTTACGCAAAAGTGTCTTTGGAATTATGAGAACAATAATATTTCTGTAAATGGTAAATACTTCAATAAATTGGACAAGTTTTCTTACCTGTGTAGAAAAATTTCTAAAATCTCTGATTCCATCGTTAATAAATAACAAAGAATATTTGTTTTTACCCTTTGCTCATTCCTGCATCGGAAGTTGACATGCTTTAAAAAAATTCTAATAAAAGAATCACCACCGGGAAAACTAGCCATTCCGATCTATCTCGGAAATGGCGTATTGGCAAATAGACTATTGGTATATTGTTTTATTTTTACTTTTCTTTTGGACACATTCACATTGAAAAAGGACATGAAGGAGTGGAGGCAGATATTACTTGCTTTGAAAAATTCAGAAAAATATAGCCGGCTTATTTTGTGCCTTTGTGACTCTACTTCTTTGTGAGGCATTCAATAACAAAGAATATCTACAAATGACTAGTTCATTGTAGTTCTTCAGAGTTAGTCAAGGTTGGTATGAAGAAGTACAGACTCGTCATTGCATCATTACATTGTGTAAATGTTTGTTGTAACTTGTGTTACTTTGTTGTCATTTGTATTTACAAGTCCATTACAAAACAAAAGTATTTGAACATGTCATGCATGTTGAAATAATTATATTCATGATGAATATAGATAACATGATTTAATTTTCATCTTTTCTTTATTTGATAAAGAAACTTATAACAATTTGTAAAGCAAAGTATAACTTTATCAAAGTTCTTTAGCAGGTTTAAGTCTATCTTTTAAATTTACTTAAAAGAAACTTCCATGCAGTCCAAGCTTATTCTCTCTCTACGATTGAAATAAAAATCCAAAAAATTGTATCAGTGTGTACCTGTTTGATCAAACTTATAATCATGAGTAGTAATAAATGGAAATGAAGTTTGCATAAAAAAAGATGTGTGGCATGTGGGATTTCCTCATGCCATATATATTTTTTTTTTTTGGTGTGTCTAATTTTGGCAATGTCTGTGGTTTGTAAAGAAAGCAGAGGCATCTAAAAAAAAATTTAGGGGCCTTAGAACAAGTTTGTAAATTCACTTGAACTTCTAAATAGCATGGACATCTTCTCCATAAGAATTTTGTAAATTTTAATCATTTAGAAGGGCAAATATGGGCCTTACTGTACTTTGTCCTTTTAGCCTAGCTTAAAGCATTGTTTTGAAGTTATTGGCTCTTAATTGTTAACCTGTTTATTCTTTAAACACTGGCATTGTAAGAAAGAGGCTCCACAGGTAGGTTGTTTGTTGTTCTCATTGCTAACACATTATCATTTAGTCTGTACTAGTGATAACTGGGTATTAATACCCCTCGCAAGCATGGCAAAAAGTTGCAGAGAGTATAATGTTTTTGACTGGTCTGTCAGTCAGTCCGACTGTGATCACGGTTTGTGGACACAACTCCTCTGAAACCACTCAACAGAATTTTTAAAATGAAAATGAAGAACATCATATGTAGTTGTGCATATCACAAGGAATTTTAATCCGCACAACATTGTGGGCGTAATGGCCCTTTAGACTTAGAAATTTGCTGAAAATCCTAATTCAACATCTTGTGGACACAACTCCTCTGAAACCACTCAACAGAATTTTTAAAATGAAAATGAAGAACACCATATGTAGTTGTGCATATTACAAGGAATTTTAATCCGCACAACATTGTGGGCGTAATGGCCCTTTAGACTTAGAAATTTGCTGAAAATCCTAATTCAACATCTTGTCATGCTTGTGGACACAACTCCTCTGAAACCACTGAACAGAATTTAACAAAACTTGGTATGCAAATGGTACACCATATGTAGTCATGCATATTGGAAGAATTTTAGATCTGAAAACTTTTGTGGGAGTTATGGCCCTTTGGACCTAGAAATTTGCTGAAAATCCTCATTCATCATCTGATGAGCGCAACTCCTCTGAGACTACTGACCAGAATTAAATGAAATTTTGTATGCAGGAAGTACACCCTATATAGTTGTGCATATTACCAGGAATCTTTTATCTGCAAAAGTTTGTGGGAGTTATGGTCCTTTGGACTTAGAAATTTGCAGTAAATCCTCTTGGAACACAACTCCTCTAAAACTACTGAACAGAATTTAATGAAACTTGGTATGAAAAAAGTACAGTATAACATATTTATGTGTGTATGTTACCACAATTTTTTTATTCACAAAAATTGACGAGCTGAGGGTTTATTTTTATGGTCAAATAGCTTAGGACGAGGGATATGTGATCATGCTTACTAAGGTTCTTTTATTGTATATATTACAATATTCATCTTGAAATAAGTAAAAAAGCTGAAAGATCATAAGATTAAATACCAATTCTAAGTGATTCTATTATAGGTGTGGCACAACATGTCACAGAATTTGCTGAAATTAATTTTAAAAGTTTATAGTGACCATTGATTCTAAAAAATAATGCTAGTTTGTTACTGTTGACTACCATTGCTATGGTAACTCTGGCAGCCATTTTGGACCATTTCTAACATGCTAAGTCCATGAAATATGCAATTTTCAAACCCTCTTTTTCAGGAAAAAAGCTATGACCTTTTTATTGGCTTAATTTAAATAGAAAATAATGAGATGTGGAATAAAAGCCTTATTAGGCCATAATGAAATAATGCCTAGATTCTCATCCAAATTTCTTGAAATTAGTGCAATTAATGGACAAAGATATTACATGTACCATTTTCCCAACATCAGATTGGACCATTTCTAATACCATGAACGTGATGAAATATGGAGTTTTTAAACCCCTTTGTCAGGGAAAAACTTTTATTGGCTTAATTTAAAGCCTTAATGATAATATCAAAACAGGTTTACCACTTTACATTAATGTGTAGTCAGAAGGAGAACATAGATACATATAAATATCCATAATGGGCAAATTTTTCATTGTTACCAATGGTAACCAACTTGAACCCTGTTTTCCTAAGACACAGACTGTTTCCCAAAAATAGATTTGTTATAGATTTTGAATATCATTCATATACCTACAAAATAATAATTACAAAAGGAATCTATTCCATGTCCATTTTCTAAGAATGTGGTCAGAAAAGTGGCAAAAATGATTTTTAACCGGGCCTCTAAAGGACATACATGACATACCGGTATGTGTTCACTACCGGCTTGCTGCCAAATGGACATACATGTATGTGTCCATTACCAATTCCCTGCCACACGGACATGGCCATCAGACCAAAAGAGCAAATGTAACTAAATCATTCCTTATAATTTAACACACCTATTCAAATACAGAATCACAGATTTTAATGACAGAATAATTACTAAATAAACAATATCTGCTCAAATATAAACGTTGTTTCCATGTATTCATAATGTAACCATAGCAACGTCAAAAATAAAAAAAGACTTCACATTTGATCAAAGATTCTAGCATTATAAGAGTTATTGTAATGTCACAACATTGTGGCGTTGGCATCGTCATACAAAATTTTAATCTGGCAGCAAGAGTCTGTTTACAAGCTTGAAATTACAATTTGCACTTGGATCTAGATCGAGAGAGTAGGAATCAAGAGAATGCGTTTTTGCTCTTGATACATTTAAATGATAACTTCTAGATATTGATTGCTTTGTTTCTGATAGATGCATGGTTGCTATCATAAATGCCTTGTTGCAATTAGAATTGAATATAAAGAGATCATTAACATGGTGAAACCGCGAATGGCTCATTAAATCAGTTATGGTTCCTTAGATCGTACAATCCTACTTGGATAACTGTGGTAATTCTAGAGCTAATAAATGAAAAAGGTCTCATGATTTTTTGAAAGCAACCACAGGGGTTGTCTAATGTTTCAGACTTCACCTCAAGTGATTTGTTTCTAGTATTTATTGTTGATGTTTTTTAATTATAACAACATCTAATTTCTCACTCTTTGTACTTATTTGGGAGGTGGTAGAGTGCTATAAACATTTGACTAATACAATGGTCTGATCAAGAACATAAACACAGTAAGGGAATATGCAGTCATACATTTTGTACCTTTCTCACCTTGTTCTTCCCATGGTTAATACCAGAGATAAAAAAAAATTGGTTGTTGCTTGGTTTATAGGAGTACTTTTCTTTTGATTCTTTCAGTTTTTTACTTTGATTCAAATGATCTGAAGGGGCCTGGGTGGCCCAGTGGTCTAAGGTGTTTGTTTCAATACCACACTATTGATCACTAGCCAATGTTACCTCTCAGGTAGTGTTTTTGTCCTGCTTGTTATTTACTAAAACGGAACTTCCCCACCTGTTTGTGATTAGGTTTGTCACCCAAGATCAGTGGTTTCTTACGGGTCACTAACTCTGCATGGTTTCCTCCACCATTTAAACTGATCATGACCGCCCTATATTGCCCAGGTGTGTCCAAAAGGGAATTACATGCACACACACATGCTCTGATAAGAGGTCACTCATTGAAATATACAGCATAGCCAAATTCACTGTTTTATTCACTCGGATACTGCTTTTGGTACTCTTTATTACAAATGTTTGATTCAAATACTTTTTCTTTAATAATATTGACACAAAGTATAGAATGAAGAGTTAATAGCATTTGGATCAGTAAACTTAATCAAACTTTTGAAAGTTCTATGGGTGTGCTTTATGGCGGTGTACTTATTTTCACTATGCATGTACATGTATTTGTGGTCAATGAAATTCATGAAAAAGTATACGGGGCTCCTTTGCTAAAGTGGTTCCTGAAAGATCTTGTTTTTCACGAATTCTTGAAAAATCTCGAGACTACTTGAAAAGTCCTTAATACTTCAAATTTTGAATTTCCTTTAAAATTGTGTTTTCAACATTTTTTCCTGAAAATCTAAGACTTTAACTCAAAGACATGTTTGGTTTATGATATTCATCTTATAATTCTCACAAGCAGCTATCCACTAGCTCTTATAATATCGGCCACACCTATTCAACTTTTTACCCAGATGTACATCAACATGATCAAACTTCAAATCAGTTTAATCAATCTATAAGTGGAACCTGGCCAGAATATCAGCAGTATCAATGTCAATGTTCAAGTGGAATTATGGAGATGAGGTGCAGAATAGAAGAACTTGAAAGGGAAGCATATGAAAGAAAAAACAAAAAGGTATGGATATTATGAAACCAACCAATTGTATTCTTTCTAGTTGACAGGTATTCAGTTTAAAAATTATTGAAGAATTATCAATACCATACTCCAACAATATTACCATATTTTACCATATTTTCATGATTTTACATTACTCTATTTTATTGACCCGGGTGGTTGTAGGTCAATTATTTCAGCTTCTTTGTTTAATCCTACCAAACAGACTGGGAAGCTTAGACTTTGCCCATTCTTATGAATAAAATACAGTCAAATCGAATGATAAGTCACTTAAGGTGGTTCGGGAGTATAAAACTGAGCATCTTTTTCAGACATCTTGCAAATATTTAGTCTGGATTTCAAGTAAAGTGAATAAAAATAACACAAGAGATACAAAATTTAATTCTTTATTTCATTTTATGAATGAAATAACTATAACAAATATGTTTAAACAGAAATTGAGCTTTTTCTAAAAAGTTCTATTTTCAGGGGAGGTAATTGGCGGGAAACTGTGTGACAAATTTTTATATAGAAATGTGTAGGAAAAATTAGTTTTTCTTAAATATCTTAAAAAGAAGGTCCGTGACCCCAAGTTTTTATCATGTTTTTTAGTAGATACTCACAGTATATGCGGCTTGTCATTTGTGAAATATAATTAAAATCTGATGGGTTTCCAGCTCACAGTGATGCTAAATAACTCTTTTCCCTTTATAATCTATTGGAAAAACGATCTCTAGGCAACCAACTTCGCAAGGTCATAAATCTGTAAAAAGGTCCGTGACCCCCAATTATTTTTGCATTTTTTTAATGTTCTTTTATCAAAGTATAATTCTGCAAAATTTAACAAAAATCTGATGGATTTTTCTTATACCCCCGAACCACCTTAATAGGCTACTTTTTTGGTTACAGTGTGTCATGATTTTACAATTCCAAACAAGTTTTGACTGGTTCTTAATATAATGTTTCGTTGAAAGTATTCTTGATTTATTACAAATCATGTAATAACTCATGAAAATTAGTATAAACAATTTTATACAATAGTGCAGTGACTAAGAGTGTCGATTTCAAATTTTAATCAACCACCCTGACACACGGCTGAATCATACCTTTTTGGATAGCTTAATTCGTACCCCATTCATTTTGAGTGGTCGTAAAGGTTACAAGTGGTGCAAAAGTCTGTGATCAGAGGTCAAAGGTCAAATTGTCAGCATGCAATTTTTCGCCAAATTTCCAAGTTTATGTCTATATCTTAGTAAAGGATTGTGATTTTGTTTAAACCTTAATATTTTAAGATACTTTAAGCAAATACCAAACGAACAGAGAAAATATAAAGGGGTCATAACTCTTTTACTGCTAGAATTATGCCCCTTTTCCTTCTAGGTGCATTTTTTCAAATTTCTATGTTACTCAGGAAATTCGGAATAATCATACCAGTTTTTTTCATATTTACTAATTGCAAACTATTTTTCAAAGTGTAGACGTATTTTTGACAACTTATAACAAGGTCCTTACTCAAAATTATGAAGACCATTACATTTATAAAATACTCGTGTCATGGCCTGACAGCGTGTAATTTTCTATCTTTACCTATCACTGATTTGAAGCTTTTCTTATAGTACTTAAAATACGTCAAATCCAACAGGAATAATATTAAAAAACAAATAGGCAGGTATTCAGTCACATAATTTATTGAACACTCCTCCCCAAATTGCTACACTATCAAACAATGGTTGACTTGTATGTACTGGTGGTGTTTATATAACATATGTTTAATATAACAAAATGTAAATGTTCTTAGAGTTTTTTTTCTTGCTATCACTTTTTAGAATACTCTATTCTTACAAATGTAGAAATTCTTTCATTTGTTATTCTAGTGTATGCTTTAAACAATATTTTCCCGATCCGTGTAGTTTGTTTATAAAAATCGCCTTTTACATCAGATATGAAACTATCAACTAAACTTCCAAGTTTGAGTTACTGTTGTCAAAGACAAAATGGTCACCAGCTCTGTTAACATTATCAGCATCCAAAGGAAATCGCAAACCAAACCAGGTTTGAAAAAAGTACCACCGAAAAGAGACCAAGATCCACTTATACAGGTGAGGGCATACGGTTTGATCAACTATCGCATGCCGATTCATTGAAGACCGATCATATCAAAGATGGTTCGTAGCTTTTAGATGTTATGCACCGACAATCCAAACAAAGACATACGTTTAATTAAGAAACAACCCTGTGGAAAGGCGGTTTCTCTCAAAAGCAGTGGACTTGAGCTAAGGTATTAGAGCTCATAACCTAAGCAAAACAAGCCAAAACCACACAAACATGACAAACTTAAACGAAGTCACCTGGCTACATAAATGTAGAACAAAAACCAAGCGATACGCCAACCGCACAAGTTCAGCTACTCTAATAAGTCTAATAAATGCTAAAATGTCGGATCTCGACATTTAGGATTTAAACCTGGGGACACCATTTACGTTTAAGTCTTAGATCCGGAACCAGGACCACCAACTCTTGGTGAAGATCTATCGATACAAGCTCGATACAAGCTCGATCAGTATGGCAGCTAGTGAGAAGCACCAACAGAAGATTGTAAAATGTGGAATAGGTTTTCAGCAATATATAATTTATCAAAGTCTGACGATCATGCTATGGCAGTTAGCAAAAGTCAACATGTATGTGTAAGATTGTTCGTTAAACCCTCACCACTGACTGACTAATCTATGGATTTTTTATTGTTGTTTATATAACTTTTATCTATATAACCAAAATAAAGAAGGAGTGGGGGCACGGATGCCCTTGCTAGGCCCTAAACTAGGAGTAGAAGTCCAACAAGTCCGAAATTCGCTTAGGACATATTTTGTGATTCTGAACTATCCTACCAAGTTTTACATCATTCTTATGCGCGGTCTATGAGCAAGGCTTAGTGGAAATGTTAACATAAATTTTCATATCGACCCAGTCCCAACAAGAAAGTAGAAGTCCAACAGGTGTCTGAAAGTCTCTTAGGGCATACAGACTGTGATACTGAACGACCACCCTGCCAAATTTCAAATCATTATCGTGTACGGTTTGTGAGAAAAGCTTGACAGAAATTCGTACGGACCGACATGAGTAAAGCTTAATGCCTCTCAAAATGTTGTCTGGAGGCAGTAACGAATAGAGTCATTTGATTAAAACTAAAACACAGTTCCAGACGACAGATTTGAAACCCCGACTGTCTTTTTTCTCATTTTTCTTAAATAACTTGTTGAACTGCTGATTATTTAACGGAGGGTAAGTTGCAATTTTCATGGACATTTCAAAGAATAACTGTTCTGTCATGACATTTTTTTGGAGGATAAACAGTTGGTCTTTTAGAATTTAATACCTTTACATTTTTATAATGTTTGAATCAAAATGCAATAATTTCGAAAACAATGTTGTTTCCATTTTTTTTTACCTCTGACTTACTAGTATACGTATTAATCTTAGTGTCATTATTTAGTCGAAAACTTGCAAGTACATGGGTTAAAACGTTTTCAATATATTACAAAACGAGCTAATAAATTTTGAAGACATTCATATCGACACATTTTGAACTAACAAAATCGGTCCGTTGCAGTTTGTTGTTAAATAGTTTGGTCTTAAGATATTTTGAAATACTTTAAAAACATGATAATTTACATTCAAAAATATTTTTAAGAGGTTCTGTTATATTACATTTTGCTCAAAATAATGATTTATTACCAACAAAATGGATTTTCTATGTGTTTCAAGACGATTTAAATGTGTAAAAAATAAACAAATTTATAATTTTTGAATCGTACCGGTCATTGGTAGGTTATTAAAACCCGGAAACAAGTTTTGACAGATTTGAACCATCGTTATTTTTCAAACATATTTTTAAAATTCGAACACACAAAAAGATAAAAATTAGCCTAATGTTTTAAGGTGATCATATTTTAATTGTAAATTACAAAAAATACAGACATTAACCTGTTTTGATTGAGATATTACAACTGAAATACATCTAAATTCTGTTAATTGGTAAGGCTTTTTTAAATTTGAAAACTATTTAAAACAACACAATAAATACGCTTCATTAAGGAAGTTTAAGAATTCTGAAATACTAGCCTACCTAAACCATTTACAAGTTTTAATCCTGTTTAGCCCACCTAAAAGTAATTGTAAACCAAAGTCAACACTTAAATTTCCCCCAAACCAGAAGACCCCACTTTTTCTTCATAAACAACAAAACTGCACCATGGGAAATCTTTAGGACCGGGCAAAAAAGTTGCCTTAAGGTATACTCTAAACAATAAAACAAGAATTAGCCGTGTGTCCACCCGGTTGATTAAACTCCGAAAATAAGCATCTTTTTTGAAATTGTCACTGCACTACAAATGTACTTGTATGACAAGTATAATGACCAAGGTTTTTTCCAGAAGATCTCTCAAGAAAAGGAAACATCAGACAAGAAAGAGAAAAAGGTCTATGGAAAGACTAAGGTAAGTTAGTTCATGATTTTTTGTTGTTGACAGAGACCCCATAATATTTTTTTTGGTCAAAACAACAATGCAGGATTTATCACTTCACATGCATTCTTCCAAAAAAATTCTGATAAAATGAACAACATTCATTTGAGAACAGCCTTAAAAGGTCTTCTTCCATTAAAGACCAAACCACCTATATAATTCTACCAGTGATGTTTAAACTTTGCAAGTAAAAAGCTAAAGATATTCTAAGAACAATAACAAGAAAAAAATATGGGGTCACCGACCTTTTTTCGTTGCTACATTGTATGAAGTGTGCGCATAAACAATAGGCTGTTTGGTCTTTAAGATCTGAATGGACATTTGTATATTGCAGGATGAATGGGAGACCATGATCAAGACATCAAATATAACACATGCAGTTAAAATTCTTTTAAAAGAATTATTTACCATAGAAGAAATGCTAAATTCCTCGGTGATGGGCACCAAAAACAAAAAATCAGAGAACAAGGCTGGACTTGATGAGGCTAAGAGAGCTCATATAGAAGGTAGGAAAACATATTGTTTGTAAGACTTTTTATGGAAAATAATTTCTATAAAGTACTGTGGTTTCATTATTATTGGTGGGGGATCAATTTTCGCGGTTTTCCTCGGTGGCCTTTACCCACGAAAATTGATGCCCCACGGGAAGGAAATTTAACATTGAGCTGTATGCTGCAGTCTTCAAATTACCACAAATTTAAGAATCCACGAACTGATCCTTTCTCTTCAAACCACGAAAATTGGTACCCATGAAAATAAATGAATCCACAGTATAACATCTAGGCATCTTAAATATCATTTGCATAAAGATAGAGTTGCACATTTGTGCCAATACATGTACATGTGTATGTGAGAAATACATTTGTTTAAGATATGTACCGGTACATCCGTAATCAGTAAGAGAAAAATTTTAAATGAATTTCATGGCATTTACAGATAATACTATATCTTATTCACATTTTGAGTTTAGATACATGTGTATTAGTTAAGCCTTTGCTAAAGTAATATTTAGAAATAATGAGATGTTGAATAAGTGCACACTACACTGCTCAGGCGAAACTTGTGGTAAATAAAAAGACCACAAATGAAAAACAGCCAGCAGCTGTCAATGTGACCAGAAGGCTCTACTCTCTGTTTTGTTATGTGCCCATTGTAAAATAAAAATGCAAACAATTCAAATCCAGTATTTAAATAATCAAAAAAGACCCCCTTCTTAAACATGAAAACAACAAGAACAAACAAAAGCTCTGTCAAAGATTCTTGGTCTAGGACAGGCACATAAAAATTTGTTAAACGAGTTTTCTTGGACAAACCTTCCCCCTATCGATAACCCTTAACAAAGCACAAAATAACACACAGTAAAAACAAATTATTAAAACTTCATCCCATCAAGAGGGAACCAATGAGACAATAAAAGAACAAGAAAAAATGTGATGTGGAGGAACTCTCTTGAGAACATTCCCTGTTACTGATAGCTACATAATGTAGCTAAGAATCATTTGTCAATTGATGTTAAAAAATCAAACATTTTCATTTTAAACCTGACACAACACTTCAAACAATTAAGGTGGCTCGAGGCTTTTACAACTGAGCATCATCTGTTTGCGCATATTGGAACTTTGTATAAAATTGATAAACTAACTGAACTTGGCAAACAAAAACTTTATACTATAATATATTCTATCAAATTAGAAGCAACTAAGATACAAAAAAATGACATTTGAATCATTTTTGTTTGGCCTGCGAAGCAGAGCAGGACATAGGTGTTTCTTTACTGGCAGTGGCGGCAGCAGCGTTAACTTTTTGGAAAAGTTTTATGAGCACCTCCATATCTCAAGATCTATAGGTCCTCGGTTGATAAAACTTGGTATGCATATGCCCCAGTAGTAGCTTTAAGCACATTTTCATCCCCATCTTTTGACCTTGACCTTGATTTTCCGGTTGAATGACTTTGACAATTTTCAATACATATAATAGCAATGGAAAAGTTTTGCGAGCACCTCCATATATCAAGAACTATAGATCCTAGGTTGATGAAACTTAGTATACATATCCCCTAGTAGTAGCTTAGCACAGTTGAATCCCCATCTTTTGATCTTGACCTTGATTTTCCGGTTAACTGACTTTCACATCTTTCAATACATATAATAGCAATGGAAAAGTTTTGTGAGCACCTCCATATTTCAAGAACTATTAGTCCTAGGTCGATGAAAGTTAGTATATGCATATGCCCCAGAAGTAGCTAAGCACAGTTACATCTCAATCGTTTGACCTTGACCTTGATTTTCCGGTTGAGTGACTTTGATAATTTTCAATACGTATACATGTAATAGCAATGTCAAGGTTTTGCAAACACCTCCATATCTCAAGTTTTATTGGTTCTAGGTTGATGAAACTTGATATGCATATGCCCTAGTAATAGCTTAACACAGTTGCATCCCCATCTTTTGACCTTGACCTTGATTTTCTGGTTGAGTGACTTTGATTATTTATATTGCATATTTTAGCAATGTTTAAGTTCTATATTTCAGAAACTGAAAATCCATGTAACTTCAAAATATAGTGGAAGTAAGAAAGAGTAATTGCTTATTATTGTGCCGGCAAGCGAGACATACCTAAGTGTAAACTCTTGTTAGAATATTCCATACTAAATCAAACAGAGATAATTTATATAGAATGAATAGTAAATTTTTCAATTTTCATTAATATCTTGGAAAAATAAACGGTGACCCTATATTTTTTCCAGACAATTTCAAAAAGTCTTTGAAAAGGGACTTTAGTATGAATTCTTATTAAGGTGCCTCTATATCTATTTTCTCTATATATCCTATGTAAAAATATTGAAACTTTGATATTTTAAGAAAGCTAATAGCACTCTAAAATGAATGGTGACCCCCTCTTTTTATTTGATTTTTTTTATCTATACATTAAGGTCTATCAATGAGCCAAAAATGAACAAAATCTATAGTAAAATTCTAATAGTCCTGAGACACCTTAATGATTTGGTGAAGTATAATCACACAAAACCATCATACTTAATAGCTTTAATGCTGAAAATTGACAAATTTGAAAAAGCTTATTGTTATAATTAGTAAGCTTTGTATATGTATATGGATTTTGTGATTATTTTTCAGGACTGCTGATAGCTCAATTTGGTGCTAAAAGATGTGACATAAGACAAAAGATAAGAGATAGACTGAAATTAACTAGAAAAGCCTATAACTAAAAGTGATCACTGTACATGTATTAATTATGCTAATTTAATGTTAAATTGTAAGGCATAAAAAAATAACATGTGTGTTATATATTATCCTATCATGCCTACCCTTACATTTTTATACATCAAGCAAGGAAATTGCGAAGGATATAATGTTTTTGCCTGGTCTGTCCATCCGTCAGTCCATCCTAGAGGGACCTTTGTGATCAAAATTTCTGTTACAGATTTCTCTGCAACTATTAGTCATAGGCTTTTGTTATTTGGTGTGTATCTTTAGGTAGGAGTCACATTCGATGGGATTCATTTTCAGGTCTGTTGATCATCTACTTCCTGTTTAATAAGCTGACTTGGAAGGACAATATCTCTGACTTTTATTCAATTCCTAACTCTAAATAGATAATCTCTGTCCATATTATGGAAGTGTAAGGTACCGTATGTGAGCCTGCTCGCTAAGGTTTTTTCATTGGTTAAGTATTTTTGGACTTAAGTTCGGCTCTCCATATACTCAAGGTAGAAAACAATGTAAAAAAAAAAATTAATGCCTGCCTATCTGTATCTATATTTAGCTCACCTGTGGACCGAATATCCATGTGATATTACCATCACTTGGAGTCCATTGTCATCGTTCAACCTGTCTGTCGTCTGTTAACAATAGTTGAACTTGGCTATATATTGTTATGATGATGTCGGGCAGCTGGACGGGCGCTCCAGCAGGCATTTACAATTGGTTTCTAGACCATAACTCAAAAAGTTTTTAATGATATTGTGATATTGTTACATAACATAAGAGGAGGAACCCTATATATTTTGAGGTAGATCTGTTCAAGGTCAAGGTCACAGCTACAGAAAAATGTAAGAATATTTTTTGAATTAGTTGTTTACCGAACCATAACTCAAAAAGATGTCAGTAGACTTAATTGAAACATTGGGATATTGTTACCTACCATAAGAGTAGAAACCCTATTAATTTTAGGATGTCAACTGATAATAATTAAACTTTGGAAATTGTTTCATACCATAAGAAGAGGATTCCTTTTGATTTTGGGGTTGATCCCTTCAAGGTCAAGGTCACAGTGTCAGAAAAATGTTTCAAAATTTCTTGAATTAGTTGTTTCCGGACCATAACTCAAAAAGATGTAAACTGATTTATATTAAATTTTGTGATATTGTTACATACCATAAGAGAAGGAACCCTATTGATTTTTTGGTTGATCCGTTCAAGGTCAAGATAACAGCAACAAAAAATTGTCATGAAGTAATGGTGTTCAGAGACAATTACTCAAGAAATTGTCAGCAGACTTTAATGAAACTTTGAGATATTGTTACCTATCATTATAGAAGGAACCCTATTGATTTTAGGATAAAAACCTTTCAAGGTCATGGTCACAACAGCAGAAAACATTCATTGGGAAATTTCTTGAAATAGTTGGTTTTGGACCATAACTCCAAAAGATGTCAACCAATTTTAATTAAACTTTGTCTTTGGGATATTGTTACAAACCATTAGAGGATGAACCTCATTAATTTTAGGGGTAGATCCATTCAAGGTCAAGATCATAGCAAACATTTTGGTATCACATTGGCATGTAATGCATAAATTAATGCTAAAGTTTTGGTAAGTAAAATGCTGCATTACTTGGCTTTAGCACCCCTCTGCATATTGATTTTTCAAAAATCTTCTCCTCTGAAACTGTTGAACAGATTTAAATGAAACTTGGTATGATTGATCCTTAGGGTGTCTTGCACAAAAGTTGTGTTTCGACTTTTGATTTGTCAAAAAACATGTAAAAAAAATAACTAAAAAATAATGCCTGCATATCTACCTATTTTTAGCTCACCTGGACGGTGGACCACAGGTCCAGGTGAGCAGCCATCACTTGGCGTCTGTCGCCATCTGTGGTTTGTAATAATTTTTTTTTAATCTTCTCCTCTGAAACTACTGAACAGAATTTAATGAAACCCCTTATAGTGGTTATTGCCATTAAAATGTAAAAAATAGCCTTTTCTTTCATGTCTTTAGCTTTTAGAATGAAAACTGGCGCAGATAGAGCCAATCTGTTGCTAGCTTAAATCTTCAGCTTATTGAGCTTTACAAAAGTCTAACATGGACGAAGATGTCAGATGATCCCTTATAGGAGTTATAGCCCTTTAAAGGTCAAAAATAGCATTTTTAGCTCACCTTGCCAAAGGCAATGTGAGCTTTTGCCATCGCTATGCTTCCGTCGTCCGTCGTCTGTTAACAATTTCAAAAATCTACTCTTCTGAAACCACTGCACCCATTTTCACTGAATTTTGGCAAACATACTTAACCGGCTAGAAGAGAGTAAATTCTTTTTATGGTATAGTTGGTACAAAAATGATCTACCATCTGCTAAAAAATTTGAAAACGGTCATGTGGGTCTAATTTTACCAGCAAAATATTGAAAATGAAAGGACATAATTCGTCACTTTTTTCCTGCCAAAAATTAAACTTGGTTCGATTTTGATAAAAAATAATTTTAAGGTATTAATGGTATGCTGAGTTCATTTTCATTATCAAATTTTTATCGTGGACCATTTTCAAAATGGCCGCCATTTTCCTGCCAAAAGTTAAACTTGCTCCAATTTTGATGAAAATTGGTATAAAAGGTAATAGTGGAATGCTCAGTTTAATTTTGGCGTCAATTTTTTTTATTGTCACCATTTCCAAAATGGCTGCCATTTTTCCTTCAAAACTTCAAGTTGATCCGATTTTGATGAAAATTTGTAAACAGGGTAATAGTAATATGAAAAGTTTAATTTTGATATGGAAAAGTCAGGTGGGCGAATCAGGCTCCTGGGAGCCTCTTGTTTAATGTTTATGCCTTATAGAATGAAAACTATTGCAGATAAAGAAAAACTGTTGTTTGCTTAAACCTACAGCTTATTGAGCTCTATAAAAATCTTCATTTGGTCGAAGATGTCAGATGACTCCTTGTAGGGTTATGTCCCTTTAAAGGTCAAAAATAGTGTTTATTCATGTTTTTGCCATATAGAATGAAAGCTATTGCAGATAGAGAAAAGTTGTTGCCTGCTTAAGAATCCGCTCATTGAGCTGTACTTTTGAAAAGTCTAAATTGGGTTGAAGATGTCAGAAGATCAATTATAGGGGTATAGCTCATGGAATAATCCTTAAAGCTTAAAGACCAGGTAAGTGATTCAGGTTCCTAGGAGCCTCTTGTTTCAGACATGTATAACACAAATATTTTTTTGTTTGACCTAATTGTACTTCGGTATAATTAATCTAACCCAAACTCCCATTTAAGGATGCTTGCTAGTCTAGTTTTGGGATTTCTTTCATTTTGAGGGAATCTTCAGCTTTTTACCATCAAAATAGGGTTATTTTTTTGCCAAAGAACCCCCTATTTACATTTGATCAGAAAATTTAATCAAATTCTATTTTATTCTATCATGGGTTTTGACCACTTGATAGGGCGAATCCTTAACCTATGAAAATGTATTAGAACATTTTCAAGCTAATATTTTAACGCCCTTTATCAATTTTTTTGTGTGCATAATTAATACTTTAAACTATGATCTATTTATTAAGTCATCAAATTTGAAAGGCAGTGTCTCCCCCGCCATGGCTAAAAATTGAACATAAGGGAAAATTGCAGTTTTTTTGTGCAAATTCCTCAAAAATGGCAGCAGATATTTAAATTCTGTTGGGATAATAGTGATTAGCACATCAAGATCTATCTGCCCATAACTTTAACGAAGATCTGACAATGGTAGTAGGAGTTATTGCTCCTTTTCTTGTTTTTTTTTTTTTCAAATTTTGCTCTTTTTTTTTAAACCAATATCTTGAAAACTATACAAGATATTTGAAAAAATCCAATTGCATATGGTTAAAAAATTATGTAATGGGGCCAAAGTTGTAAGACCTTTCTTGATTAGAGTTGTTTCCCTTAGAACGTTAAAATTGATCATTTCACAGAGTAGCAGTCTTTTGTAAAAAAAAATATCCAGCTTATAAGTATCATCGAATACAAGGTGAGCGATTCAGGCTCCTGGGAGCCTCTAGTTAAAATACAGTGTGCGAAATTTTACCTGTATTTAGCTTGGAATTCTATAATTTAATATGTAATATTTAAATGCTGGAACGGCTAGCCTCTAGGAGACCATACCAATTTGAAAACTGTCTATTTTCAAAACAAACTGGCTACTATTACCTGGAATTTACCTGGAAAAGTAACAATAAGATAAAAATTATTGTTACCTTACGCCGGAAGTCAAAGTAAAATATTAACCGGTCCACGGATGCGGACCTGTTTTTATGAAAGTAACAATAAGATTTTTTTCTTATTGTTACCGCTCGTTATTGTTACCTTAAAATGTGTTAATTAACAACAAATTTTGTTTTTATTTTTCATAAGGCTATTATACTGAACACGCCGGGTATTCGGACACATAGAACCGGGTGAAACGCAAGAGACCGGGTGAGCCGAAAAAAAACCCCCAACATTGTGTTCATGTAGGTGTGGTATTTTCTTTATGAATGTATTGAAAAGAGATAACAGACAAAAATTAGTTTATACAGCCTTTTGTATGTCCCTTAACTACTATTACGCCATGTTTTGCCTGTTTTTACTGAAAAATAAATCCATAGGAACGTCTTGAACAACGAAATCACTCCCCAAAATGTAAACTTTCAACTTTTATGATTGTAACTTATCCCGAAATGCAAGTTGAAAACCTGTTTTAGTCAATATAGATACCCCAATGTATACTTGTTTATCTAGAAGAAGTTCAACTTCTAATTTGACGTATTAAGCACAGTATTATTCAATATCCTTAGCAAGGTGGCGAATTTTGGACACAAGAGACAGCGGGTCATTTTTGATGAGACGCTAAGAACGCAGGTGTTGAACCGGGTGCTAGGTAGCGATAACTTTGGATGAAATAAATATTCACCACCGGCATCTCAGAAGCCATTTTGATAGCTTTTTTTTTTGGTACCGAGGGTCGAAGACAAAACAGACCAAATGTATTTTAACTTGGGGTGATCTTATAGAAAAGACTGTGTTTCAATATATATGTATAATTTTCATGATCACAATTCAAGTCACCCGGGTTGATTTATTAGTTAAAATAAAGGTTAAATAAATTAGTTTTCAATTCCAAAAAACATTATCTATAAAGAAATAACATATTGTTAATAATATTCTAAAATACAACAATAATATTCAAATTCATATAATCAGGTAACAATAACACAAAGTAACAATAAGAAAAATACTTATTGTTACTTCCATTAAAACGGGTCCGTGTCCGTTACACGGTTTTCCGTTAGTCCGTCCTTCCGGTGTTAGGTTACAATAATTTTTTTCTTATTGTTACTTTTCCAGGTAACTGTATCCAGTGCCTTTTCAAAATCCAAAAATAGTATCTTACATCCTTAATGTATTACATTGTAATGTACATCAATAGATAAACTCCTTTTTAGCAGTAATGTCCATCAATAGATAAACTACTTTTTAGCAGTAATGTGCATCAAAAGATAAACTCCTTTTTAGCGAAACTCATTTCTAGCTTATGAAAACTATTGCACTCGTAGACAAATATGGGATTTTTATCTCTCAAATGAGTGCAGATGTCAGTTTATCGTAGAAATTTGTTTTTTCTTCCTTAACCGACTTTGACACACTGAATTGGAAATTTGCAACACGACGGGTGTGCTATAGCAGACAGGAACCGCTTATTCTCCCGGATCACCTAAGTTCGATCTTGTTGCGACTTGAGTATGCGTTGTTGGTTTCCGTTCGGTTGGTTTTATGTTTTTCGTGTTTACTGGTTTCGTCGTTGCCCTTTCTGACTTTTGACACTCGAATGCCCCATTGGCGACTTTTTGCTTCTTCCATCACTATACGTCCGTCATCTGTCATCGTCCTTCATCCGTAGTCGTCCCTTAACAATTTAAAAATCTTCTCTTCTTAAACCACTGAACGAATTTGACTGAAACTGTGCAGGAATGATGTATGACATGTTGGCAACAAACGATCTGCATTTTCAAAAGATTCAATGAAAAAACATGGCCGCTGTTTCAAACATTAACATATTATGGTAAGATCACTTAAAATGGTTTATAAGTTAAGCTAAAAAATAGTGCTTTAATCATGTTTTTGCCCTTTATAATGTAACTATTGAAGATAGAGAAAAGTTGCTGCTTGCTTAAATGTTCATCTCATCAAGCTCTACAAAAGTGTCCATTGGGTCGAAGTTGTCAGATGACCTCTTATATAGGTTATGGTCCTTTTCAGGCCAAAAATAGTTTTTTTCCCTATAGAATGAAACTATTGCAGATAGAGAAAAGGCGATGTTATGGTCTGTAGAAATTCGTCCGTGCGATAAATAAAGTTGAGTTTGACTTATACGAAATTTTGATATGATTCTTCTTTCCAATAAAGGAAACTTCTTGATGTATTTGAATATTGTGGCCACTACCTTTTCAGAAAAAAGAGGCCTAATGTTGTATAATGGGTGTTTTGACAACGCCGTAGAGTTTAAATTCTTTTTGTTGCATTAGAATACTTGGTCAAAATCCTGCCTACATTTTCCTATCAGATTTGCAATATACATGTATCTTAATAACTGTTTTGAGAAAATAGGGAGTCACAGGGAACTTAAACAGACGTTAGTATAAGAGTTGGTCTGAACAAATGTAACCTGTTGTAGAAGCGACATATAAGAGTTACTTTGACGCCATTCGTCGTCTTGCGTCGCCCTGTGTCGTCGTCTTCATGCAAAGTCACAATAATTACCGTCACAGTTTTCTGGGCAACTGCATGCAACAGCTTCTTCATATTTTGCATGATCTACTATAATTAAACATCGCTACTTCCTGTTTACCGAATACTAAATAAGGTTTTATGTATTATGACCATATAAATGCAAATTTTTTGTACAGTTTTTTTGCCAACTACATGACACAGCCTCTTGATTTTTGGCATACTAATGGTGTAAAGCCCGAAATATCACTACTTCGTGTTTAACGAATATTTACACTGTAAGTATTTTTATATTATGACTAGTATATATGCAAAATTTCCGTCGCAGTTTTCCGGGCAACTTATTGTGACATGGCACATCCTCTATATATTTGACGTGTAGATTCCTCTTATATTACTATATGATGTAAAGCGATTTTATACGTGTAACTCATCTATCTCCTGTTAACCGAGTGTTTTAAGACACAGGCAACATATGCTTCCATGGAAGACCGCCTTTCTAGTTACGCAATAACTTAAGTTCTTCTTCTTCTTCTTCTGTTTGAGGGGCGACTTACTTTAAAGTTTAACTTTAGTTCTAGCAGGGCTACCAATTACTATGAAATATAATGATGATCTTATCCACCAAAGAAAGCTTCCTTTACTGCAATATATGATTGTTACCTTATAGTTCCAGAAAAAAGACCCCAGAGGTAAAGGTAATAACAAAACTTCCTCGATGGTTCTTTCAATAATTGATCGTTCATAAGGTACTGCGTGCGGCAAAGGTTAACATTTGGGTAAATGCACTAAATAACGGAATAACTCAAAACAGATCTTTTCTGCTTCAGCCATAATAAAAGAAAAAGTTCAAAAAAAACTTGTTATGGCTCGCCTCCCCAGTTGAAACAATATCACGGTTACTTATCATCTTCGCAGGCCAAGGGGGATTGAGTGTCCGAGTGGTCTAAGTCGCTGGTTTAAATACCACACTATTGATCACTAGCTGGTGTTGGAGTCTCGTTTGTAATTTACAGGGATTTCCCCATCTGTATGTGATTAGGTTTGTCAGTTACCTGCCCAAGGTCGTTGGTTTTATCCGAGTACACCGGTTTCTTCCACCGACTGACCGCCCTACATTGCTCAGATGCGTCAATTAAAGGCGTTAAACACACACACAAATATACACACGCGCGCGCAGGCCAAGGACTTATAATAAATACGTGCAATATGGAACACAATTTGATACAGCTTGTAATTATACCTCCGCTTTGAAGAAGAATGGCTATTATACTGTTTAACATTCCGCTTTCCGTCCCGCTTTTACTCATAACATATTTGGTGAAATTTGGGCCTGATACATAGTGGTCAATGTTTAGGTCAATTTGGCATCTCCTTCCTGTTTACGAACTCTAATTTTTTTCGGTCACTCGTTAAATAATACCGTTCCGCTTTTCATTTGATCATAACTTCGCAACCCATGATTACTCCTAGGTTGCTGTTATTTGATATCATGATGAATTTTGCGAGACATTTTTTATTTACTTCCTGTATGCTGCAAACCTGATGTTGAACACGTTGCATACTAGAAGTAGTTTTGAAAGCAGGGGTATCAATAGTGAGCATTGATTTCTTGTTTATTTTAATCTTGATTTCTAGAGTTTTCAACACTTTTTACATTTGTAAATACATGGAGCAATACATATTATGAATTTCAGGACAGCTCTTAAAGACGCACAAAAAATACAGATCAAAAACAAGACCAGAAGTAGCACCTGCTGAATATGTAAGTCTACTTTCTTTTATAACTGCAAGTAATCAAGGACATTGTATGGAACATGTAAGAGCATGGTCATCTTACCCCAAATACTTATAGTTTATACTTATTGACTGGGTATGAGGGAAATAGGTAGATTATTTTCCTCCGAGGTGCAACTATTGCCTGAGGCGTAGCCGAAGACAATAGTTGTCTCCAAGGGAAAATAATCTATCTATAGTTCAAAGCTAGCAAACGAAAAATTGTGAAACTATTGTATATGCATTTATGAAAGAAAATCTTTACTGAGGTATGATAAATTATAATATGTCATTTTTCATATCAGACCTATTATCAGCCTCAGGTCATCATGTCAGCCCGAGAGTTCCATCCTCGAGCGTTGATAATGACCGCAGACTGATTTGTATGAAAAATTTAACTCCATTCAATAATTTATATTATTGAAAGGAGTTATAATCAAATACATGTAACAGTAAATATTTTCGCGATAAATTGGTCTGTGTGAAAATGTGCAGAAATGAACAATTTTGTGTTCTAATGAGCCAATCAATGACTTGTTTAGACAAAACTATTTATTGAATATTGATTTATAGTTACTCTAGACTAACGTATATATTTCTCATTTTCAGCCCCATTCAATAATTTTAAGTTAAGCCTTATGGTGCCAAATTATGCTTTCATAACTTGTCTTTTAAACCAATAAGATATTTGGAACATTTCTATTTATAAGCGCTTTTAACAAAGAAGTAATTACACTGGAAGAGGTTAAATTTGCACCTTAAAACTTCAACCCACCTTCTCTTTTGAAATACCTGTGCCAAGTCAAACCAATTGGAAAATTCAATTTTCCTGTGTGAAATTACTCTATTTTTGAGTTTATTCGTTCCTGTTTGGTAGTTTTTGTTATAATTATCATTATTACATATGTTTCATAACAATAAATCTTATAAATATTGGTAAACCAAAAAATAAACTTTAGCAAAAAGCTTGGGTTTGGTGTGTCCTTATTTGGCCCTGTCATGCATGTTAGTGTTATGATTTATGATTTTGTTTTCATAGATTGTAGTAAAGCCTAATGAAGACATTAAGAAGGGTTTCAGCCTCTTGGCTCCAGGGGCACCAATTGCTGTCAAAGACCTATGGCTTCATAGTGTCCTTGCTACTATTAGCCGCAATAGGGGAGGAAACTATAAAAAGCACAGAAAGAAGGGACGTGAATATAAAAGTGACAAGGGAAGTGAAATATTGAAAAAGTTAATGGATGCATTTTATGAGCCCTGGGAATTAGCAAAAATGAAAGGGACATTGAGCTGCACAGGAGAGCCCATTTATGAATCATTGAAATGTAAGAAATATATTTTGGATTATTTTAGACATTCGTGGAAGTCAGAGTTGACAGTCTATATGCTTCTTTTCCTGTAAACTTTTCTTGTTGAATTTGTTTAAGGTTTTCTTAAAATTAAAAAAAAATTATAATCAGTTAAGGTTTTATAATTACAATTACATGAACTAGTATACATGTATGTGGCAGAAGAAACGGTATAGATTCAAATGCTTACTAAACAGAACTGTTAAAAAGTCTATTTACATTCATATGGTTAGGATTTATCATTACACAATAGAAAAAAAAATGACATGTGGAAAAGGTGTACGCTACACAGCCCACATATCAAGCGTTAATTAAAAAAATAAACACAAAGAAAAACCGCCCGCAGCCTTCATTGATGCCAGTAGGCGATGCTAGGAGCAATCGGACCAAAAGTTTTTAAATAAAATGCTTACATTTCATATCTAGTCCCGAAATAGTGAAAGATAGGTGTCATGATGCTTTGTGATCATACCCTTGACCAACCCATTATTTCAAACTTGATTTATACACCTTGTAATATATATACGTGTTGAAGAAATACTTTCAATTCTGTGGGCAGTTTAGAACTTGAGTATGGTGAAAACCAACCGAAACCATTTGATCTAGTATTAAAATTTTCCTTAATTTAGAAAATTAGTATTGGTTACATGTACAATTTAATTTCTTTTTTTTTAATTTAAAAATGCGGGACAGTTTTCTAAGCAACTACATGTACTAATCACAATAACTTTGTATCAGAGTGGGATCCCATAAAGTGGAATTCGATTTCAGGTCTGTCGCTCATCTACTTCCTGTTCAATGAATAATCAGCAACTTCATGGAATGTTTGATTTAAAAGCTATGATTACACCCTGTAACACCTACTTATCTTTATAATATTGGTGTCCAAGTTGAATTTGCCAATCAGATATTAACATACAAGTCCAGTAAATCCAGTTTATTATCATTTATAATTTCTTTTTCAGTGTATGCAACATTTGTTCTAAATATGGACATTCCCCTTTTTAAACGTGCGTGGAACAACAAACTTGCTTCATCTAGGGGAACAACTAAAAGAATACAAGCTCATGGGAGCCTCTTGTCATAGTGCCTATTCGGAAAAGTCATCTAGAGGGACTATGAAAAGAATACAAGCTCATGGGAGCCTCTTATCATAGTGCCTTTTCGTAAAAGTAAACGTGCGTGGAACACCAAACTAGCTTCATCTACAGGGACAATGAAAAGAATACAAGCTCATTGGAGCCTCTTGTCATATGCCTTTTCGTAAAAGTAAACGTGTGTGGAACACCAAACTTGCTTCATCTATAGAGACAACTAAAAGAATACATGTACAAGCTCATGGGAGCCTCTTATTATAGTGCCTATTCTTTGCACGAAAAATTATTTGTGAACAATTGTGGTTACAGCAGTTTATTGAACATGTTGATTTATTTATTTTGTTGGTTAGTTTAGAAAGATTAATATTGACATTACTCTAGATATGGTGACTGTTTTTGTTACCTAATCTACCTGCATGTATAGAATTTATGTCGTATTTTGTATCATTTAGATAAAACAAATCTAGGCAATAAACATTTAGTCTAGCATTTTTATAAAGTTGTTACCATACAATATATACTGTTGTAATAGTATTTACAGCCCCATTTACATATGTAATTTTACACATGTTTATGTAAATACTGCATGTAAATGCAAATACATACGTATGTAAATTTGCACATGGTGTAAATTTACATCACATCAGGACCAGATGTAAATCTTTATGTGTAAATTTATTTTTAATTAAATTTAGGCTTCTTCCTTATTTCTTAGGCCAACAGCTACTATTTGGATATGGGGGACAAACCAGATAGAAGGACGGACGACGGAAAGCTTAATTCTATATATATTCTAGTCTATACAATTGGAAATTGTACATAAGGAGAAAGGCACGGGACAACGAGAGCATGATTTAAATTGCACTCGTGTGACTTTCACATTTAATCTTTTGACACCAATGAGAAGAGAAAGTTGTTGTATTACTGCATTGGTCTTTATATGTTTGTTTGTTGTTTGTTTTATGTCCAGTCAATATTATTTCATTCATAATCAGGACAAAAACTAATTGATACAACAAATAGAATTGTGTGACCCACCCATAACACAGCAACCCATGCATGTCACGCAAAAAGGAACAACCACAAACCCGAAGGAAATACAAATGACAACAAAGTTCCAGACAATAAATTTTACTATGCCTGACGCGCGTTTCGTCTATTCAAGACTCATCAGATGCGCTCTACCAAAAATATTGAAAATGCCAAACACTTTATGATTAAGAAGAGCATAGAACAGTAAAACCAAAAATACCAAAATGGGGAACCAAATTATTACTAAGATGATCAACCTATGTTTTGGGGTAGGAAAATTAACGAACCAACTCACAAGACAGGCCAATATACCCTCAACGCACCATTATATATAAAGTTAATGTACCCAGAAAATGACGAAAAGCTTTCCCCAAAATTTGCACAATCTGGAGTCAATACTGATGGCATGGTGACTGACAATTAATGGAGAACCCTTACCTGAAATAATGTCATTCTAGTTGCCTGTGTGGGATATTAGCCAACCCTTACCCAGTTTCACATAAGCAACCCTTATCTGTCGAAAATAGAATGCTGAATTCTGGTTGAACCTACACCTATGGCTATTTGTGGATTTTATTACTATACATTTACTATGAGAAAGACGTTTTTGAGGAAATCCACAAAGATGTGAAATACACACTTTACTTTATTAATAAAGACCAGTTGGGCATCATAGTACATGTATATAAAATTCCTTAAATTTTTAGAGCAAAGATCACCTGTCGATTCCCTCTCAAGTAGTGTTCTAGTCACACTGTAATTAACAAAAACGGAACATTCTCACCTGTATGTATTTAGGTTTTTTAGTTACATGTACCTGTCCAAGGTCGGCAGATTTCTATTGGTACTTTGATTCCTCCAACATTAAAACTGACCACCTTTTAAGGCGCTAAGGTGCGTCGAAAAGGGGGTTTAACCCTAACACGCATGCACGCACGTGGTACATTCGGAAAGTCACGAGACTCAGTGTGAATTTTATTTAGAATACACGGTAATTAATAAAACAAGTCATGGACCGAAACAACTATATAGACGATAATATTTTTTTATATATTCCAAAGACTTCAAATAAATATATAAAACAGACTTAAAAATAATGTTATTTGCTTCACATGAGGATACTGGGATTTAATCCTTAGAAAAATAACTTGATTGAAATTGAAGACGAAAAAAATTCTTCTTCTTGCATTGAATTGCCAGAAACAAATGCACGTTTCATGCCAAAATAAAAAGAAAAAGAACATATTTTCGTTATGAATAACTATGTTTATACTAAAAATTTCTTGAGGTATAAATCTTGTGTAACATTTATTAATTATGTCTCCCCCCACTTTTGTGGGGAGACATATTGTTTTTGTCGTGTCCGTCCGTCTGCCCGTCACAAAGTTTGTCAGCGCAACTCCTCTTAAACTACTGAACCGAATTTAACGAAGCTTGGTATAAAGGAAGGAAACCATATGTAGCTGTGCATGTTACCAGGAAATTTTGATCCTCAAATTTTTGTGGGAGTTATGGCCCTTTAACTTAGAAATTTGCTGAAAATCCTCATTTTTCATCTTGTCAGCGCAACTCCTCTGAAACTACTGAACCGAATTCAACGACACTTGGTATATAGGAAGGACACCATATATTGTTGTGCATATTACCAGGAAATTTCGATCATCAAATTTTTGTGGGAGTTATGGCCCTTTTAACTTAGAAATTTGCTGAAAATCCTCATTTATCATCTTGTCAGCGCAACTCCTCTGAAACTACTGAACCGAATTCAACGAAACTTGGTTAATAGAAAGGACACCAAATGCAGTTGTGCATATGACCAGGAAATTTTGATCCTCAAATTTTTGTGGGTGAAATGGCCCTTTTAACTTAGAAATTTGCTGAAAATCCTCATTTATCATCTTGTCAGCGCAACTCCTCTGAAACTACTGAACCGAATTCAACGAAACTTGGTATATAGGAAGGACACCATATATTGTTGTGCATATCACCAGGAAATTTTGATCATCAAATTTTTGTGGGAGTTATGGCCCTTTGAACTTAGAAATTTGCTGAAAATCCTCATTTATCATCTTGTCAGCGCAACTCCTCTGAAACTACTGAACCGAATTCAATGAAACTTAGTATATGGAAAGTAACACCATATGTAGTTGTGCATATGACCAGGGAATTTTGATCCTCAAATTTTTGTGGGAGAAATGGCCCTTTGAACTTGGACATTTTGGGGGAAACGGGGGGAGACAGCGTTTTTGTAGGCAAAAACAAACTTTAATATTAAACATCAAATATTTCCCTGTACCCATGTGGTATTGGGTAATGAGAATAAAGTTAATTAAAAAGAAGAATGCTACTAGATTTTATTCTAGTTGAAATGAATTAATATGGTGCTAAAATTGCAAGAACCTAGATCATTTTTTATTTAATTGTTATAAATTATGTACATGGTGTATGTTAAATTTTAGATTCTGATGACGACTTCCAACAGCTACCAGCTAACTACAGATATACAGGAGCAATGGTAGACCTTAACACAGTAAGAACCAATAAACGCGGACCAAAGCCAAGGAATATTAGATTGAAGTTGTACCTTCTTCCAGCTGGAAGTCGTCTACCAAAGTTTACAAGGCAGGATCCACTAATAGCCACACACCAGAGCCAGGGGTTCGGTAATTTTTTTTACATTATTGAACTTTAAAGTAAGGAATATTTTATTTTCTTTCTCTCATTCAATAGTTTGTACAAAAAAGGTCAAGAGTTATCCCCACTAGAAATGATAAGTTTTATTGAGTAATTCAATGACGATTTTATAGATAAATTAGCATAATGGCATGAATGGTATATTTAGGCAAATAAATGTAATAAAATAACTATCGGAATTGGAGAATCAGTCTCAAGTGCAAATCTCCCAAGTTGGTATTTTACGCCCTCGCAAACACTATATATAGGGTATTTGAAGACGATGAACATGAAAAGGATGATAAAATGAACATGAAATGATGATGATAAAAGAGATATGGGGATGCATCAGGATAGGTGGGAAATAAAGGAGCAGTAAACTCTGAAGAAACACAGGACCGTTGTTGTCAGTGCAACTTCTTTGAAACTACTGAACCGAATTCAATAATACTTGGTTTGTAGGAAGGACATCGTATGTAATTGTGCACATTGTGCATACGGATTTGCTATAGCAACTGCTTACTCTTCCGGAGCACCTGATTGCATTCTAGGTACGACTTGAGTTCGCATTTTTGATTTCCGTTCGGTTGTTTTGTGTTTCTTTGCGGTGTCTTCGTTCGTGTTTACTGGTTTTGTCGTTGCCAAAATCGGAATTTTGACACTTGAATGCCCTTTTGGTACTTCTTTGCTTCTCATATTACTAGGATTCTATTTTATCATTTTAACATCCGCGTAACGCCAAAAGACATTTGAAAATCAGCATTTCCTGGTAATATGTAAAACTAAAATTAATTTCTTTCATATCAAGTTTCATATAATTCTGCATGTTTAAGTAGTTTAAGAGGAGTTGCTCTTACATGATGATAATAAAGGAGACGGACTGACAGACACAACAGAATCAATATATCTCCCCACGAAAGTGGAAGGAGACATAATGCATGCACTAGTAATCTGAACATACATATAAATGAGGCTGTAAAAGTGTGATTTGATTAGTTAATAATATATTGACGAATGTAGGCGAAGAACATCTCAATTTCTCTTTTATCTCCCTTCAATACTAGTGAGTGGCTAATTATTTTACTTCTTTGTTCCTTATAATTTAACAGGGTATCCAGCGACACTTTACACACACCCAATAGCAAAGAAAGCAAGCTTTTCCATCCACTTGTCAACAGAGGAGTTCAAGAATGCCATTCGGGAGTTTTATCCGAGATTACAAGATGAAGATTTTAACCTATCCATCATTGATAATAACAGACGACTGACCGTAGTTCCAACTGACACCAGGTACTTCAAGCACATTAAGTATCAGGGAACTACAGTCATACAGATTACTTTACGGTGACTTTTTTTCATGTAAAATAGAAGATAACTTAATGTGGAATTAGTGTACCTTCACAAAAATTTGAACAATATTGCAATACTATCAGAAACAATGTTTTTAAATTTGAAAGGTTATTTTCCACAAAAATGTTATAGAATTAGAAAAAAAACTATGTTGATTCATTAAAATTATAAATGTGATAGTCAACCCTCCTGGTTGATTTGATTTGTATTTCACGTGTGCACTTTGAATTGTTGTATTGTTACGTAATTATTTATTATTTTCTTTGTAACCATGTCATAACGTTTTTGTGAGAATAAACTTCATCACTTCACAACCTACAACTTTTTACAAAATCCACAACGAAAAACAGCCAGCAGATAAGCAGAAAACCGGAAAGTTCTTAAAAATGAGACCCCCAGGGTCAGAAACTGCCTGTAAACTGACGGCTTTTATTGGGTGAATTGATAAACAATTGCCCAGACCTCAATAGATCATATGCCTTAGAACTTGAAGGGGGATCCGAAAGCGTTATCGAATATCGGTAATCAGAAAAGTCAAAGTTGGTAGACATAAAATTATAACAACAAAAACAAACCACAAATGCACAGAACAACTAAATCGCAATCAGTAACGTGAACAAAACTAGAATGAACTCGGGCTCTGCGGAAGAGTAAACAGTTCCTGCTTGCCATAGCACACACATGACGTTGCCAACAATCGATGTATCAGCTATCTGTTCTTTGTTCTATGTTCAGAAATGGGTCTTTCGTTGATAATGTAGGGATTTGTTTGAATCTTATGCATTGTATTTTTAGTCTTGGGCCAATGCAAAACAGCGAGCAGAGACCTCTGGTCATGTTGAAGACTGTTGGCTGTTTTCCATTGTGATTTTTTAAATTGCTGTTTCTTTAATGTTGGTTGTGTCGCGTACACTAATTCCATATCTCTTTATCGTGTATTTAGTGACGAAAACAACCAGGGAACAACGTAACCCTGAGTTAAAAATTAAGCAGTCATCAGTGACGCTCTATTAAGAAAGTCACAAAACTCCAAACAAGCTTTGAAAATTACAAATACTAATACGCGGGTATAAACGGTTAATTTGGATATGCTATATATCGATATTTCAAGGAGTAACCTCTCATCTGTAGTATTTAAATCAAAACATTGGAAGGTAAATTTCCAAAACTGTTGAAGTACTCAAAACCAAAACTTTGAACAAGGAAGCCAAAACCAGCATCGAGGATATCGACCATGTGCATTACTAGGAAACAAACCTTGTATTTTGAACAATTTTGAATTTAAAAATTTGACATTTCAGCGAAAAAATATTAGAAATTTTATGGTAAATACCATAGTAGTCCACCAACACTCCTTCTAAAGTTAAAAACAACCTTTTATTGGTCACAGCGCCTTTTTCTCATATAAACTAATTGTATGGTCTGAACTAACCAATTAAAAATTACATGTATTTGAAGGAGCTATATCAAAACAGCGACTAAGTTTATGCGTTTTTATGAAACTTTATTGGAGTTAAGTAAAACCATATAATTAGTTACCAATTTTATGTTTCGTAAAAGTAAGATAATAGTTTTGGGGAAATGCTACTGCTTATTTCTGTGTAGACAAATGTTGATTTATGTAAAGCAGAAATTGTTAAAGTTAATGTCTGTGTAATGTTTGTCAACAACACCAACCTTCTAAAACATGTAAAACCAGAAAAAAACGTGTTCGAGAATTCAAATGACATAATATACATAAACCGATGATTTAACCTCCATTGACTGCACTTTAGTGAGCAAACTCAGAAAAGGTCAATTGAAGAACATTACTTACAAAATGTTCTAAAAAGATGCTATCGACCGACTGTTTTTTAGCTCCCCTGGACCGAAGGTCCATGTGAGCTTTTGCCATCACTTGGCGTCCGTCGTCGTCCGTCGTCCGTCGTCGTTAACATTTTTCAAACGTTAACTCCTCTAACACCATAAGTCCAATGGCTTTTAAATTTGGCACAGTTGTTAATTAGCATAGGTCGTATAAAACTAGCGTGGGGATTTTTGATTCGTTGAAAAACACGGCCGCCATGGCTAAAAATAGAACATAGGGGTAAATTGCAGTTTTTTTGCAAATAACTCGAAAGAACTCGGTAAAAGTGATCAGCACCTCAAGCATCTAATAGCATTAGGTGTATAGAACTGATGTGGGGATTTTTGATTGGTCGTAAAACACGGCCACTGTGGCTAAAATAGAACATAGGGGTAAATGGCAGTTTTTTGCAAATAACTCAAAAACGGTGACCGATTTTAAAATTTTGATTGGGAACAAAAGTAATCAGCACCTTAAGATCTACCAGCTCTGAAATTTTGGAGAAAATCCAACAACCCATGTAGGAGTTATTGCCCTTTTTGTGGATTTTTTTGCAAATTTTGCATCTGTTAAGCTCAATATCTTGAAAACTATACAAGATATTTGAGAAATTTAAGTTGCATATTGTTGAACGCATCAAGATCTACAAAATATGTAATAGGGTCATCGTTGTAGGACCTTTCCTTTGAGGAGTTATTGCCCTTAGAACGTCAAAATTGGGCATTTTAACAGCATTTCCTCATTACATTGAAAACGTTAACTCCTCTGACACGTTAAGTCCAATTGGAACCAAACTTGGTATTGTTGTTTATTAGCATTAGGTGTATAGAAGTGATGTGGGGATTTTTGATTGGTTGTAAAACATGGCTGCTGTGGCTAAAAATAGAAAACTAGGTTAAACTGCATTTATTTGCTAATAACTCTATAAGGGTGACATATTTTTAGATTTTGATTGAGAACAAAAGTGATCAGCACCTTAAGATCCACCATATTGTCAGATGACCCCCTAATTAATCTTATGACTCTTTCAACATCAAATAGATTTTGCCTAATAACCTTGACTTCAGGCACATATGTCAGGTGAGCGATTCAGGCTCCTGGGAGCCTCTTGTTTAAGTCTACACATGTATTTATATATATCATAAAAAACAATACTATACAGAACATACTATCATATCATATGATTATATGTATTATACAATACAATATATTATTAGTTATATTGCATAGTTTTATGACATTATATTACATGTAAATAAGATAATGTAGCATGATATAACAGAATATTATAATATACACCTGGAAAATAGTTAAGCACCCCAAGACTTTTTGTGCTTTTCGATGATTTGAAATAATTTTTTAATTTCATGAGTTTAGTCAGTTTTAATTCTTCAATATGTGACTGGAAGGATGTTAGCTTACGGTTAAAAGTACATGTTCGCCTTGAAAAGCGGGAGATAACTCTTTAGGAAATAAGACGCAAAACTGGTAGTAAAAAGCAATGATTCCAGCAGTCATTCCTGCTAAAGATGGACAAACTCGAAATTCGAATCTTTGACGATACAGTATCAATCTTTTGATTATGATTTACCTTTTCGAGTGCGATTTGACAATTAATTAAAAGTTTCGAGCTTCAGGGGACCATACTTTTCGGATACCATGTTTATGTATAAAAGCAATCTTTTTTTGCCATGTCGTGTTATGTACATAAAAAATGTCTTTTTGTTTGTTACAAAGATGTTAAATTGTGCATAACATTGCATATTTTAGTTTGCAATATAAATCTACAAAGACTATCAGTAAATAAATGGTTAAACAGTGTTTTTAAAATGTAAAGATTTTAAAAATTCATGGGGGTGCTTAACTTTTTTCCAGGTGTATATATTATATTCATGTCATAATATATGATATCATATTACAGGGGCGGATCCATATATAGTTTGGTCAATATTACACACTTTTGTAAGTAATGTTCTTCAATTCTCAATTCTCATGCCTGTAAACATTCACAAACACACAAACTTCCGGAAATACACGTTCTCATGCAAAACTTTACCACATGCCAATTGAAGCACCTACTTTTATTCCACGGATCTAGTAGCGTTAACCTGTGCATGATTAAACCTTATTTATCCATGTTTGAACTTGATAATACTACATAAAAATACAAATTTATGCAATTCATTTCGGAAACATTTTTCGGTAGGTTTTCTTTTACTTGTTAAAAGTCGTGTGCTTTAATTGTAATTTATCACTTCAATGAATAAAAAATATTAAGGTATAACTTGAAGAAACTTAATATTTCCTTTCTTATATTGAAAACATCAAAGATTCCAGATACACAATTGGTTGAAAATCAAGACAGAAAAAAAAACATACGACATTGTTTTGTACATAGAAATAAACTATATCTGGGCACAGAAACCAACCGTTTTTTTTTCTTTCGTTCTTTCCATTCAGTGATTATGCTATAAAATATACTTTGTATAAAACATATTATGTATACACAGTGTATGGAGAACATGTTCTCAATTTAAACGTCTAAACATAATAAACAGGCGACATATAAACTTTCTTTGCATCGAAAGGTTTTTGGAATAAACGTCGATCCTGAGATTTTTCAAAGTCTTGGTAGATGTCACCAGAAACAGTCATTTCGTCTTCATTGGTTTTCTCTAATGTACTTGTACTATCGTTTTTTAATTCAATATTTTTACTTTCAGAGCAGGAATTCTTCACTGACTTGAGGCAAGATTTAAGACTTTTCGGAGTTTTCTTATTTCCTTGCTTAGTAGGTGTTTCATCTTTATCTTCACTTACAGATTGGGAAACACTGCTTTTGTATGTTCTACTCTGCTGTGAAATTGTCCTCGGTGATTTTGGTTTTGAAGCAATTTCAGCGTTCTTAATATACTGAGAATTCGACGATGCGCAAAGATTAGTTTCACTGTATGGTAGTGAAATGGGATCTAGATAATCCATGTCACTCTCATTTGGAACTCTAGATTGTGTGTTATTTCTTAGCTGTGCACCTTCTGTGTCAATCTGATTAGAAGTAGCACAATCTTCTGTACAGTTAGATATTGTCGTAGTAGATTCATTTTCAAATTCAATATGCTTATTAACTGAATACTTCTCTTCTACTGAGTAGTATGCGGCACTACTAGATGACGATGTAAAACTAGTTCTGCTATCAAATGGACAAACTGACATGCCGTCTTCATAAATAACCTCATTTTGGTATATATTAACGGTTGCTGACGGAAATATATCAGTGCTGTTGTAGGAACTGCTAGAAGTTGTAGATATATTTGATCGTTCATTCGAAAAAGATTCAAATGCGTTGTAGGAACTAGAACTAGAAGATGTCCAATTATCAGAACACGATAATGAGACTGGATCAGCCATTTCATTAGGACAAATGTTCAACTTATATGCTCTGTGGTTGTCATTCTTTGTAGCATCTGTTTGTAAGTCATCATATCCCGTTTGGATATCGTGTTCGATATTAAGAGCATCATAAATATCCTCCGGCTCATCATCGATTTCGTCAGGTCCACAGGGTTGGGGTGGTAGCGATAAACCATAACGATCACCAACTTCGCCGTCTGGAGACAGGAGCTCTTTAGATTCCTTGCATAATTCCCCATCTTCAGAGTTCTGAACACGTTTAGATATTGATCTATGCAAAAATAAATTTATCAAATAAATATATTCTCAAATTAACATGCTATATTAGGACAAATTATTCTAAACATGTACAAAAATGTAGCAAGTTTCTTATCTAGTCATTCTAACAAGTTAAAATGAACTAGGTATGAGAAAGCGCGTTTTTAACAATGAGATTAGATGCAGATTGGAAACTATAATTATAGATGCAAGATGCAAATACCGAATATTATTTTTAAAAAAACATGTTTTATTATTATTATTTCTGTAATACATCGACCAAACAGAATCAAATAACCAATATTGAAATCGAGTGTCAATAATTTTAAAATGTTGATGATTTAAGATGAAAATTCAGTAATTATTGCGTATCGTTTTTTTATTATCATGTTTTGTTTTAGCAATATCATATCGATGAGCACATCCCTTTCCGAATTTTTATGGTTTTTCTAGATTTTATTTTGCTTATTTACCTTTTTATTTTTTGTAATTGTCCGACCACATTTTCTGCCGTAGGACGTCTAGTCCTGTCACGGTTCCAACATTGTTGTAAAATTAAATAAACCAAAGGAGGACAACTATCAGGTTCTGACGGTACTTCACCACTGTATAGAGTCTTTAGTAACTAAAATGTTAATTACTTTATAGATTGAATTTTTAAAAGTTCAATGGTTCTATATACAATTTAAAAAAAAATGTAAAACCAAATAAGCAAAAGTGCCTCCTAGACTCTCGGCTCATACTTAATGTCATTGTATAAAATTGCTTCAATGGGTTAATAAGGCAACTCCAAATCGATTCCCCGTTTGTCAGGCATTTTTGGCAAAAACAGGAAGCGAAGCGAGATAAAAAAAAATCCAGAAGCGTTATTTTTTAAGCGAGAGGATTTTCACTTGGCTAGTGGCAACTCTTTCTTTTAATTCTTAGAAAAAAATGGGAATCTGCTTCATTTGTTGAAATCAAAATTGTTTAAAACACCGGGTTTCTTTCCTTAAACTGCACCTGGTCGATATCTTAGTTGCTAGGCTTGACTTTCCTGTTCGTACTTTCTGGTTTTAAGTGCTTTTCGTTTAATACTTTTGCTTTTTGGCATCCCAATAATTTGATTCAAATGCTGCTGATGAGGTCACTCCTTCAAATATGCATATACTATACCCGTTTTCGGTATTTGTCTTTTTAATTAAGGCGAGTGCTAAAAGTTTTAGGTCTCATTTTAGAGTATATATAGATAAATCTTATTATGCATATTACTATTGAACATTTGCCACACATGTTTTGATTTTAATTACTGAAATCACAGACAAGATGTCTAACAACATGGCAACTGTTAATTCTATGAAATTAAGCATGAATTAACTTTTAAAAGAACCCGTGCAAATAGGCCCGCAGCAACATCAAGCTTGTCGGTAAAATTCCGCTAAAAAACGCTCAAAAACCTGAAATCTTGTCAGGCCGCTTTGTCCTCAAAGCGACTGGGTTGAATGGGACAGTCTTGTCATATATTAAGAATGCCGGAATCGTCAGGCTTTAATGCGGAGAACCTGACCGCATACCATAGTGGTGAACCGTTATGGAGAAAATCTAAATCTCCCGTTCCTTGCACGTTAGAGAACCCTGTTGCAGGTCTCGATAAGAGTGGGACCCTTAGAATTCCCATATAGGAGGCTAAATTGCCCGTCCTTGCCCATCACTCCTTTTTCCAGTGTCAATCAAACATTCCTTTCACTTCACCATGTTCACCATCAGTTCATGTTCATTACATCACCCATTGCATGTAAATCTCCTGAATGTAGCCGAAATAGTACTGCTTGGAAGTAAAGCAGTAAGTAACTTATTAGCTTTTTGAAAGCATGCAGTGATAAAAAAAATATTTCAATTTTGGACACTGACACGAGGAAATCCCGGCAAAACGTAGGATTTTTTTTTATTAAGTTTCTTTTTTTTTCGTTAAAACCTACCTGAAACATGTGAAAACTAACCTGAGCAAAAGAATCCAATATAAAGTGACATATCATTAATTATTTAATGTCATGAACATAAATTCAAACAAATACTTTTTATACGACCGCAACATAATGCGGACTAATATGGTATAATGGTATGATGTTGTTGTCGTCGTCAGTTTCTCTTTGGTGTATGCACAATAACTGCAGTTTTAGTTATCCAATAACTGCGAAATTTTACAGTGATATTCCTTACCGTAAAAAATGCATGGCATTGATTTTGGGGCCCCTTTTCTTGTGAAGAGATAAGGGGCCCAAAAATGGACAACAAAATCAATTATTTTATTTGTTCCCACAACCAAAAAGGGTAGAACAGAAAAGCCAAATCCAGCACCGAGGATATCGAACATGTGCATGGTGTTTTAAACAATTTTGAATTTATCAATCGGAAATTTCAATGACAAAAATATAAAAAATTTATTGGTAACATCGTGTCAGACAAGTCTGACGATTAGGCTTGTGATTACCCTCGGGGACCTCTGGTCCACCAGCAGCGGTTATCGACCCAGTAGTTTCAAAATACAATACCTAAAACGGGTATAAAACAGTTAATTTGGCAAATCCAGCACCGAGGATATAGAGGATTTATATTGGAGCCATATTGCCTTAAAGTGACAAAAATGAAAGGTAGTAAATATCCTTTAATAGGGACCGAAAGGGGTAATTCTTTTGTTACTGTAATTTATTTTGGACTGCTTGGCCTCAAATGTACAGGGTTCAACGTGTTACGGTCGTACCATACTTTCCATGCTGAAGGTTTTTTTTTTGGCCCGACCACGTATGTGGATCGGACATATAGTTTTACCCTTGTCCGTACGTCCGTCCGTAACACTTTGGTTAAGTTCTTGGTTAAGGTCCATTTCTCGGATACCGGAACTAGATGTTGGGGGTCAACGATATTTCACCACCAGATGGGTCTTGGGTAGGGCTACACTACCCACTAGAAATTAGGTCACTGTGACCTATATTTTATCCATGAACGACTTCGGTTAAGTTCTTGGTTAAGGTCCATAACTTGGATACTAGATGTTGGGGGTCAATGATATTTCACTACTAGATGTGTCTTAGGTAAGGTGACACCACCCACTAGAAATTAGGTCACTGTGACCTATATTTTACGCATGAATGAACTTGGTTAAGTTTTTGGTTAAGGTCCATATCTCAGATACTACATGTTGAAGGTCAATGGTATTTCATCACTAGATGTGTCTTGGGTAACATGACACCGCCCAATAAAAATTAGGTCACTGTGATCTATATTTTATGCATGAACGACTTCGGTTAAGTTCTTGGTTAAGGTCCATAACTTGGATACTAGATGTTGGGGGGTCAATGATATTTCACCACTAGATGTGTCTTGGGTAAAGTGACACCATCCACTAGAAATGAGGTCACTGTGACCTATATTTTACGCGAAATGACTTTGGTTAAGTTCTTGGTTAAGGTCCATATCTTGAATACTACATGTTAGGGGTCAATAATATTTCACTTCTCGATGAGTCTTGGTACATGGCACCACCCATCAGAAATAAGGTCACAGCGACCTATATTCTACACATGAACACTTTTGATCAATTTCTTGGTAAAGGTCCATATCCCGGGTAATACACATTGAGGGTCAATGATATTTCAAGAACGGGTGGGCCATCCTGTGGCTCATAGACACATTATCTAGTTTTTTTTTATTAAAACGTATCTGTGAAGACTTTCAACAAGGCTTTATGACAAACGGGATGACTTCAACTTTCCAATCGTCAACTTTCCCTTCTTGTGTAGCAACATTCCGTCCGCTCCAGCTTATGGAGTTTACGTATCTCAATTGATTCGTTACTCCAGAGCGTGCGGGACTTACATCGATTTCCTTAGCAGAGCAACACGTCTGACGCAAAAATTGCTCACACAGGGTTATGTTACTCCTCGGTTGCTGTCTTCACTCAAGAAATTTTACGGAAGACATCATGCACTTATAGGCAAATATGGGATTTCGATCTCTCAGTTGAGTGCAGATGTTGGTTTGTCATAGGGTGTTGTTTTGTCTTCCTTTACCGGATTTGACACGCTGAATGGACTATTGGCAACGCGACGGGTATGCTATAGCAAGCAGGAACTGCTTACTCTTCCGGAGCACCTGAGTTCACTCTTGTTTCGACTGGAGTTCGCGTTGTTGATTGATATTCAGTTATTTTGTGTTTCCATGTTCGTGTTTACTGGTTTTGTCTCTGCCCTTTCGGACTTTTGACATTCGGAAACCCCATTAGTACCTCTGCTTCTTTGAAAAAAATATTGATTTTTTTGTGAAATGTGGATGGGAAGTCCATCAAAGGCTGCATGTGTCAAAAACTGAGTCAGTCAACCATGGGCTGCAGAGCAATTCACTAGATGAATAGGCCTCAAATGTACAGAGTTCAACGTGTTACGGTCGTACCGTACTGCCCATGCTGAAGTTTTTTTTTTATCAAAACGTATCTGTGATATGGTTTTCGATGTTGAGAGTAAGGAAAAGGACTTTCCATATATACTAGATGTAACATTCCTTTAATTGTATTTACCTCTGACCGTTTTACTTTTGCAAAAGGTGCACAGTTCAAATGGTTTCTCATTGGGTTTTCGTTGTGGATACTAAGTGCCATATAAAACTCATAAACAACCATGGCTGTCATGTAGATGTCACCTTCTTTTGAAAACTGACCGTTTTGTAAAACTTCAATTGGTAGCCTTTAAAATACGTAAAAGAAAATGCAGACATTTATCAGTTGTACTTTTGCTTTACTTACAAACCACTTCAAGCATTTCAAAAGTTGTGAACAATATACTAGTACTGTACGACACAATGGACACAATCATGAAGACATGTTGTAACACCATAAGTAAATTGCTTGCTTCATTACTAATTGATAGTTTAATAAACAAAACATTGAAAATGAAATATTATTTTAGCATAAATTTCGTCAAAACAAGAACAACTTAAAGCGATCTACTATTATGAAAAAAATAGTTTTGACGTTATACAAATGTGTGAGTGTCAAAGTATGTATGTTTTTGTGTGAGCATTATGATTTAACACTCTCAATCGACGCACCTAGGCCATGTCAGGCAGTCAGTTTCAATGATGGATGAAAGCACCAATCTTGGGCAAGTAACTGACAAACCTAATCACATACAGGTTGGGAAGTCCCGTTTTTGTGAATTATAAGCAGGACTCGAACTCCACCTAAGAAGTGATCTGCTAGTGATTTGATAAGCGCCTTAGCCACTTGGCCACTCAGGCCCGACGTAATAAAAGCATGAGTAACATGACACGTTTTCATTTATTTACCATCGTTTTCGGTATGAAGGCACTTTATCAATTATACAATCATCGAGAACTTCACAACTGTCAAGCCTCACCATTCGTCCCAACTGTGCTAGAGTCACCTGTAAATAAGGTTCAGGTCGATCATTGTGAAGGAAATGATTATATGAACAATTTAGAGTAAAACGGGTTTGATTTAAAAACAAGAGGCCCCCAGGAGCCTGAATTGCTCACCTGGTCTTGATGTCAACCCTGTGAAGACTTTTGTATAGCTAAATGAGCTGAATGTTTAAGCAAGAAAAGGCATTTTCTATCTGCAATAGTTTTCATTTTAAATAAGCAAAAACACTATTTTTCAACTTTAAAGGGGCTGTAAACCCAATAAGGGGTTATCTGACAACTTCGACCCTATGGAGCTTTTGTAGAGCTAAATGAGCTGAACATTTAAGCAAGCAACAGCTTTTCTTTATCTGAAGAAGTGTTCATTCTATAGGCCAAAAACATGAAAAAACGCTATTTTTTACCTTTAAGGGGCTGTGACCCCTATAAGGGGTCATCTGACAACTTTGACCTTACGGAGACTTTCGTAGAGCTAAATGAGCCGAACATTTAAGCAAGCAACAGCTTTTCTCTCTCTGCAAAAGTTTTCATTACATAGGCCAAAAACACTATTTTTTGCCTTTAAGGATCTGTAACCCCTATAAGGGGTCATCTGACAACTTTGACCTTATGGAGACTTTTATAGAGATAATCGAGCTGAATATTTAAGCAAGCAACAGCTTTCCTCTATCTGCAATAGTTTTCATTCCATAGGCCAAAACCACTATTTTTCGCCATTAAGGGGCTGTAACCCCTATAAGGGGTCATCTGACAACTTCGACCCTAGAAGAATTTTGTAGAGCTAACTGAGCTGAACATTAGAGCAAGCAACAGCTTTTCTCTATCTGCAATAGTTTTCATTCCATAGGCCAAAAACACTATTTTTTGCCTTAAAGGGTCTGTAACCCCTATAAGGGGTCATCTGACAACTTTGACCCTTGGAGACTTTTGTAGAGCTAACTGAGCTGAGCATTTAAGCAAGCAACAGCTTTTCTCTATCTGCAATAGTTTTCATTCTATAGGCCAAAACCACTATTTTTCGCCATTAAGGGGCTTTAACCCCTATAAGAGGTCATCTGACAACTTTGACCTAATGGAGACTTTTGTAGAGCTTATTGAGCTGAATATTTAAGCAAGCAACAACTTTTCTCTGTTATGTTATGGTTGCTGAGTTATAAGCCATTTTAAGTAATTTTACCCTATGTTTAGTACATGTTGTGTAATAGCAGCCATGTTTTTATCGAATCATTTTAAAATGAGTATCGTTTGTTGCCAACATGTCATATATCATTCCTGCAAAGTTTCAGTCAAATTTGTTCAGTGTTTCAGAGAAGATTTTTGAAATTATTAACGGACGGCAGACGACGACGGACGACGACGGACGCATAGTGATGGCATAATCTCACATGGCCTTTGGCCGGGTGAGCAAAAAACGTTATAAAGGTGATAAGGATAGCGATGGTCGCAAAGTACTGTCGCTCGTGCTCGTTGTGCTCTACCAAGAAAATTGTGATATTTTATTTTCTTCTAGAATACTGAAAGTTAACTAATTTATGAAAGGATATGGAGTAAATGAACATGAGATTATAACACATATGTTAACTCAAACTGCAATTATTCTTATGAGCTGTTTGGCCAATTCGGAAAATCATTCCTCATCAGCAGCACTAGACCCAAACAGGAAATCCATCATTTCAAAAGATTTTTAATTAGCATAAAACCAAACGAAATCCCAATTAATATAGCTAAGGGAAAAAGTACGATGCATGGAGTCATACCTTATGTTTTAGAATTTACTTAAATTTAGATAATGGTTATAAACAAAGTGTTCACATGAGAAGTAATCTCTAACCAATAACCTTTTTGCTATGCTCTAAAACAAGCATATTTTCAGCACATATATTTCTCAGAATCCAGTTTCTTCTATGCATTTCAGCAACGAATTTAAAGATGTTGATGACGATATCTATGTAAAAATCAGCATTATTCTCTGGATCTCCATAGGGTCTTTTGAATGCAAAATCAAAGAGCTCTAAACAATGGCGTACTCTATAGCTCTAGAAATAAAAATAAGGTAGTAAAAACATATTATAAAGTCACAAACGATCAAGAAAGTAAAAAAAAACAACATTTGGAGTAAAATGGAGAAAAGGGGATATAATTTTTGCATTTGTAGGTCATAGAAATCTATATTTGTAAAGGCGTGTACTAACCAGTAAATATGGAAAGCCTTCAACCGGAAAGTCGTTGTTCTCCCCTCTACTTGGGACGTCCATCAACTGTAGGACTTCACAACAAGTATTTCTGTCAAGATGTGGCAAGGACTCGACAAAATCTACAGTAACAGGCTCATACACAGATACATAGTGGTGCTTAAATACAAACAGTAACAGAAACTGATATTATTAATGTTATTCTTAAAATAATTACATCAGAGAACGGTACAATATGTGCAAAAGAAGATTGGTAAAAAATCCAATTTGTTCTTAACAGACTTCTTAAATGCATGGTGCTTTTATGTTTTAAGAGCAAAAGTAAGTACTAGTATTGCAATTATCTCATGCAGTAGAAGCATATTTTACATATCCGTCTATTACATGTATAGACGCTCATTAGTCAAGAGAATATAGTCATAATTCCGATTTTTTAAAATGAATGATGAATGTCTCAAAACCAAGTGGTTTAGCATTATCCATATGCTCCTAGCACTCTTGTTTGGAAAATTTGGTATGAAAAAGTTCCACATTTTTTCAATATCGCTTGCCAATACCGAAAGCTTGATGAGAATTTTACTAGAACATTACTCTCTTCCCCTACTATCTAAATGATCTTTAATATGAAATACCTTTTTCTCTTTAATAGGTTGATCTGGAGACTTCGTTTCAGCTTCTGTTATATGTTTTATAGTCCCTGCCTGGCGCTGAGATCGTCTGGCGTTAAAGTATGTCTCTTTTATTACACCTTTAAAATATTTAATAATATGTTTCTTGGTAAAATTAGCTCACTATTAAACAAACAATACCAAATCAACATGCGATCACTTTTTTATCTTTAAAAACGCAAAATACCTTATAAATTTTAATTTTAACATGAACCAGTACTTGGAAAGAAATTCATATAAAAATTGGTTTCACTTGGAAGCAATGCTATTTGACACAAATAACCGTGTGTGCATAATAATATTTGGAACTTTATTTGTGTTTTATTTAATTTGAAGAGTCAGTTAGTTTTCCCCGAACAGTACTATTACAGACTGGTCCACATAGCTGTAATACTTAATTGTATTCTTTACAATAACATAATACTTATAGAATAATTATTATGTTTGTCACTGATATTGAGTGATGAAATTTCGATCTTTTGATAATTTTTAATCATTTTAAAAGAAGTAATTCAAATCTGAAAGAGAAAAATAGCTTTGCTTTCCTGGTTTTTGTTTTAACTTGATTTAAAAAGTATTGTTTGTTTGTATTCCTTTACAAATTGAATATTCATTTAAATGTGCATTTTCTTATTCCAAATGAAGCAGAATGGTTTAGTTTTTGTGTAATTTCCAATCGCTCAGTACCAGATTATTAGGAATGTACCGATAACAAATTCGTACCGACAACTTGAGGATTATTTTTCTTTAACTGTAAGAACAGATATGGTAGTCCCTAAAAATAAAAGCATGTCAATTATAATATCAATAATTATATTGTCATACAAATTTCCAATACCATACTTTTGTTCAACTTTTGGATTACTTGATGGACTTATAGCGTAATAAATTTAACTTATTTGTTTTCAAGATGTAGTAGGGGTCTTCAACTTGACATTAGATTTTTTCAAACCTTTTCTAGTAATAGAAGAAAATGAGATGTGGAATAAGTGTACGCGACACAACCTACATTATAAATGTATATTTTAAATATCCACAATGGAAAACAGCCAGCAGCCTTCAATGTGACCATTGGTCGCTGCTCGCTGTTTTTCAATTGCCCCCCCCCCCTGGATTGAAAATAAAATAAATATGATTCAAGCTCAATCCCAAAGTGCAATGAAAGACCCTCTTCTTGACAAAAAACAATTAACATAAATTCGACTAAATGCAAACATAAGCTTTGATAAAGATTCCTGGCTTCCTGGCTTAGGACAGGCACATTAAAATGTGGCGGGATTAAACTAGATAAATAATAAAATAAATAGACATTGGCATGTGCATTAATAAGTTTCGAAATATTGCCAAAAATTCATATTTTCCATTAAAAATCAACATAAACACATTTGTTTATGGTTGTCATTTTCTTCAATTAATTGGATTTCAATTTTCAAGAAATTGGTATAGATTGTGTAGAAAAATCCCCAAAAATGAAAATATTTTCAAAACAGTACAAATTTGTGATAAATAAAAATATTAGGACATGCTTTTTATTTTTATAATAAAACATGAGGTCATGGACTATTTTTGAGATAAATTATATTTAAGAAAAGCTTAAGCTAAACTAAATATCATAAATGAATGATATTATTTCATGATAAACATTTTGATAGACATTAAGCTTAATATCAATGAAATGATATCATTGATAAAATTTAGTATAGAACTAAAATTTATACCTTTCATGATACTGGCATTCATTTTTGTAACAAGAAATAATGATAGTAAGATAGGCTAAAATTTTGAAAAATGTCTGAACAATATGCTCCTCAGCTACCTTGAAAAAGTTCTTATATCAAATATCAAAGAACTAAGATGGTAAATGAGGAATCAGATTAGATTTTCATTAGGCTGTGTAATATTATATAATTATGTTGAAAGCAATCATATACAGTCTAATATCTAGTGGTATTCAATTATCTCCCCTGCGGAAAAAAGCTAATGTATTTTTAAATTTTTAACGATGACAACAACGATGGCGACGGCATGTAAACAATCTTCAACTTTCATTCATTGCGCATGGACCTGACTACTATCATATACGTTGGACATGTCATGTTATTAAAGAATCTTTTATGTTGCGTAAACAGTTGTTTATAAGGTCAACAAAAGTGCATATTTTAACAAATCGAGTGAAACTTGCTGGACGTTGGAAAAAATTAAAATGTCAACTCAACCTTAAAAAAATCACACAAGGCGTAATACCTGCAGTACATTCTCGAAAGGACAAGATATGATAAGGGCCCAATTTTGCCCCCGAATTTTGAAATTATTAAAACGAGCTAAAAGTATGTGATATATACTTTAAATTAGTTTAACATTACTATATCAGCATTATTTTGTTTAAAGTGATCCATTATGGTGTTGGAATAATTACCCAAAGTGGCTTAAAAATCGTGATTTGGTGAAAAACTGTAAAAAAAAACCTGCAATTTTGAAGTGGTTTTTAGCAATTTTAACTATGAACCACACAGAGTACCACTACAATAATTTATGTAGATAATCATTTTTAATATAGAAACTGACTACAAAAATATCTTTGTGGTACTCCATGTGGCTCATAGTTAAATTTGCCAAAAACTACTCAAAATTTGCATGATTTTTACACTTTTTCACTAAAATGCCATTTTCACATAATTTGATGACGTCACTGTGACATAATAAACAAGATTTAGTTAAAATTAATGTTATTTTACTATAACTTGTTCATCTAAAAACTGATCTAGAATAATTTAACTTCAGTTCAATTATTTATAAAAAAAGGTAAATTAGGGGGCCAAATTTAGCACTTATCATATCTTGTCCTTTGTGGGAATGTTAGGTTATTACCTTTTCTTACGACAGATATTAGTTTGGAAATTATATTCTACTGTTATCACTTAACGATCCATTTGAATTCAATGTGCAACTATGAAAAACTTTCAAGGGACACAACCAAGTTCTATCTTTCATTAATAATAAACATGATAAAAGGGAGGCATTCCAATTTTTAAAACGGATGACTGAAGATTGAATTGGACATTTAATCCAATACAATGCAAATTCACATGTTGTTGATCCCAATTTACGGACACCGGTCAAAAAGGTAAACATGTTCTATGACGTAATTGAATTCAACAGGTAAATCGTGTACTTTTAAAGAGAAGGTTGTCAAGACGGACTAGAAAAATAGGTCTTTTTCTTAATTTTATTTTGGCTTAACCTCTTGCAGTACATGTCTGAAAATTTGCAGATGGGAAGATATACATTTAAACAAATAGTGTGATTTTTTTCATTTTTTTATATAAAAGTTAAAGTTGTGCGATCCATTTCAGTTTGCACCGTATGCATTTCATAAATATCCACATGATAACATGCATGAAAATGCAATCTGTTACTTTTAAAAACTCTTTTTAATTCAAAAAAGTTTATTTTATCAGCATAACTTAAAATTGGAAGAAATTTTGTACTAAAAAGAACTTTTGATTCACTTGACAACCAGGATAAATATTCGAATTGACTTTCCTATCTTTTCCGATGAAGAGCTCACATTCTATTGTTTAAATACCACCGGTTTTCGGACTGTATAATCACATGTACAGTCTACTTATCGATTACTCAGTTTGTTAAATTACCTTTTACATCAACGCACACACACACACGCACACACAGATCAAATTCATTTGATTCTTTATAAGATTGCTCCAAATTGAATGCAAAAAAAAATTCAAGCAAATACGAAACTATGTCATAAGGCATTTTTTGTTTTTATTGTTATATGCTCATAATATTCATGCAGTTTTTTAATCTTTGGGTAGAGCGCCTCTAATGAGTCTTGAATAGAAGAAACGCGTTTCAGGCGTAGCAAAATTCATTGTTTGGAACCTTGTTGTTATTGAGCTCCTCTGATGAGTCTTGAATAGTAATTTTCTGGAACCTTGTCGTAATTTTGATATCATACCCTTTCTGGCGTACTCTGTGTTGAATCAAGAATTGGATATTTTTTATCTTCGTCAAACAATCTTGAAATTCTTTGTCTTTTACCAGCTTAAATAAAATAATCAGAAAAGCTAGATACATGTCTTAATGAAATAAATGTCTAGAACTGAACAATATATGTTTATCTGGTGTTCTTTGTTCAAGAATTTTTTTCACTCGATTTTTGTGTGCGATCGGTTTGGTTTTTGTGGACCTTTCAAAACGAAATATAATTTATCTTTTTGTTCTATGCAGAAAATAAAAATTAAGTCCTTGTTAATTTTTTTTCATTTGTCTGTTCCAAAAACAAAAGCCTAAAATCAGTACATCGCTTTACCTCCATGGAAAGAAATCAAAAGATTGTTAAGTTTGCTTCCAATTTCTGAAATTTTCATTCTTTCTTCTGGGTTATCCTTCAAACATGACAGAATTATGTCATGAATTTCTTTAGGTATGCACGGCCATTTTTGAGGCTTTAGTCCTTGAAATACAATCTGGAAAAGAATTCGTCAGATATGTTCCTTATTTACTATATAAAAAAGGTGAAACAAAATAGGCAAACGTGGACTATAGGACTTTTTACAATGTAAACAAAATGCAAATGATATATCCATTTCTTGAACAATCTTTTATTATAAAATCCACGAAACTTTTTTCCAATTGCTTTGTTTTTCTTCATTATTGTTTCTTATAAAATGAACCTAACGATCTTGGCATTTTAACTTTTTGCTCATTTTTTAAGCCTCAAGCAAAAACGACACTGGTTTTATTCAGTAGGAATTAAATACTAACGTATTCAAGCAGCTCTTCTGTTGGTGTTCCATACACTTCAGTAAATGGCCGACAACCATGTGTAAAAACTTCATAGATAAAATGTCCTACCATCCATCGGTCTGTTTTCTCGTCATACCGGTCTTCCAGGATACTTTCTGGAGAAGACCATAGTACTGGTATATCATTGTAGGCAATATCTATAAAATATAAAAACATTATTGAAAATATGGCATGTGCTAGAAATATTCTAATTGTTGTGTGGTTTGTTTCGTAGTGATTTTTTTTTGTCTTCCGATTTTGTCTTACTCTTTCCTGTATAATGACATTTGATTACCCCTTTGGTACACCTTTTCTCTTTCAAAGAGTTGTTTAATGAGTTTGATGTAGTTAATGAACAACAAAAGATTATTATAATCATTTAAAATAATATTGTTACCAAAAGCCCCTGTTACATATATGCAGCATAGTCAACATTGGTCATCGTTGGATACCCACTGGCGATTGCACTACGCTTCTCTACAGCGTAGTGCAATCGCCAGTGGGTATCCGACGATGAACTTTGGTAAGAGGTAAGTTTATTTTCTTTTCTATTTATATATCATGTATATTATTGCCATAATAAACAAAAAACATTTAAATGTAATACTTTTTTGCGAATCAGCTTGTCTTGATGGTAAAATCTTTATGACAATTGTATCATACATATTGTTAGTGAAGAGTTCCTTTTTTGATATTGTCCCATAACTAAAAGTATGAAAAAGATTCTCATTGCTAGTTTTATTGGAATTTTGTATAGTTTTTTTTCTATGTATATTCATTTTTTGTTTGTCACGAAATTACTGTTGTGTGATCATCGTGTAAGTATATACATTATCATAATCCTGCCACTTCATTATAAATAACCAGTTGATTTAAATCGATTTAAAAGCAAACATGTTTGCAAAAAAAATACAGTGTGATAGAATATGGTGCCATTTTCATTAAGGGGGAGGATAGTGTTAATAATATTAGAGTGAAAAAACAAAACAATTGCCAATGGACATTATAAACAATTTAAGATAAGCCAATTGCATGGACATTATAAACAATTTAAGATACACCATATAATAAATTATCTTAATCTTACACAATAACAATAGTTTTTAGTAAGCAGTTGTATAGGGTTAAAACATCTCATTAGTATCAAAAGACTTTCAAATAAGATAAAACTAATATTACCTGACAAAAAGTTTGTATTATCACCAAGGATCTTAGAAATAGAAAGGTCATGCAGTGCAATAGAGTTTTGTTTTCTCATGCAGAATGCAAATGTCGTCAGGTTTCGGTGAACCACCTTTTGTGAGTGTAGATAACTAAGCGCATGCACGGCGTCTGCTACTATAGTGACAAGTTCTCTTGGTGACAGCCATCTAAAAACTCGTCTCGCATCAAGAAGACATGCATTAAGGTTTTGACCAACATTCTGATCTGTTACGTAGAAGATTGGGAGCGGTCTGCACTGAAATGCCAGCAGTTCTACTAAGTTGATATGACATTTATCCTCTTGTGTGTGTTTTAATATATCAAGACAGTTCAAATGCCGTCTGGTGATATCTTTGTTTGCATTGAGCTTGTAGTCGGCCATACTACCTTCTCCTATACAATGCAGCGTTGGAATCAATGCATGCATCACGACATTCCTTTCATCAGATATTCTACCTGCAAATGTCACCCAGGATGGTTCAATCCCAACTTTTGATGTATCACTCAAAATACCGTCGACCTTAAAGTTTATAACAGATAGTTGTTGAATGATATGCTCGCAAACCTTTTCTCTTATATCTTTAGAAAAAAAGTTGTTTTTTCTAAAAAGATATACTGCATTATGAACAACATCTTTGTTCTCATGAAATAAGAGCGTCGAAGCTTGGTTTAGAATATAATGTCTCGAAACTGCCGAAACCTTTGTTGTGTCAAGAAAAATATTTAAAACTTTACATAAAGTCTCTTGGTACTCCAAAGTTGTTCTGTGTGTACTGTGAGCTAAGATAAAGTATAATAAATATTAAAACAAACCAACAAATTAATAATGAGAGGCAAAAAGATTTTTTCCGACACTTTGAACATTTAGCAGGGTGGATCAGTACTAGTACTAGTATATCACACATTGTTATCTTTAGCGACTTTTAGATCTGTTCGATTGCTACTGCCGGTTTTGTACAATATGAAAATTTCCGTGACACTTTTTTTTTTCGAAATCAAGAATAATTTGAAATTTGGAAGGGTGGTTTGTATAGTACTATATGACCCATGTTCAGACTTTTGGGATGCTGGGGCATTTGTGTCCTATGCACACTTTCTCTATTCATGATAGATTTAAATTAGCACTTACTTACCCTTTGAAAGTCGTGCAACAACAACCTTTGTAGTTAACAGAAGCATTGTAAAGACTCTTGACTGTGCTTTCGGCTTCTTGGATACCTTTTTTACCAAAACCTCTGTTAATTCGGTTAGATAGCGAATACTTTTGACTTCTGCTTTATGCATTATCTGCATTGATAAAAAAGAAAACCTGCACGTTTAGTTGTTTACATATATTATCAAAATTTATACCTTTTCTCGTTTTTGCTTACTTATAAATGCAAATATATGTTAAGACGCACATCGTCCTGCTAATCAATTGTTAAATGAAATGTTGACATATATTTCCGATGTTGGTTAGGGATATTATAGCGAGCATAGCTCGTAGCGGGCACAAAGTGCCCGCGAGAGCGTAAAACTCTACAGCAAGTTCCCGCAGAAAATTTGCCTTATGCTGATATTGATTCTTTTCGTCCGGATAAGCATTTCAAACTGAGTACAGGTTCGGCGTGCATACTATTAATAATGCTTACATATAAAAATATATTTTGTGTTTTAAAACATGGAAAAAATTCAAAATATTAGTTGGGCAAGTATTTGCTAGCAACGTAATGTATTTGCGCTTTTCGTTTATTTTTGTACATTGCACATCAATGAAGTAAATATTTTCAACGTCATCAGTTATTCGAATTTGGACCGAAACGTCACGCGCTCATAGGCGCAATCCTTAAAATTAACCATTGAATTCAAGGTATCATTTGCTAAAATTTAATTTGGAATATTTGAGAGATGTTTTTAAGAATTATCAAGTTTGAACATTTATTACTCTTTTTTTTTATCAAACGAGGCAAATTGGGTATTTATGCTGTGCAGCTAGACAATGCCTAATTCATATTTTAAAATATGTTTTAAAAGAATAGATACAACATTCATGTAAGCCGATCTTAGCACACACATACCTGGTTCAACACAAGTAACATAAATGAATACTGCTCCAGGAGCGACATTGACTTTGTAAAGTCATTCTTCAATCTATTTCTGTTTTCCTCGTTCTGCAAAACATCTCTAAAACTTCCAGTCTGGAGTGAGCTCGGATTTTTTCCTACCATCTTCACACATTCTAATATTTTTTCTAGAAAGACGAACATGTCTTTAATAAGTGCATCCATAGTTCCAGATCCATTAATTCTTTTAAGGACAAGAGTGTGGAACTGCTCAGCAAGCATCTGAGCTTCTTGGGCTAAATTCGATTGATGCGATCGACCAGTACAGGAAAGGTGGAGAATTGCAATTGCATCTAAAGTAACAGGCAAAAGTCGAAGCACAACATGATGATTTGAACACCATTTATTGCAGAGTTCTAGCATGTGTTTGACTGCTTTAAGATTATCATATCCTTTTATGCATCTGCTGCTAAGACTTGTATGTAACTGTAGCGAGTCTAGTGCGTTAAAAACGCTTCCTTGTATTCTGTCATCATCGATGTCCAATAGATCTAATAATTCTAATAAGCTGCCATTTTGTACTAAATGAGGGATTGTATCAGTCAAAATCTGCTTTGAAAGGTCCTCTCGAATATCTTCTGATTCGCCATTAAATCGTCTTTTTATTTCCTTAACGTTTGTATGCACGAAAACTGAAATACATAATAGACAACACAATTTGTAGTTTTACCCACAGTATCGTGGTGATGTTTCATCTTCTAATAGTATTATTAGTTGTGAGGCATAATATATAGATTTTGCTGCATTGCATGCGATTAGTTTTATCATTGATATAAGCTGGCTGAGTTCTTACGAAACAGATCATAGACTTGATCTATCCTTAAGTATAACGCTTCGTAATACAGACGCCCGGTACAGACGTTGTTCTTTCACTTGACAACCTCTCGATTTGGTGATTGTCACATCTCATATGCCCCCATGGACACTTCAGTTTTAAACAAATCCGTTCCATTTTTGGAGTAAATTTGACATACAGGAAATCCATATGACAAACATGATCGATGACCTTAACTTCCCCATCGTCAACTTTCTTTTTTTGTGTGTGCACAGATCCGTTCTATCTTATAGAGTTTACATATCACAACCTATAGCTAATCTTTAGCACAGATGTTGGTTTACATAGAATGTTGGTATTGCCTTAAGTCCTTTAAATCTTTGACCAACACTTAATTAAGGGGATACGTTACTTTGGTTGACCATCTTACTTTTCAAAACAAATTTGCGTAATGAATGTGGTAATACCATGACACATCGAAATAGTTATTTGAAAAATGGGGTCATGGGTCGATTTTCAAGTTATTTTACTTAAAGTTTGAAATTATCGTTTTTGGTGGGAAATTTGTTAAGAAGTAATGGGAAAAGATCGAATATTTTTTTCATTACATTTCAACCAAAAACTAACACAAGAAAGTCCAAATCTTTCTCTAAACAACGATGTATCATGGACCATCTTTTTCAAGAATTTAACAATAGCGTTAAAATTCAACGCTGTTCAAGTAAAACTGACGTTGCGTTTCAAATCGTAAATGGACGTTTTTCTGTTTCACAGGTAAATTTTATCGATAACGTCGTTTTTAACGTATCCCCTTAATCATTGGCAACGTGACGGATAATTATGTTATAATAAGCAGTCAATGCCTACCCTTCCGGAGCATCTAAGTTCACTCTCGATTCGTTATCGATTGCAATTTAGTTAAGGATGTATTCTTCTGAGGTTTTAGTCTCATTGAAATCTCATTTATGTTTGGCGCCACAAAACCTGGTTTAACCCACCATTTCGTTTGAAATGCCTGTACCAAGTCAGGACCATTGCGATCCACCAGTTCTCCGGTATGACTGATTCGTTTTTGTCATTTTCTCTGGACTATGAGATTGATCATTCAAGTTCGGTAGTTTTGTTATTACCTTTATTATGAATAATTTTTAAACCTTGCCTTATAATTGAAAACTTTTGGTAAATATATATCAAATGAAGTTCCATCTAAATTATGTAAAAAAAATTATGAAGATACAGTTACCCAGCGGGCACTCAACGTTGTTTCAACGTTGAAAATAGGTTGAAATAAAGTTGCAACGTCGGTCAACCTATTTTAAACGTTGAAACAACGTTGATAATGTAAACGTTACAACTCAACACGTTGATTCCACGTTGAAAAGAAGTTGACAGTTTCAACGTGTACATAGGTTTAACTATCGACGTTGAATCAACGTTGATGATTATAACGTTACATTTCAACACGTTGATTCCACGTTGAAATAAAGTTGACAGATTCAACGTTTATATAGGTTTAACGCCCGACGTTGAATCAACGTTGATGCTTAAAACATACCATTTTAACACATTGAATCCACGTTGAAATCAGGTTGCAAGTTTCAACGTTGAGAATAGGTTAAGTTATCGACGTTGAAACAATGTCGACAATTTCAACGTCGCGCATACAATGACGAATACACGTTGCAATTTGATTTGTAGCTAACCCTTTTAACGCATTGCATTAGATGTAGAGAAAAACTATTTTCTAATTCTTTTATATTCAGGAAGCACAATCCCGAATGAGACTATCAGAGAAAAAAGCACCACATATATACACATTTTTTAAATATTGTGAACTTTAAAGAGATGATTGGCGTTCGAAAAGAAGTAAGAAGGGGGCAAAGCAAAGATGAAAAATCAGCTTAAACTATATGCAAGCTGTTTTCCATTGCGATTTGTTTTCCTAGTTGTTGTTTGTTTTTAGTTGTTGAGTTCTCTTTTTCCTGTATGTTGTTTGCCTTGCCCATACATGTTAATGGTACATTTCTTGACTTATTTAGTTTATGCTTAATTCGATTTCGAGCATCCTTTGATATCCTTGCTTGAAAAGTCGCGGGGGTATATAGTGATAGGAGTGTCCGTGTGTCCGTAGGTCCTTCAGTTACATCTCGGGGTACCAATCTTTATCATCAACACCTCATCAACCCCTTGAACAATTTTCATGAAACTCTTATCTTTGTGACATAATGTAGTTGTGCACCTTCTACGTATTCAAAAATTTGATCCGTATTATTTTGGCTTCCCATAGCAAAACATGGACCTGTCTGCGTGACTTTAAAGGGTACCCATTTCTTATCTGCAACTCCTCCTAAACCCCTGAATGGATTTCTTTAATAAACTTTCGCTGTGACATATTGTCAAATTGCCATGACTTCTTATAATATTAAATGTCTTCCGTTTTAGGGGCAGGGTTATTCATTAGCGAGCTGTTGTTCACAGTTTTTTTCCTTGCTTATTTTAGACTGCGTGGTCATATATTAATAGCGCAGAACTTTGCGGTCTGAGAAACTGTGGATATAATATGATATTAATTAATCGATGTGTGTGTGTTTTATGTACGTTGTTCTTCTCTGGTTTGTTTAGACCAAATTGATGGAATTTTATATTATGAAAAAGAAATTCGTGATCTTTTTTTTCTTTTCCTTAAAGCTTGATAGGAATCCCTGTCAACTTGCCATTTTATTGGGATTTGATTAGTGTAAATATGACAGATACTTCGGTCTACTAGCACCGAGGTTCGTGGTTCGATCCTCGTCAGGGGTAAAAATTTCATGAACCAATTTTCCGACTCTCTCTTGACACCATTTACGAGGATGGTCTCAAAAATCGATGCTAGTCCTTCGGAAGGGACGAAAAAAGGTTGTCCCGTGTATGGGAGAGAAATACCCTATGCATGTTAAAAACCCCTTTGTAGAGTTCGATAAGAGCCTAGGCTCAATCGGGGTCGCTACAAAAGCCACACTCGCAATCTGCTAGCTGGAGAGGGATCTATATAAGTATTAAGTTTGTTTCCCAATCCATACTGAATCAGTCCCCCCTTTTTATGTTTTTTAACTTTTTATATGCAAATAAACATTTGTGTCCTGTCTGGACCCCCCTCGTTGAATATTGAACAGATTTACTGTTTATAGAGGTTAATATTTTCGAATCCCCCCTTTTTGTCATCGCGTAACATTCGGATCCCCCCTTTTAGTTTCATAGATGACTAGAGTCGATAATATATAATTATATGCAAATACAAAAAAAAACTCCGAATTAAATACACTTCATAAATTATAATCATTTCGAATAATTATTATATATATGGAATAAAAAAAACTTACAATTTAAATTTGTTTTATTGGGAAACCACGTGACTTTCTGTTTCACATTCCACAATCGCGCACGCGTATTCATAGAATACTCGTGCATTTCCCGCGCGTCCAGAACAAAGAAAATCAGACATCTACGGCTCAGAATTTCAATCTCAAATTTCAGTGTGAAATCAAGTAAGAAAGGTAAGATATCTTCACAGTTTTACAATATTATATTTATAATTTATTTATTTGATATGTGTTTGAGACGGACATGTTTTAAGATGCATACGGCGAGGCCCTACATGAATTTTTATCATAGTTAAGTGTTTTGACTGAATTATGCATACGTATTTTTGTTGTTTCGTGCCTTTATGGGGTCTTTTCTCAATCAATGTTGCCTCGTTGGACCTACAAATGTACTGTTAATCTGTTTGTAATTGGGCCTTAACCATGTACATTATGTGTTTGTGCCAATAAATTTGATTTGATTTGGTGACCCACTCCTTTCTTAAAAGTAATAATGACCATTCATGAAAGTGTTGTCCAAACCAGGGATGTCCAAAAAGTCAGTTTTATTTAATCCCTGGCCAAACTTGGCTACATCAGGACAGGAACATTAAATAAACACGTTTGTTTTAAAATGTTCCTGATCAGGGATGTCCAAAATCATTTTTATTTAATCCCTTGCTACATGTAAAGATCAATTGAACTTAAGCAAGACAATTTTTCAGATTCTACAAAATGAAAAGACAACATTAAAAAATAGACAATAGACAAAAGACAATATTTATTTGCATAAACACATTTACATTAAATGGTTATAGCACAAAGAATAAGCAAAAAATGTCCATAAACATTTTATAATTACAAATATATCAATATTAACATGGCATGACAAAAACATACTGTAACCAAATAAACTTGAAAAGTGTTAAATGTATACCAAAATAGACGTACATGTAGTATTCACCGGTATTATTGATATACAGGTCAATGATACGTACGTTGACCATTTTTTCAATTCTACTGAAACAAAGAATGAGAAGGAATGACATAAACTTGACTACACTACTACAAAATACCACATATCCAACCCCAACCCCTTTACTGGGGAAAAAATTGGTGTGACATATAAAAGAATTGTTGAAGCATGAACAAAGTCAGGACCCTCTCAGCCTGTCAGTGCCCCCCTTTGGAAATATCTGCATCTACATGTACAATGTATCACTATAGAGTACATAATATCTTCATTTTACATGTATATAAACCCTTCATATACATTACATTCACGCACCTACACATAGCTTCACTTGGGGATTTTATAGAACTAAATGTAGGTACATGAACATGTTGATGCATATCAATTAAATATAAACATATGTACATGTATGTATGTCAGATGAGCTTCGTTCCTTTGGATTTGGAAAGGTAATCATTTGCCTTTGACCATTTCTTCAGCTGAGAAGTGAACTTGACATTCTAGAAACATCACATTTATAAATCAAATAGCAAACTGTTTTACATATGTACATACTGTAACATGCATGTCTTAATGCAGTTACAAATTTAAGAAAAATGACAAACAATGTTACACATGATACACTTAACTTCATTCCGACAAGATATTTCATATCCCAGCCCTTCCCTCCTTTTTTTTGAAAAATTTCATTTTGGTTGGATATATAAGAATAATTGAAGCAATCAATTTAGTTGACCCCCCTAGCCTGTCAGTGGGCCCCTTTTTGAAATTACTGTATCTGTCACTTTAGAGTACATATCTTCATTGTACATGTACATGTATAAATACTTTTCATAAATAAAATTTTCATCTGCACCATCAAAATTTTACACAAGTTTACATAATTATATAGCTTCATTATGGGATTTTCTGAACTACATGTACACATACATGTAAATATGAATTAAATCTATCATATGTAATTATGTCAAAGAGCTTCGTTCCTTTGGATTTGGAAAGGTAATTATTTGCCTTTGACCATTTCTTCAGCTGAGAAGTGAACTTGACTGCATTAAAAATCAACAGTTATTTTTAAACCACTTCAGTCCCCCACATCATATATCCCCTATTTTATCCACATGTACATGTAACATGTTCTACATCATGTTCATGATCAGGTAACATTGTTTTTTCTTGATTTCGATCTTGCTTTCATATGCATTTAACTGTCTTATAACCTATTGTACAATGTATGCGCATTCCCAGCACTTGTTTGTCCATCTATCAGCAATTTCTAGATGTTACAGCCAGGTAAAACACTCATGAACTAGCTGTCTTGAAAAAGATTGATTCTTAAATTTAATACAGTTTCTTTCCATACATGTACATGTACATGTATGTAAATTTCAAGTACATTGTAAATCCATGCATTGAATTATTTCATAGACCAGGATTTTTTGTTGACAGGGCCTTTTCTGACTTTGTAAAATCTAAGTTGTCCCCCACCGTTGCAACAGTCACTGATAATGTGTTGGATGTGTTTTTGTGCAACTTGATTTCATAACAAATATCTTTTTTCATAGGCTGATCCAGGGGGGGGGCCTGGGGGGCCCGGGCCCCCCCTTTCGGGCCCCCCCTTTTGGCGGAAAAATTTGGTTGAATATATAAGAAATCATTGAAGCATGACCAAAGCTGGCCCCCTCTTAGGCCAGTCAGTGGGCCCTCTCTTTTCAGAATCTCTGGATCCGCCTCTGTTTTTATTTGGTATGCAGCTTCAGGAAGGATGTCATTTTATGGGATATGTTTTTAGGATAAAAAAATCATATACATACATATATCGTATAACAAGGTGGCTCCCGCAGGGTTAAAAACGACCTGCACCTGAGGGCTTTTTAAGGGCGACTTCCGACCTACACTTCATAAAATCGACCTATGCCAAAAAAAACGACCTGCGATCTCTGCCAAAATATGCCTTTTAAAAGTGACCTTGCGACCTGAGGGGGGCACCCTGTGGGAGCCCCAACAAGCCAACCTAAAATTTTTTAACTTAAGGGTTGAATATTTTATTAAAATGTATTAAATTTAGAAATTAATTTTCAGCTATTCAATACCCCTTCTGATTCTTTTGTAATTAAGCAGCTTCAGGTACAAATGTACATGTAATCACATACATGTATGATGGGATGGTTTCAAGTCTTTTACTATTGTACAACCATTTTATTTTGATTGGAGGCCTGACAGTTTTGGTGGTCATACTAATTACATGTATGTGTGATATCATTGATTCTGAAGTATTTTTCTCTTTTACCGGACATACATGTACATGTATCCTGTAATCATGTATATTGCAATGGAAAAAGTCAAAATATTTTACTTGACCAAGTGATTTTTTTCCACATTTGTCCAGTGTCCGGCGGATATTTGTAATGACTGTAATATGATGATAATACATGTACCCCTTGAAACAGTTTGGGAGGTACAATATATATAGGTATCACCCTGTCTGTCTGTCTGTCCTCATACCTTGTAAGCGCAACTCATGATGGACATCCTAAACTGCTCGACACATTTTTATGAAATTTTGCACAAAGGAAGTAAATCATAGGAAGATGTGCCTAATTAAGAAATTTTGTCACTTTGAGATATATATCAGGGGATATAATTGACTTTGAAAGAAATTATATATATACATGTACGTATTAATATACATGTAACAGAAGGATAACAACAGCCCATTGTAAAACAAGATCTAAAGATTGACTAATACATATATAAATATTTCTTGTTTGAAATAAACAATGTAAAAGATTAAATAGAAATTAATACATTTACTGTACCTCATAATGCTGCGCTCAGCGTAGCTTTTTATTTTCCCATATACATTGTATATCATATTAGCTTTTAGAAATGCATTTTTGTCCCCCCTCCCCGTCTTGCAGCTATAAACATCTACTTCCTATTTAACAAGCAGGCTTAGATATTTAGATTTTTCCCACTCAGCGGGCCATGGACCTATAATCTGTTCTTCCATATATTTTAAGTACATGTACATGAATGTGTTAGGTTTTATATATAAATAAAATGTAAATTTCGACATCTATATATACGTACATTTTCACCAAATATTTTGTTATGTTTATAAGATCTCAATTTTTACATTTTAGGATTTCAAAGAAGGGTTCTACAAGTACAACAAAGAGACCTACTCCGAACTCTTATCAATAACTGCCAACAAACTGGTAATTATGGAAGAGTTCCAATTGAATATGATGGAAGAGCTACATGTAAGCGAGGTCAACAGTACTTCAGAGTATGAGAATGTTCTAAACAAAATTATAGGTGAGTTTAAGTGTGTTTTTATAACACATGGTTGACTTTAATTTGATGCAACTATTTCATCTTTAAGCCACATTTTCATGGAGTTTTGTTGCAAGTTTTTCTACTTATTGTAACGTGTGAATTAAAAACTTTTCCTTGCAGTTACTAAATCAAAAGAATCGTATGCAGTAAATGTAAAATTCAATTGAAAAAATACTTAAATGTACACATTATTATCTCATTATCATCTAGATTATTATTGTATCATTTATTATATACATGTATATAATTTTGATTTCAGAAAAGTATTATAAAGAAAATTGGTGGTGGGACAAAAGGGGGGTCACATAAAGAATGTGATGAAAGGGTAAGTGTTACTGGTAATTTTCTACAAATTTAACTCAAACATAAAAAGGATTTGTACATAATGGTAATACATAAAAAAATATACATGTAAAAATGTATTTGGTTATGATTTCCTACATATCCATAGTCTTTTGTCCATGTATACAGACATTTCACAAATAATCGAGGTTCAAAGAAATAGATTGAATAAATATCTATATCCAATATATATTGTACTAGGGTCTAAAGAAAACCAGAAAAATCTTACTTAACTGTCAGAAAGCAGACGTGCCATATTAACATTCAAATTTCTGTAGCCTATAGCTCCTTACATTTGGTTTCGCTTTTCAACTTTTGACTCATATATTTGTTAATATTATTAGTAAATTAGATAATGCATACATTTATAGTGAAAACCTGCATGATTTTTTTGGCTCATAATCAATGTCTTATGTTCATTATTTTACTATCATGCATGGTAATCAGTTAATCATTGACCTTGTTTAATTTTATGTGTGAAAGTGTTGAACACATATGTACCATCCCGGAAAGGTACACATATGCACCATCCCGGAAAGATTCTTTCAGTGTTGCACCTAATGGCCGACTATTGTTATTCTTTTTGACTTTGTTATGTTCTGCTAAAATTCTTATCTGATATTGTGACACCCAATTTAGCTTGCTGTACTCCTTTTACAAAATTAAAAGATTAAGCACATACAATATAATTATACTTTGATTTATTTTAATTTGTAATTTAGTTACAAAAAAATGTAGCTCAAGCCCATCGATGGACCTTAGTCCATGTACCTTACAGATTTCTCAAGTACTGTGAATAATTAAATTCAAAGAATGAGCTTTTAGCAAGTTCATAATAAATTCAATATAAATTTCTTATTTCTTTAATTTTAATTCCTGGTTTTGTCATCTCCTGGACCCCCATAAAAATAAGACTTTATCTTTATATCAATATTAGATTGGGATAAAAAAAAATGTTGTATTTATTGTGTGAGCAGCAAGGCAGTGGTGTAAATGTCGCTGGCTTTGGAATTAAAAAAAAATCAATTTATTGTATAATTGGTGTGACATGTAAAGTTGTCATTTTGTTTTACAGATGTTTGAATAAGGAGTTAATATGTTACTTAGGAGCCAAGATGAACGTCAAAGGAAAACAACAAAATTTGATTTGCAACAACTTCCCTTTTCAAGACAATAAAAAGGTAAATATAAGTAATGAAACGTGACCATGTGCTTTTGAATATACAAACAGAGTTCGCAATCTTGAAAAATATCTTCGTCAGACATAGGTCGTCAATATGGAATCTTTTGTCGGACCTTTTTTTTTTACTGGTCCTATCTATTACAACCTTCTAAAAAATACTAAAATCTACCAGACATAGTTTAAAATGCCAGACCTGTTGTAACTTTACCAGTTAGGTCTGATAAGTCCGACACATTTTGGGAACTCTGTACAAATGTATAGATATACATGTACATGTACATGTATCTAACAAAAATATCAAACATTAATATTTTGTGAATTTTTGTATTCCCTTCAAAGTGTAAGGTACATGTATGCCACTGTTGTGACTTTGAATGTATACGGTAGGAATATTCTAGAGAACAGATTTTATCATATTGTTTCTTTAATTTTTTAAAATTTTATCAGCCTTATATATATTAGAGATATATTGATTTCTTATAGAAGCATATTTAATGGGGGAACATTTTTTTCTTGCAGAAGTAATTATTCAAGTTCATCCAACAGCCACTGTTGCTATTATTGAGGATGAAATGAGTCATTTCATGAAATATGCTTGAGTTGTAGACCGAAAAAAGTAACACTGATCAACCAGAAGAACGACAGTCAGAGGAAATAGTGCAACCTCAATATTCCGATGAGAATGAAGAACAATGTTGTTGGAGATTAAGGACTTCGTTTATAACCAGCTACAATTTTGTAATTTCTATGCCCAATTATAAAATAGATGTACTTGTAAATAATAATAAGAAATTTTACATATATAATGTAAGGTTAACATGAAGTTTCTTTTCTTTATGAATTTGAGTTTGAAGAGTTTGATCATTTGTCATTATTAATTGAAAATATTTTGATTTATTAAGAAGTACAGATAGTAAAGCCATTAATAACAAGTTAGATAGAGAAAAACATGTGGAGCACCTATTCCCCACAGAAAGGGTCTATTGATTTGAATTATTGTATTATTGCATCACCATCCCTTTATTAGGACAGCACACTTTACAAGGCATACAATTTACAGCTTATGGCCTAATGACTTGAGTATTAATTAAGTGTTTATTGAGAAATGGGACCATATGCATCAGTTTATTTTCTTATAAAAGAACTTTTTTTGAAAGAAATGTATACAAAGATTCAATTGTGTAACCCAGACAGCCAGAGACATTAGTATTTATGAACTCATTCTTTATTCCATGGACAGATTATACATGTTCATATAATTTTTATGGACAAAACCTTTTGTACAATGTAAATGAATGTATAAATATATGTTTGATAAACTTTTACTTGAATTGTGTCTTTATTGATATATATGTCCTGCGAATCAGAGATAGATAGGTTTTGCTTTCTTTGCAGAGGAGTTTACTCTCAATGTTTCAAGTTGTATGAGTATCTTTATATCAGAAGGTTGAATAAACTTGCTCCTTATCATCATCTGTCCTTGAGATTGTTTTTTTTTCCAATTGAGTGACTGATCATTTTCAATACATTACAATAGCAGTATAAAAGTTTTATAAGAACTTTTTATTTCTCAGGAACAACAAGTCTGATGATCATAAAATTTTGTGGACTTTTTCATTTGTGCTTTACTAGTACATTCACCACATCTTGAAACCTGGAATTGTATAGGTGGTTCAGGAGGAGTTTTGGATTTTGTTGAAACATTCATCAGTGTTAACTTTTTTTCTAAATGTTGTTGAAAACTTGTTAATAAAAGTGGGACCATTTCCAGTATCTTCAATATGAGTGCCTTATAATTAAAATTGTTGGTTCATTGTTATATTTTTTACCAGAAAGATGCATGATAGGTTCTGGATTGGTAATCTTTAAACTATGTCAGTCATGGACTTTAAACTACAATAATAGTCAACGTTGAAACAACATTAATTGTCAACGTTGAAATAACATCGATTATCAACGTTGAAACAACATCGATTATCAACGTTGAAACAACATTAGGTGATCAACGTTGAGACAACGTAAGTTTTCAACGTTGCTGCAACTTTCACATGCAACCTAAAATCAACGTTGATTCAACGTACTGTCATGTTGAACTTCAACGTTGATTAAACGTTGAAAAAACGTTGAAGTGCCCGCTGGGTAGTAGTTTTTGATATATGCTACATTTTAATTTTTGACCAAATTTGACCATTGAACCCAATCTTGATTTAGCCGATTTCAGGGTAGAGGTAGTAAAATTCATTTTTCCAACAATATATGCATGCAATTCATATAATTTCTTTTCTAAATTCAAAAAGATATAATATTTGTCCAATTATTTTAATATCCCATTTGAACACCTTTAATTCTTTTGACAATAAAACAACATACCTTTTGGATTGCAAGATGATTGTGCTACATATGATCCTCTATTGCTATTATCAAAGCATTCAAATGTATCCGTGTTGATGAATCCGTTTGGTATATCAACAAGTTTTGAAGTTAACCATTCTGGTTTCTTCAGATCATTCTTTGTCGTGTCATGAATTGTTTCACGTGACATTGAAGAAGGTGAATCCTCCTCGGCAATTTTTTTCTTTCTTTTCGGAATGGCGGGAACAGGCGATTCAGGTGGCTTAATAGCACGGTTTTCCGATTCTGAGAGCTTTGGTTCTCTATTAGACAAGGCAGAAGTGCCAGGCAAGTAAAGTATTTTTGGAACAGTGGAATCTGTCGGTTCGGATAACCTCTGGGGTCTTGGAGATTCAAGAGGTGTATAATAATCATTGTAATCAGAGTTTGGCAGTTTAATCGTTGCTTTAATGATCCGGATAATTCCACTGGTATCCTGACTTTTGCAACATCTAAAGTCGGCATACTGATTCGGAGGTTTTCCATTTATTATCACTACAACTTTGTGTTTAAAAACATTCAAATGTCGTTGCAAATCTGCATGTGAGTTGATATGCGAACAAGTTAAGACTAAAATAAGTCTTTCTTCTTTTATAGAACTTAAAAGCTCCAAACCATTGAAATTCTGTCTGGAAAATACGAACGTTTGAGTCTCTATCCCCGTTGTTTCAAATTCAGCCTCTAAAACGGCAAGATAATAATGACACGAAGTGTTTTTGCATTTGACTATTAAACCATCTGTTTCAAAATCACTATCCCCCATTTTGCTTAAAAAGTCTTTAAAGTCAAAATGTTAGCTTCACATGATACAACGAAACATCACCCTTTCTGGAAGCTTGGTAGTTCTTTCGAATAGTTGTCCTTTTACGAGATTGCGATATGCAGTTGAAATTGAAGACTTGGATCTATTTATCCAAACAGTATTCTATGTTAATACTTAGTCATTTCTTTAAGTTTCACATTCTATGTCTTTTCGGCGTAACTTGAAATGTATAGGCTTACTCAAAATTTCCTTCAGTAATGCACAGGTTCACTGTGGTTACCATTCTCCGTACCTGTAAAGAGATATTCAGTCAAAAATACAAATTAATTAGACGTGCCATTTAAATTTAGACGTACAGTATTTACCATCCTGTGCGCTCGCATATATATATATTTTTTTTTTTGCGAAAAGAAGGGATAAGATCGCACCCAACCCAACCCCGTAAGTAGCACAGGTACACTGTTACCATTCTCAGTACCTGTAAAGCGATACTCAGTCAAAGGTTCAAATGGTGGATACAATGTGGGTGGCTATTGAGTGTACCTATAATTCAATGTAGATGATCATGTATAATTTTACATATATATGCATAGATTTTGAATCCAAAATTGAAACTAATTCTAACAGTATGCGACTTTATAAACTAGCAATCGGTAAATCGAAAAAAGGGCCAAGATTGGTCTAAGTTCTACGATAAAAATCTCTTTTAAGCTTATGCTGTTAATGTATACGAAACAAATTCAAATAAATCATTCGTTTTCGTAATCATATAAGCTCCTCCGACTATAATGTTATATTCATTTAATGTAGTTGACTGTTATTAATAAAATAAGGGTTATCTAAGTATCATTTTCTTGTTTTCTCAGACTTCTCTGTCATTTTGTGTATGATTTTCTTGTTTATGTTTGCTTTATATGCGCTACAGCATCACTAGATATTACCTCACTGTAACTTTGGTTAATTTATTGGCTAGATGTTGGGGGTTAATGATATTTCACCATTAGATGTTTCTTTTGTAGCGCTATATCACCCACTAGGAAGTAGGTCACTTTAACTTATATTTTACGCATGAATGACTTTGATTACATTCTTGGTTTAGGTCCATTACTCGGATGCTAGATGCTGGGGGTCAATGATATTTCCCCACTAGATGTGGTTTGGGTAGTGCTACATCACCAAAAAGAAGTAAGTCAATATGACAGGTTCTATGTTTTAGGCATAAACGACTTTGGTTAAATTCTTGATCAAGGTCCATAACTCGGATGCTAGAGGTTGGGGGTTAATCATGTTTCACCACTAGATGTGTTTTGGGTAGCATTAAATCACCTACTGAAAAGCAGATTAATGTGACCTTTATTTAATGCATGAAAAACTTTGGATAAGTTTTTAATTTAGGTCCATATCCCAGGCAATACATGTTTGGGTCTATAATAATTTAAGAACGGGAGTGCCTTTTAATTGTGGCTCATAGACATATTTTCTAGTTTTTAAATAAATTTGTATTGAGGGGAATAACAGGCACTTGCTCTTCTGAGTCATTACTAAACCTGTTATACCATTTTTTGTTTGACAGTTTAACTCTATCAAAATATCGTTAGATGCAGCTTTATCTAGCGAGTAAAATCCTACAAAATATAAACGCTTATATGTTTACATGGTAAGCTGCTGCATCATGTGCATTATCCCATAGCTGGTTTTTTTTTCATTGTGGGTGTTAAAATGCTATTGGTTCGTGTATACTCTTACTTGAAACCTTGTAATTAAAATCGTTAATCTTTTAGTTGTTACAGTTTGACACCAAATTACATGATTTTTTTTTTTTGGTTTTAAAGAAGCATTTTTTTAAATGAATTAAATGAATGGCATGCATACTTGCAATGGACATTTTAAAATTTTGACTCCATTTCCACATTTTAATAGCAATTTTTTCCGGCAGGTTACACATTCAATAAGGCATCTGCTTCTGTTGATGGACATAAACCTGGCTGCATACTAGCATAAGAGGTACAATTTCAATAGAATAACTAATATCATACAGTAGCGTACCACAATGTAAGCAGTGGAAGCAATTGCATCCATTTTGATTTCGCAAAAAAAAAAAAAATTGGCGTTGTTGATTTCCGTTTGGTTGATTTTTTGTTTTGTGTTTCTTCGATTGTGCTGTTTTTGTTCGTGTTTACCGGTTTTGTCGTTGTCCTTTCGGACTTTTGACACTCGAATGCCCCCCATTGGTGCCTCTTTGCTACTTTCCTAATTACTGCATCACTTTATTTCATGTTCATTTTATCATCACTTTCATGACTATATGTCCATCTCCCTGCTTTGGATTAAAACAATAACTATTAAATACAATAGTTTTAGCATAACCCCCAACCATTCATTTCGGTGTGTATCGGCCCTGCCAAAGGAATACACATTCAATTGCCTTTACTGTTTAGGGTGTGAGACTTAAGCTTGCATGCCTATTAGCTTTCCCGGTTTTTATATATCATTTCTGCTGATGAGAGCAAGAAAATACAATTACTTTAGAAAAGATGAAAAATCGGTCCTTCGAAAAAGCAATATAAAAATATTAATGAAACTTTTAAGGTAGCTGTGATATTTGCTGACCATCGATACTAAATAATCTCAATATTAGAATAAACAGGACTATGCTTATTAGCCTATTATACATGTGATGATTAGATGATTGCTATCCAACGTTTATTCAAAATTTAACAATGAATGTTATATTCAAATAGCCAGACTGAGAGAAAAAAAAACACAAAAAAAAACCCTGACACTAGCTTTTTTGAAAAACTAATCTTGTAATAGTTAATTCGTATTCTGCACATATGTTGAAAAAAAAATGAAAAAAATAAGGCAATTTAGCCTATTTAGATTTTTGGACAGAAGGGGATTACCCTATTTATTTCGGACCCGAGAACCGCCGATCGAATTGTAGTATTAAATTACATTTTATTTTTGAATAGCATTATTATATCATTAATCACGACTTTTTATATAACGTTAAATATAACTTTTGGTTTATCCAAAAAATACTTCCTTAATCGTTTGAATATAAAACTGAGATATAAAACGATTTCCTAATTTACAAAAAAAATAACATAGGAGACAGTTATAAAAAATGTAATCTATATGTGTGAAAAAAGCAGATAGGTGCCAATGTGACATTTGATATCAAAAGACCAAAGGGACAAAGGCACAGTTACTATACACGAACGAGAAAAACAAACAAACAACTTAATAGCTAATAAAAAACGCGAACTCTGACTTCTGAATGGTTAGTATAGCTGTGGAGACTATGGGTCAAGCTATAGCCCTTTTTAAAAAGTCATCCGGAATTCCTATTCGATTCTTTTATTCTCATGTTTGCAAGAGTAGTTTCCCTTTTTGGGTAGGCCAAATGATGTGAACAACGTTGAGCTTAAGGAAAACATCAATTTATACCTATCCGCTTTTGGCGTAATTTCAACTCCCCGATTCAAATAAAATGGTTAAATGTGAAGACTTATAGATGTTAACGTAAGTTTTAGTAGTTAAAAACTTTCGGAGGCATATTAGAAATAATTAACCAGTTGACGATTTTGGTTAACTTCAACAGATTTTCAATCGCGAGGCCGACCCGGAAGTCGTAAACCTGTAGTAAAAAGTTAAAAGATTTCCCGGGTCCGTACGTCCGGAAAATATATTTATTCCGCACACAAATATAGGCGCCTATTACACGGCCGACACTTTTGCTAAATATTCTCCACTTTCCTTTTAAGTGAAACTTTTTTCTTTGCCATCTTTTTACAAAAGTTTTTGTTTTCATCTACTCGTTCCTTTGCATGTATTGTATGCCCTTAAGCGGTAGATACGTGAGATTCATGCAAGCATGTTGCTCACTACGGGTTTGCTTTCCAAATTGGATCACAAAAACGACACACAAATGTGTCAGTGGTGTCAGGAAGAAGAAAACTCAAAAAGGGCATTAAAATGTAGCAAGCCAAAAGAAAAAGACAAAAACATTGCGAGTAGATATTTTGTTGTTGTCACAAGCATGGGTTATTATATATTTTTTGCCTGACTCCACCTACGACAACATTTTCATAATGCAAGCAGGGTTTGTTTGTGTTGGTTTTTTCTGCATTTTAATTTTGGAGTTTGTCGTTCATTTTTTTTTCATTTATTTATAAACTTATAATCACTATATGAATGTATGAAGAGCATCGAACAGTAAGAGCTGGAACCAAAAGCGAAATCAAATTGTAGGCAACTATTAAGTGCATTTGACACAAATTAACGTTTTATCAATATCTATAAGATAATTTTCGTCATAAAATACTACGTATAAATTGATAACTAGAAATGAATAAAATAAGGTACTTTAGATTGATACTTACCCCTATTTCATGCGCAAATTATATAAGAAATGGAAAGGATTAGAAAGTGCTTAGATCTAACGATATTGTCACAAAAATCCCCAAAATTTAAATATAGAATCCTACAGGTACATTTATACTAACCTTTAAATATTTTATATGTTTTGGTGTGTCGTTTTACAATACTTATTACTTGTCAGATATTTTGACGTATTTAAAATAAATAAAAAGCTAAGATAGTCATTTCATGTAATCGTAGCAAACTTTGAGTTGGCTATTACAGACTCGAAGCAATTTGCATGCTGATTCGTGACGTGCGTCCTAAGTGACTATGTATATACCTGTTTCCAATCCATTTTGTATATTTTACAAATGAAATATGTTTAAACTAAACATCGTTTATGCTAAATGAATATATTTTGATTAATTTGCTGCTAAGTTAAGTCGTTTGCTGGTTAAACCCACAAATTCTTTTGAATGCCAGGATCAAGTCAGGACCATTGCGATCTCCAATTTCTCTGGACAGGTGCGAGATTGCCTTGTTTTGTCTTTTCTTCTTGGGCATTTGAGATTGATCTTCCCAGGTCAGTAGATCCATTTTTTTTCATTGCCCTAAACATAATGTTATTTGTCAAAGGCGGATCTAGGACTGGCGTATCGGGCGCCCCCAACCCGGTTTGACAAAAAAATTGGTTAAGAACTGTATGAAACAAGAGGTCCCAGAAGGTTTTATATAATTGTGCACCCCCCCCCCCCCCGTTTGAAAATTTCTGGATCCTCCACAGTTTGTATAAAAAAGAATATACATGTAATGACATATATGTTTATAAAAAGTCTTTAGTACTGATCAAGGTGGTTTGAAATATCTTAAATTTTGTTTGATTGTATAATGTCTATTCTTTAACGTTATTATCTGTATTGTCTTCACATAATGTCGTTTGAAAAATAAACTATTTTAATAAACTAAAATAAATAAACTAATTAACTAAGATTGAGCGGTATTACACTGTGTAATATATCAGTAATATTCCACAGTCTAGGGCGGATTTAGAAAGTTTTAAAATGGGAATTCCACAAGTTTCGATGAAGAAAAGCGGTTCCAGCTCAATTTTGGTATTGACAAATTTCAATGTCATTTGCCGGACGGGCAAATGGACCCGAACACTATATATGCATCCCTACTTTCGTAGATTGGGCATATAAAAAGAACGAAATAAATCTTATACTGTTGTGAAAAAAAATGTTCTTCAATATAAAAACGAAGGCTGACTGCGCTTACATTTTTTTTAAAAGAAGAATGAATTTTTAAAGCGCCCTTTTTCAAAGTTTTCTCAAATTGGCCAAATGTATTTGGCAATTGCACAAACCATATACGTTAAAAAAGTAAAGAAATGGAAATTTTGAATTTTAAGTTATAAACATTCCAACTTTTTAGTATGATAGCTAATTCGTGCCAAACAACAAAAAGAAAAAAATCCGTTTGTACAATTACTAAATCTGTTAGAACGGATCATCAAATCGTTTGTACGATTAATTAATCAGTTAGAACGGGTTATTTAATCGTTTAAACGGTTTATTAATGTGTTTCTACGATTTACTAATCCGTGAGAACGGTTTATTAATTCGGTAAAGGTTTATTAATTTGTTCTTTTTTCCGATTTATTAATAAACCGTTTAAACGATTTAATAAACCGTTATAACGAATTAATAAACCTTTGTATAAATCGTACAAATCGTTTTTCACCTCGTCAATTCAAATTCATCAGAGGTTTATATGTAAAGGTCCATGAAATCTAGAGCCAAAGTCTTCTTAAATGTTGTCTGTCGCTATCCCGTTAAGTCTCTCATATTTGTCCCCTTCTTTTTCCACAATAATAAAAGCATAAATATTAGATTGCAAATATGCTCAAATGTCATGGTTCGAAGCAAAATATAATGTAGATGTCTAAATTTCATAACGCAAAACATTAGTTACGACCCCGCGCGGGTGGACGTCAAATAATGGTGGCTGTTAAAAAAGAACGTTCTTTCTTTTCAGTGGTGGCAGCCATACTTTTGATGAAACGGATACTTTATTGAAAATAGTGTTTTATTTTGTTTCTAATCATGTTCAGGGCTTTCTTTTACATATACAAAGATTATCGCAAAGCTAAAAACAATAAAAGTTCGACGAAACTGTAACTTCAGGTGTCCACATGATTTTATCTTCGGCTTGCCTAAGAAGTACACAGTTTACTAATTATGATAAATGTAAATTAAAACGACGGCATTCGAATGTCGGAAGTCCAAAAAAGAAAAGACAAAGCTAGCTGATACAACAAAACAACACGAATAAACAGATCGACAACACAAAAACACACAAATCAACAAAACTGCAACCAACAACAGGAACTCGCGTCTAAACGTGAGTGAACTCGAGTGCTTTGAAAGGGTAGGCATGATGTGGATAAACTTTTCTTTTCAGTTAAAATAACTGCAACCGATTTAAAAGTTCATATGCAGCTCACCCCATGAAACCCATGGCAGTTGTTTTCCCGTGTTTTTCGTGCTGTCACTAAGGGACCGACCATTTAACTTGAAGGGGGGGCCTTGGTTTTTTGTTTTGATCAGATTTTTTTTCCGCGCAAAGCGCGGACAAAATATTTATTTTTCAAAGGCATCTCGACAGAATATTTTTTTTTTTCATTATCAGCATTATTTTTTATAGCAGAAATTCTTCTTCAGAATATTTTTTTTCTTACCTTCAGCTGCCAAAATATTTTTTTCATCAAAAATAATTTTCCGAATATTTTTTTAGGAAAAAACCAAGCCCCCCACCCCTTTCAAGTTAAATGGTCGGTCCCTAAATGAACGTCGACATGTAAACCCTTGGAACAATGAAGCGCGTGACAATGGGACGTGTGAACAAAATCCAGTGCAAAAGTGACGCTTCTAATTTTAGAATGAACAAGTGATACAATGTACGCTCGCGGTTATTTGAACGCATTTCAATTCATGTTATTTAAAGGAACCGACCATTAGCTTTTTTTTCTGTTTTTTTATTTTAACGAATATAATATTTTGGCAGCAGAGAGTAAGAGAATAAAATATTCTGAAGAAGCATTTCTCCTAGTATATAGAAAATGTTAATAAGGGAAAATAATATTCTGTTGCAACGCCTTACAAAATGGTCGGTCCCTTACGAATGTCAACTTGAGGCTGTTCACCAGTTCGGTGCACAAGAGGTAAAAAAATAGTTGCCTTAAATCAACACGAAAGTATAACATTTTTGAAGGAGAGGGGATTCAACCATCTGAGACACATTATCGGATACATATTCAACAAGAATAAAATAAACAGAAAAGTAAAGCATTTCCGCATATTTTTATGGAAAAATCAACAAAGGAACATTGGTATGTGTACAAACAAATACCCCGCTTCATGCTTGAAAAAATAATCGTGTGAAGTCTCAATAAAAATCCATCAAGCGAAATAAGACAGACGATAAAACACAAGGACAGGGTGGTTTCAGTATACTCCAAACTTAAAAAGTTTAAAATGTAAATGGGGGTCTAAAATTTGATTGATATCATGCGTGCCGATTTTTTTTTCTCTCTTAAAACATCCAATGATCAAGAGAACACCTACAAAGTCTGCAAACCTTTACCATGTTTACGTCGGCCTACTATGAGTGGATCTCATATGGGGCATAAGCTTTCTATGAAGAAAAAAAATTGCATAACATTTTGAGCAACATTCTCTTTATGTTAATATTTCGTGATGTCCCCTGTTGTCAAATCTTCTGTGGCATACGTTTCACTTAAAGCGGAATTGAAGAGAATGCTTCTTTTTGCAGTGTGAGTCAAGCCAGAACGGCTTTCAAACCATATAGATCCGACGCACTGGTCTCACAATATTTCTTAGTTTGTTTGACCTTTGCATCTCTCTTGTGATTACTCTTGTGTCAAAACTTGGAGGAAAACAGTATTTGTTGCAACTGTATATATAAGTTATACAGACCTCTCTGTAAATCGAAACACTGCACAAAATGTAATGGTTAGAATTTCTAATGCATGTAGCTAGCGCCAATACAAATATACAAATGTAACTCAGCTTTACACTAAAAACTAAAGCAATTTAACTATTTGAATTTGTTTTCAGACATCGACCAATTTGAAAGTGAAACATACGTTTGGTATCACTGACAAAGTCATATTAAGATTTTTTTTTCCATTTTTGTTGTGCATCTTTAATTATAAAAGTATTTAAATTTGTAAAGGGTAAATCATTTTTTCGAGTTTCCTGACATTTGTCTTTATCATATTTATGGTATATTATACCTGGTTTTTTGTTTTAGAAAGTTAACTATAAAATACAAAAAAAAAAATACCAGGTATAATATTATGCATTCAATTCAATGGAAAATTACACGCTAAAATATATGATAAACGGGATTACTTTTCATTTCCTAGTGTTAATTTTCTTTTTCTAGAGGGAGATGTGCCACTTGCTCCGTCTTATGGAGTATATATTTCACAGTTGGTAAGATATGCTCGGATCTGAAGTGGTGTGTCTGATTTAAATGGAAAAAACCGGTGTATTACAAATAAACTACTAAAACAAAGATATCGTTTATACCACAAATTAGTGAAGTCGTTTACTAAGTTTTATCATAAATATCTATACCTTATTGGAAAATTTAACTGTACACGTTGAACTTTGAATGTAAATGGAATATCCCATCCCGATTTCTACGGTAATGTTGTTTTATAACGCAAATAAATTCAAAAACAATCCTTTGGGAATGAAACATTGGCTTAAAACTTTTTTGAATAAAGGTAATGAAATGGATATTTTAGTAAAATCTTTGAATTTAGTCTTCTTTGGTAAAAATATTGATAATTTGATACTTACTTTAAAATATTATTGCATTTTTTTTTACGTTTTTATATTTATGTCATTTTTTAGCATTACAGCGGTCAAGTGTGTCGATTTAGTGTGATGATGCATCATCAAATCATGAATTGTTTGACGTGTTGTGTCGGATTTAAAATCGACACACTTGATTTTTTAATATCAGTCGATGGATGCTTCTTGGCTAGCTGTCAGTAACTTCGAGTGTTCTCAAGAGAGTCTCTCTACGTCCCGTTAATTACTTGCTGTCCTTTTGTCTCAGATACTCTCTTGTTGAATTGAACTTCTATCGATTTGATTTTTACTTTGTGTTAGTTTAATTTGTGCTTTGTTGGGGAAGGTTGGCGCCAAAAAAAAAACAAGTTTAACCCCGCCGCATTTTTAATGTGCCTGCATGTCCTAAGCCAGAAATCTTTATCAAAGCTTATGTTTGTATTAAATCGAATTTTAATTGTTTTTTGTCAAGAAGAAGGTCTTTCATTGCACTTTAGGATTGGGCTTGAATCATATGTAGTTTATTTTCAATCCAGGGGCCAATTGAAAAACAGCGAGCAGCGACCGCTGGTCACATTGAAGGCTGCCGGCTGTTTTCAATTGTGGATGTTTTAAATTTACGTTTATATTATAGGTTGTGTCGCGTACACTTATACCACATCTTATTTTCTTCTATTGTATAGATGTACAGTTGATCCCATGTGTGGCTCAGGAGACAAACAGGCCCGCAGCATAGCCTAGCCTGTCGTAAGAGGCAACTAAGCGTCTTGGGATTCTGGCATCGGGGTAGTGCTCAGCCAACAGAGCGACCAAATGTGTATCCTAGGTGGCTGAATCGGATGGCCCTCGTCTGCGGGGGTTGTCAAGTCTATATTATGGAAACCCTTGACGCTGACCATAGTGAGCCAACGTGTATTGAGAGTGCCACGCTTCATGCACGTAGAATACCCCTTAGTGCACCACAAAGGATAAATTTTCGGCTCCTACCCACCTCTCCCCTTTTTCTGTGGTCTTCAAAATGTCCTGGACCTATCTCTTATATTTCATTTTATACCCCCACTTGCAAGAGAGGGGGCTATATTGCAATCACCTTGTCCGTCAGTCTGTCTGTCTGTCCGTCTGTCCGTCCGGCTCAATTTCTCTGCTTCTACTGGATGGATTGGTTTTAAATTTGGTACACAGCTTCAGCATGATGAGTTATAATGTGTCTCCCCTTTTCAGGTCAGTCCATCATCTACTTCCTCTTTTATGAGCCGACTTAGACTTTTTAAGGGTTAAAAGTTTGAAATGTGAAATTTTTCGTAACAGTTTCTCGGCTTCTACTGGATGGATTGGTTTCAAATTTGGTACACAGCTTCAGCATGATGAGTTATTCCGAGCCTCCCCTTTCCAGGTCAGTCCATCATCTACTTCCTGTTTTCCGAGTCGACTTAGACTTTTTTATGGGTACAAAATTTGAAATGTGAAATTTTTCGTAAAAGATTTCTCGGCTTCTACTGGATGGATTGGTTTCAATCTTGGTACATAGCTTCAGCATGAATAATTAAAATGTGCCTCCCCTTTCCAGTTCAGTCCATCATCTACTTTCTGTTTTCCGAGCTGACTTAGACTTTTTTATGGGTACAAAATTTGCAATGTGAAATTTTTCGTAAAAGATTTCTCGGCTTCTGCTGGATGGATTGGTTTCAAATTTGGTACATAGCTTTAGCATTAAAAGTTATAATGTGCCTCCCCTTTCCAGTGTAGTCCATCATCTACTTCCTGTTTTCCGAGCTGACTTAGTATTTTTGGGGGTCAAAAATAGACAATTTTTCGTAACAGATTTCTCAGCTTCTACAGAAGGGAATAATTTCTTTGGTATACAGCTTGAGCACGATGATTTGTACCGTGCATCCCCTTTCCAGGGCAGCCAGTCATCTACTTCCTGTTTTCTGAATGGTAGAGTGGGGGTATGCTTAGCACGACTTAGTGCAACCCCTTGTTTTCGTTATTATTTAATACTTGTTTTATCCTCCTTTTAATGTCCGTCGGTTATTATATAGCGTGGCAAGGGTGTAAAACACTAACTCTCTCACTTATTTGTTGGGTGTACTGTTTAAATGAGTGCACATAAATCGAATATTGCATGCTTATGGACATGTATGAGCAAACTTATATCTTAAAATTTGTTTCATTCATTTCTAAAATGATGGCACGCGTAGCCTTAGTCCGGAAAAAAAACCACACAAAACGGAATAGAATTTAACTAATTCAGAAATCTCAGGAACTTTAATAAATACAGTAACTTAATATAAACATCGATATCTTATATCCAAAAATACGCAGGATAAAGTCGGAGTGCTACATATACAGCATTATGATGACTCTTCACTGCACAACACAAGCACGGCATTAACAATGACCAAAATGTTTGGTTTCATGATTTAACACAACTGTTACTTCATCGGTAGAAATTAAGGACTAATCGATAGAAAAGACAGTTAAGGACATAGCTTATCGGTAGAAATTAAGGACTCATCGATAGAAAAGACAGTTAAGGACATAGCTTATCGGTAGAAATTAAGGACTAATCAATAGAAAAGACAGTTAAGGACATAGCTTATCGGTAGAAATTAAAGACTCATCGATAAAAAATATTCTACCTTAAATCAAACAGTTAAGGACATAGCTTATCGGTAGAAATTAAGGACTAATCGATAGAAAAGACAGTTAAGGACATAGCTTATCGGTAGAAATTAAAGACTCATCGATAAAAAAGACAGTTAAGGACATAGCTTATCGGTAGAAATTAAGGACTAATCGATAGAAAAGACAGTTAAGGACATAGCTTATCGGTAGAAATTAAAGACTCATCGATAAAAAAGACAGTTAAGGACATAGCTTATCGGTAGAAATTAAGGACTAATCGATAGAAAAGACAGTTAAGGACATAGCTTATCGGTAGAAATTAAAGACTCATCGATAAAAAAGACAGTTAAGGACATAGCTTATCGGTAGAAATTAAGGACTAATCGATAAAAAAGACAGTTAAGGACATAGCTCATCGGAAGAAATTAAGGACTAATCGATAAAAAAGACAGTTAAGGACATAGCTCATCGGAAGAAATTAAGGACTCATCGATAAAAAAGACAGTTAAGGACATAGCTTATCGGTAGAAATTAAAGACTCATCGATAAAAAAGACAGAAAATGGCATAGCTTATAGGTAGAAATTAAGGACTCATCGAAAGAAAAGACAGTTAAGGACATAGCTTATCGGTATAAGGACAAATCGAATTTAAATCTGTTAATTATATTAATTCAAAGAGTAAATAGCTATTTTTCAAATAAACGACTATTTTAAGCATTTTCTACCCTTCGATGTTTTCGTGTGTCATAATAAATGTTATTTATCATATATAAAATAAAACATCGGTAGAAAATGGGCATCATTGGTAGAAAATAAGCAGAAAAATCTGTGGAAAAGATGTTGTCGTAGGTCAAGTATTCCATATTCTTTCGTTTTTAATATTATTTCAGAGTTTGGCTTTAGTGCCGTGTGGAGGTCGTAGAAAGCTTCCCCGTGCTTCAGTTGTATGCTCTTATATATTTTCCAATACTGGAATATGTGTTGGAAAGACACAGTTTACATATTTTCAAAATTTGACAATGTTTGACTGTTTCTATAAAAATTGAAAAATTTATCTGTTTGGTCATTGTTGTAATATTTTTTGGCACTTGTTTTTAATCAAATCTAATATTCTACCGGTTTTCCAAGTTTTCTACCCCTAGCGTGTCTGATGAAGGTTAATCCAGAAAAGCGCTTCACACGCAGTGAAATTTTGCTTTTGTACATTTATTAAAATCATTTCAATATGTGGATCGTGTCTTTTTGGCACATATTCCATATTCTTTCGTTTTTAATATTATTTCAGAGTTTGGCTTTAGTGCCGTGTGGAGGTCGTAGAAAGCTTCCCCGTGCTTCAGTTGTATGCTCTTATATATTTTCCAATACTGGAATATGTGTTGGAAAGACACAGTTTACATATTTTCAAAATTTGACAATGTTTGACTGTTTCTATAAAAATTGAAAAATTTATCTGTTTGGTCATTGTTGTAATATTTTTTGGCACTTGCTTTTAATCAAATCTAATATTCTACCGGTTTTCCAAGTTTTCTACCCCTAGCGTGTCTAATGAAGGTTAATCCAGAAAAGCGCTTCACACGCAGTGAAATTTTGCTTTTGTACATTTATTAAAATCATTTCAATATGTGGATCGTGTCTTTTTGGCACATATTCCATATTCTTTCGTTTTTAATATAACGACCGTGACCCTGTAAAGAATTTAAAAACTCTTAAAGAAATGTTTAACTGACAAAATATTCAGTAAAGCGTTACAATTTAAAATTCCAAAAATTAGAAATGAACAATTCAAAATATATAACAGTATGTGTTGTTGATGTTTTTCAATATAAAGGTAAACAGTTATCAGAATCTAGTAAGCACATGCTAATGGGTCCTAGATTTTTTTTTTTTTTTTTATAACGTGCATATAGAACATGAAGAAATGTTCAAGTATTGTATATACGTACACTATTTCAGGAAATGGTATATTCTATATACATGTGTGTGTTACAGGGAATGTGTGTAATTAGGGATTTTAAGTGTAATCCCTAGAAATTCGGGGATTAGCTGTAAATTGCTGCAATCGCTAAATCCACGCCTGGGAGATTTCACAATTTATAGTCGCAACCAAATATTGTTACCCGGAAGTTTATTGAAACTAAGCGAAAGAACACTTTATGCTAGAATCAGAGAATGTCACTCAATGTGAAATTTGTCACAGATCTTAAATATACAAGAATAATAGTTAAGTCTGTATGTACCTGTATTTTAAGCCAGAAATCGTTTTTATATTGTTAAGGCGATTCTATTTATCAGGACAAGTCCGGGTTTAAAGGAAAAATGTAATTTAACGTAATTAATTGAACAAAATAAAATGTTTTTGCTTTATTTACAATTATTCAACAAATATACATGGAGTGACATTCTTTGATTTTCCCAAGTTATTCCATTAAATGTAAATCACAAAATTCCGGGTTGCGACTTTCGAGTTTCCCAGGCGTGTAAATCGCTTGGATATTACTTGTTATCCCTATAGGTTTCCCCAGGGATTACACGAAATCTTTTATTTTTTTAAAACATTTTTACACGTTTTTCCTTACCTCAAAAGGACTTTAAATTATTCCTTTTCTATATATTTCTGTTGTTTAACAGCATAATGCTGAACAAACTAGTCTTTTGTTGTGCCTTTTCATTTGTTTTCATATATCTTTAAATGTCTTGCTCCTAAAATACAGGATATTTTAGGATTTTTTTTTGTTCCAAGGAAATTCAAGGTCGTACTTGTTTCTTAATCTTAAAGAACTTCTCATATATGCGGAACATATACAGGAGGTTTTAACCTCAATTACATGTACATTTCCATGTTACGGGACCTACCATTTAACTTGAAGGGGGAGTCTTGTATTTTTTATGTACACGTTATTAATAATTTTAAAAAATCCTGGACCCAAACGCCTGTGAAAAAAAGTATATACATGTATTGGAATAAATTGTATATGCTTATCGTGATTGGAAGACATTTAATTCGTAAAAAACAATATCAAAACTAAGTAGATCTCAATCTAGATCAGTAGAAGATAATCGGATGTGGAACAAGTGTACGCGACACATTAAAACGACAATTTAAAAAAAATCCACGATGGAAAACAGCCAGGAGCCTTCAATGTGACAAGTAGCACTGCTAGATCAAGTTCATATACATTGTAACACGATCAAAATGACATAAGACAGCATGATCATTTTAAATTGTGATGGCTGATTTGGTTAATACTGTGGTTTCATTATTATTCGTGGGGTATCAATTTTCGTGGTTTTCGAGGGTAGCCTTGAACCACGAAATTTGATATCTCACGAAAAGGAAAATTAACATTGGTGTGTATGCTGAAGAATAAAGAACCACGAATTCAAGAATCCACGAACTGATACTTTTTCACCAAACCATTAAAAATGGTACCCACGAAAATGAATGAATCCACAGTATTTGGTAAATTGCAATATCATATTGTCCGACCTAAAAGGGAGGCGATCAGCTGAATTGCATTCTACTTTGTAAAACAAAATCCTGATCTTTTATATTTTCCTTGATTATGAAAAAAATAAACAAAACTATATGTAATATATTACAAATGTAATAGAAAAGCGTGTTTTGATTGTATGGCTTCATAAAAGAAATACGCCCGCAGTTTGCCAGAAAACTAAATTCTGTTGTCTCTAGATACATGTTTGTATTTGTCATTTTATCTCGGCTTGTATGAGACGCCGGCCGATTTACATTTAGTTTAAGTATCGACATGTGTTGGCTTAAATCACCGACATATATGTAGTACATCTACCTGCTATTAGCGTCACGAACTCATGACTGTGTTAACGATAGCTAAGTACCGTTAGTGCTTTGGAAGGGTAAGAATGTCCTGTCTGTTGGAACAAACTGGTCGCATTGCAAATGATCAATTTCAGGATAATCAAATTTGGTAACAAAAAAAATAACAGCTTTATAAAAAGCTATCGCATGCTCTTCTGAACTGAGATTTAAATTGTGCATTTTTCTACGAGCTTATATCTCCCATAAAACATGTAAAAAGTAATTCTTAAGTGGAGATAACAACCTTTAAAAATAACATGACTTAGCTAGCAACTTTTATTTTAGACTTGAGATAATGATACATTACGAAATCCGATTTGAGTTTGTTCTGATATTTATTATTCACAAAAACTGTGCAAAATTTAGGCCTGTAGTATTTTTCTTTTTTCTCAAATGCAACTTAAATAAACAGAGCCAAAATTTTGGCCAAAGGGGCAATTAATTTTCGTCATTCCAAAAAGAAAAGGACAAAATCAGTCGACATAAAACACCAAAACAAAAACCACACAATTAACAAAAACAAACATGCAACCATACCTCAATCAGCAACGTGAATTCAAGTCGAAACAAGAGTGAACTCGGGTGCTCCAGAAGAGTAAGCAACTCCTGCTAGCTATATATAGTACACCCGTCACGTTGCACAATACTTAGCCTTTTTGTTAAACCGCCATCTGCGCTCATCTTAGAGAGTAACACACGGAACTGTAACACTTCATTTGCTGTACATGTAATGGTCAGAATGTATCAACGTTAGTGTAAATAAGCTTAATATATTTTTATTTTGGTTCATTGCAGCACAAGACCTTTATTCCCAGGAATAGACTGAAAAACATTTCATGCTCGCCAGCTTAAGATGAGAATACATGGTTTCTCATTTCTTTTCGTTATTAGTTATTACGTTAGTCTTTCCTTGTGCCAAGGTAATGTACATTAAAACATTCAGTTAGTCATATAACGTTTTCGATCCTCAGCAATTATAAAAAAAGAAATACACATTTTTATTATGATACAGTGTTATAATACCTTAAAAGTTGTTTATTGTTGATGGGGTGTTTACAAACTGCGCATCTTTTTGTGCATATCTCATTATTTCGAATTTCATGACGTTGGATATTTTAATGAATTTCTGTTGGGATCTCACTATAATGGTAAAAGATAATTGAGGTAATAAAAATTGAAATAAATATGTTACCGGGCATCTTGGGAATCCAGGACGATTCCGTATCTCCTATGGCAATTTGGAAGTCCATATCCTCTTAGTGTAAAGCAAAATAGTGTCCTATGAAATTTTGTCCACCCTGCCATACTTAACACTGAAAAATCTAGAGGACATTTAACATCTCTTAAGCGTTTTACTCCGTCCTTGGACTTCATCATAGGAGTGAATGCCACTCAAGACAATATTTTACAGCGGACATTATTTTATGTTACACTTGGACAAAGTAGAATTCCAACTTACACTGAAATTTTTCCAGGATGATTGAGGAATCCACTTTGCCCTAGAAGAATTAAACATGAGCAATTTCGATTCGTACCAAAATCCTATGATTTTTTATTATATGTGGTTAAAAAGCGACAGAATTCTTCATTGAAATAAATAAATAAAATAGATATTTATTAGAGAAACGTCAAAATGAAGTAACTGCTTATTATTTG